>OX453297.1:16929067-17529067 GCA_949710035.1 Crambus lathoniellus
GTAATCCAGGGGGGCTGGTCGCTGTCTCGCCGGCGCGCGCGCGCCTGACAAGTAGGTCTTCACCCAACCCCGATGGGAAACTCTTATAGCTAACACTCTTATAACTACACAATGCCCTAATAGACAGCTAAAACTTTCCCGGCGCCTTTCAAGGCGAACACACACGGGTAGGTTTCCTGGCGCGGCACGTCGCTACAGGAACACACAACCTTGCCTCACGGCGGCGTACGGCGGACTGATCCTACACGCGGCCCGAGCGCATTGTCTCGTGACCTTGACAATGACAACTGACTGCTCGCAGCGCGGCGCGAACAGTGGGACAGTCAATATGACAGTGTTTCAAATGTACTGAAAACAAACATGGTTTTACTACGTTACTGTTGACTTTTCGAGCCAAATTCAATTTACAAATCGTAATGAAATGTCTGACCTACAGTGCTCTTTTGCTTGATTTTTTAAAGACAGCTGGGAAAGTGAATAACTATTGTACCTTTTTGTAAAGCCTATGAAACTAGTATGGTATTTTACAAATTTTTACGCAAACTTCTCTACAGTTTTTTTACAAATATTTACGGCGAAGTTAGAGAAACTTACACAAAATAAAAATTATTGTTACTAAAGACCTTTTATTTCTGAGATTATGTAAGTTATGCGCATGCGGTATTTTTAACCGACTTCAAAAATTTAAAAGGAGGAGGTTATTTATTCGTCGCGTTTTTTTTATATATATGTATGTACACCGATTACTCGAAGACGGCTGAACCGATTGAAATGATTCAAACGTCATAACATCAGGATTTTTCCCAAGTTGGTCCCATTTTTTGAAATGTTGAAATCGGTTCAGTAGTTTTCAGGAAATCTTGAAAATACTGTCGTTGTCGTTACCACTTTATGTAAATTAATTACGTATCTTTAGGCATAAGTAACTTCTTTGTTTTACAAACCGATTTAGATGATTCTTGTTTTGTTGGAAAGGGGATACCTCAAGGTATTTTAACCGACTTCAAAAAAGGAGGTTCTCAGTTTGATCACATACCTATTTACCAGAATACACGTAAATTGCCTGCATGATGCACTAAAAAGTGTGAAATATAAATTATTTTTATAAAAAAATTAAACCGCCTTCAAAAAAATGACATCAAAAAAGTAAGAAATAATCCCTCACCAAATAACGTAAGTACTTTGAAGTCGGGACACGTAAATTGCCTGCATGATGCACTAAAAAGTGTGAAATATAAATTATTTTTATAAAAAAATTAAACCGCCTTCAAAAAAATGACATCAAAAAAGTAAGAAATAATCCCTCACCAAATAACGTAAGTACTTTGAAGTCGGGTGGGTTTTAAGAAAAACAATAAAAAATGTACATGTTTCGCGCCCGACTTCAAAGTACATACTTACGTTATTTGGTGAGGGATTATTTCTTACTTTTTTGATGTCATTTTTATATTTAGAATAATCACGAAGTATTCAGCTTTCAGAAAAGTACTAATTTTATGTTTAAAGTGGAGTAGTTTTGTCACAATTTATGTTTTTTTGTAACAATTCAGAAAATTTCTAAAAAATCAAAGAACCGTCACAACTTGGTAACCATCCAGTTTTTACCCCTAGTTCACTGGACTTAATTTGTTGCTAATGACCTCTAGTATAACCCATTTCAAGGAATAGGTCGAGTTTCACTGTCATCCTGTATAATTATGAGTATAGATGCGAAGCCGGTTATTAACGAAAATAATCATTCGTTATTACCGTTTTATTCGTTATTAACGGTTATTTACGGTTTTTTTACGCTAAAAACCACGGCTTGATTTGCTAGGTATAAGTTCCGCGTCGTTTTTTATATGATTTGATTGAATTAAATGAAGTATCCTCCCGCCTCGCCTCGCTCTTCTCTTTCGTACGCTATCGGCCAGAATTAATAACCTATCCACAGATAGGGATAGGTGCGATCCAGATTAGTTGCTAGGCAACACCTAGCAACACCCTGGCAACTGTCGTTAATTCTATGTTAATATCAAGCGTTGCATAGCAACTAATCTGGATCGCACCTATCCCTATCTGTGGATAGGTTATTAATTCTGGCCGTATATCGATAATGTCGACCGATAATAACAAATAAGCATATTTTTTTTATATAAATTACAATATCTCGGTAACGGTGCGTCGTAGCTAAAACCTAACGAAATTTTTATCCCTTTAAAAACCGCGGAGGTACATGAAAGAAATCCGATAGACAAAAAAAAATTTTTTTAGAGTCAAGTACTTAAGTACCTACCTAACTACCTACCTGGAAGTCATCCGTTGGTTTTTTTTTTCAATTTTATGAGTTGAATTAATAAAAATAACAAGTAGAGGACAGGGGGCAATAAAATATACCTAATAAATAGTCGTTCTAGGTTACTCTATATTTACAAAAGTTTTGATTTTTTTAAAGTATCATTATAACATCTGATATAACTGAAAAAACGAGTAAAACTGCAAGCTCTTTTTAGTTCAAAGTCGGATAATCTAATCGTTATTAATTAACCTTTATTTATGTGAAATAAATCGAGTTTTCGGTTAATAACAGTAAATAACTGGTTTTTACATCTATAATCACGAGTAAGTAGGTACCTACCTACGAGTTCTAGAGATGTTTGCAGTTGTGTCATTTACAATCAGGCTTTATACGAATTCTGTACCTTCATAATAATAATAATATTATAATAATATATCAATATTACCAATATTTGTATATATTGTCTTTACTGATAACTACTAAAGTACATTACACTTCAGATAAATACTAGAAAGTAAGTTACATTATAGCATATAATATAATTATAGCGAAAAGGGTTATGGCTGGCTTAACACCTGAAGTAGGAAAATCCTTAGTCTAAGCTTGTCAGCCTTCCACCCTACCTAGCTTAGTGATTCTATAAAAAATAAGAAACAAGCTATGATCACGCTGCCGCTTACTAGCTCAATCTTTTAACAGGGGAAGAGTCTAAGCATCAGAGCTTAGACGCTCGTCCTACCGAACCACCGCGGGAGAACCGTTCATCATTGGGAAGCAGCTCTAGGAACTACGACCGTGGTGGTCGGCGCGACGACCGCGACCGTGACCGCGACCGTGACTACGATCGCGGCTACGACTCGCGATACCCGCGCAGGGACCGCGGTAATATGTCTTCACTGTTTTAGAGCAATACAACTATTAAGTACCCAGTACACGTTCGCCGAAACCGTTGGCCGAGCTCAATCGCCCAACGTTTACAGGCGCAGTTTGCGGGTATGAGCATTATGAGCAACGGCTATCCTACGCAAACTGACCGTGTATACTTTCGGCAAGGGTGTGTTCGGCGAACCTGTACTGAAGCCTTTAGATAGCCTGATTGTCATCTAAACTATTAGACTATATAGACTGTTGATAAATTCAACGAGTATATATGCTTGAACGCCTTATATGTAATTTGAATAGCTGGTAAATTGATTACCTTTAATGTTTGAAGGTGGTGGTATCTTAGCATTGAACTGCAAATGGTATCGGGTAATGATTATTAGCTTGACCAGTTGGTCTGTCTCAGATTTAGTTATTTTTTGGCTGCTTTTTTTGTTTTAGATCTTAACCTAAGTAATTATATCAAACAATTAACTAAGAAAATTAATTTACTGTGGAAAATTTAGATGATGTATTTCTAGAATAAAAGGTACCGCTTACCGAGACTCGTGGTAACGGCGTGTCTTCGCGTGGCACTCTTCGAATCCCAGCCAGTTGCACCCGGGCATTACGGAACGCAATCGAATTTGGTGATCTCTGACATGTACTAATGTACTCTATGTTAAGGTCTATAGAGTCTGAATTACTGAATCAATTAGTTTTGTCCTAACATACATGATCAGTCCTTATTTATTGAGTTTCGAAAGTGACTCGACCAACTCTACTGGACATGAAAACAAAATTCTTTTAAGGATTACAATGAGGGATTTTCTGACAGATGATTAAAAAAGAAAAAAGTCCGTTCCAAAAACACAACAGCTGGCGTTCATCAGACATGGGTTTGTTTTTTTTTAATTTGCTGGCAAGGAGTCTAGGTTAAGACGGTCAATGTTAAAAAAAAACACTTGCAGAAGGAAAAAAAACATTTACAGGACTGAAAAGGCTTATCTTCAACTCGCGGTATGGTCGGTATGGTATTGCAACGCAAAACAAGAGGAATAGAATTATTTGACATTTCTTTTCTTCCGTCAACGTCATCTTTTTTTTGGCCTTGCACCTTCTTGCACAACTTTGAAATACAAGTGTAGGTCAGATCAGATGAGATACATGTCACGTCAGCGCCATCTATCGAGCTAATAAATAAACTTGTTTTTTTAATTTTCTGGCAGAAAATCTCTCATTCGTTTCGTTTTTTAATAAAAAAAAAAGTTATGTTCAATGTAAATGAAAATGAAAACCTTTGTTATTAATAAAAGTGTTTTCCTTAAAAGTCTCATCCAATGCCTATAGCATGCATTTAAAATTAAATGATTAGGTTATGCACCAGATAAAAAACTGCTTTGCATAATTTATTTTGAAAACATACTTGATTGCTGATCATATATGTCAGAAACATTGTTCAGTTTTGACTTTCCAAAAGCAACCATCGTTATTACCAAAATCTTTACTTAAGTACCAATAGACCATAAAAAACTTGTCACAATTAAAACTAAAACTCTCGTTTTCTCTAGGTCGTGAGGGTTCAGGACACCAAAATGGTGACTCGGAACGCTGGTCCGAGCCTGGGTCTGAGGGTGGGGGCACCGGCAACAGCCGTTGGACCGAGCGGTCGGACCGCGGCGGCGCGGCGCCAAGGCCCCGCGAGAGAGACGCGGGAAGGGGGCGCGACGAGGAATTCACCGAGCCGCCGCAACCGCGCAATGACCGGTGGAAAGAGCCGGAGCCGCGCGCTGAAGACCGCAACACTCGCTGGGCGACGGACGACGTGCGCCGCACCACAACACGCAGCGGCGGCAGGGACGAGGTAACATTGTCTTGTAATACCGTTACTGGCACCTATCTCATGAATCATGAAGGTTCCTGCTAACGCGCAATGACCGGTGGAAAGAGCCAAAGCCGCGCGCCGTGAACCGCATCGCTCGCTGGGCAACGGACGACGTGCGCCGCACCACCACTCGCGGCGGCAGGGACGAGGTAACATTGTCTTGTAATACCGTTCCTAGCACCTATCTCATGAATCATGAAGGTTCCCGCAACCGGGCAATGACCGGTGGAAGGAGCCGGAGTCACGCGCCGTGGACCGCAACACTCGCTGGGCGACCGAGACGGACGACGTGCGCCGCACCACCACACGCGGCGGTAACATTGTCTTGTAATACCATTCTTAGCACCTATCTCATGAGTCATGAAGGTTCCGCAACCGCGCAATGACCGGTGAAAGGAGCCGGACCCGCACGCCGAGGACAGCAACACTGGCTGGGCGACGGACGACGTGCGCCGCACCACCACACGCGGCGGTAACATTGTCTTGTAATACCATTCCTAGCACCTATCTCATGAGTCATGAAGGTTCCGCAACCGCACAATGACCAGTGGAAAGAGCCGGAGCCGCGAGCCGAGGACAGCAACACTCGCTGGGCGACGGACGACGTGCGTCGCACCACCATACGCGGCGGCAGGGACGAGGTAGCATTGTCTTGTATTACCGTTTCTAGCACCTATCTCATGAGTCATAAAGGTTCCTGCTACCGCGCAATGACCGGTGGGAAGAGCCGGAGTCGCGCGCCGTGGACCGCATCGCTCGCTGGGCGACGGACGACGTGCAACGAACCACCACACGCGGCGTCAGGGACGAGGTAACATTGTCTTGTAATACCGTTCCTAGCACCTATCCCATGAGTCATGAAGGTTCCGCAACCGCGCAATGACCGGTGGAAAGAGCCGGAGCCGCGCGCTGAGGACCGCAACAATCGCTGGGCGATGGACGACGTGTGATGTGAAGAAAAAAAAATTTTTAGAGTAATAAAGACGCTCATGACAATTGGAAAAATGAACTGATAAAATATTTTATGCTGTTTTCAGTTATTATATTTATAATATTATTATTATGCTGTAATCAAACCATAGAAAGTGTTAAATGTGAAATGGCTACCACGACTTTTCAATAATACATTAGCGTAACACTTGTAATAATTGTTAAATTGGTCACAGAAGTTGGTACTTTATCCCAGCAACTATTATTACACGTGTTAGTTTAAGTTGCCTACCCACTTTAATATACGAACGAACGTAGCCATTGGCGCGACATGGTACTAAATCTTTCAGTCGCTATAGAGGCGAATATACCTATCGATACTTCTATAGTACAAAGAATCTATACTAATATCACAAAGAGGAAAGATTTGACTTTTAGCTAGTTTGTTTGTTTGTAATGCCGGCGCCAGACATAGCACAAACATTTGAACAAATGTTTGGACACATGTGTAGCACGGGTACTTAAATATTTGTTCAAAGCTTTGATAAAATACTACAGTACTTTGTCATGTCAGAAGGCAGGCTTCAAATATTTGTTCAAATGTTTGTGCTATGTCTGGCGCCGGCATAATAGGGAACTTGCATTATTTCATAAATGTAGTCTATCTGAAAGATTTAAGAATTGTATGAAGATATCACAAGCGAAAAAGTTGAAATATGCTTAAATTATTTATTTAATGCAAATCAAAAATTAACATTTCAAAGTCCGCGCGTAAACGCTCCGTGGCCGGACGTGACGTCATTTCTTAGGACGTCAAACTTTTCAATGTGCATCTGAAAGGAGTGACCAAGAAATTTTGACAACTAACGACAAACGCTGAAAGTGAGTGACCGAAGATTTCAGTTTTACTGACTAGGCTTCGCCAGATAGGTAAATGAAAGAAAACTTATATTTTTTAGCGAAATCTTTACTAGAACTTGGTTTATCATCCGTTTCTCTAAGTACTTACCATACTTTTAGGGGTTGAATTTTTAATTTTTGTGAAAACGAA
Organism: Crambus lathoniellus; assembly: GCA_949710035.1. NCBI lineage: Eukaryota > Metazoa > Arthropoda > Insecta > Lepidoptera > Crambidae > Crambus > Crambus lathoniellus. The sequence continues at coordinate 16,936,073 of OX453297.1, forward strand.
ATTGACAGAATATGGCTGCCATAATTTTTTACTGTTTTTTAAGGTAATTAAAAATTAAGTAAACTTTACGTAAAACGCACTAACATATAAGTATTGAAAATATGCCTATTTTGCATTAGTCTAAAATATTGTGAACTCTAACATTGACAAAGGCAAAAATACTTGTTGTTGCTTGATTGATTATATTGAAACTTGATTTATTTCTGCTGCACACTGGAGTAAATATACTGTTACATTGTTATAAATATATTGTTTAAATGAAGATGTTAATGTTGGTAGAAAATATAAGTACTGAGTTATATTTACTACATATGTATATGTATCAGTCAGCTCAGCAGGCAGGCCGCCTGCAGTCCTTAGTCGAACAGGCCACCTGATATTCGGTTTTTAAGTGCGCGCACTAGGCCACTTGCAAAAATAATAACTGCAACGGCCAACTGCAAAGTAAATGCTGCCTTATTTCTATATAATTCTCCGGCACTATTCGGCCGGTCCGGAATAAAAAAATAAAGGAAATTCTTTTTTTTTAAAGGATATTTAAAGGTTATTAACAAAAATATATAAGGTCCCTCTTAAATAGTGAACATAATTTTAAGGGGTCAATGTACTCACGCATACAAAAAACTTTTACTATTGAAAACGTGAAAAAGAAATCAGCTGTTTCAAAGAAAATATTAAATCGAATAGATTAAAATGTATGGAACAGCTGATATTCTTTTTGCGATTTCAATGTTGATACCATAGTAAAAGTTGCTTGTATGCATGAGTACATTGACCCCTTAAAATTATGTGCACTATTTAAGAAGGACCTTATATAACATAAGCCCTGCCTTATCTATATAGTGTAATTATACTAAACAGTTTCAAGCTTTATTTAAATGTATTATTAATAGTAGCTGTTTATCGTGTTAATTATAGCGATTTGGAGGCAACTTCGAAATTTCTTTCTATTGACAAAATTTTATGTAATCGTGATTTTGAGTAACATAGTCACTAGTGTTAGTCCTGAAGTTTGCTGCATCTTAATTTGAAATTCAGTTTTTCATTAATATTGATATTACAGACGATCATGTAAAGCAATCTAATTTTCGTTGGCATATAGCGGGCTCTTAATGTAAAACTGTGGGTGTGTGGGCGAATGTGGCCAATGACAGGCCATTGCCTGCAGGTGGACTGATGGACTGTGGATAGTCGGTTGCATTGCATTGCATCCTTTATACTTGCGACCGCATTCGCATTGCCTTGAACTTTCTCGTAAATATTTTCATAGTGTCCACACACTTGTGCACTCGCGACGTTTACCGCTGTGCTTCACATTCCAATATTTGTCGCATGACAGGATGGCGGCATTTAAAATCCTTAAAAAAAGTAATAAATGAGGGTAACCATCTGTCAATTTTGTTTTAACAAAAAATAAAAATTCAATCTCTAAAAGTATGGCACCCTCAGAGAAACGGATGATATGCCAACTTCTAGTAAAGATTTCGTAGGTAATAATTAATAAAAAACTAAAAAACCCGAGAAGTAAAGAGCTGGTTTTTTCATTTTTAATGGTAAATTTTTGCAGTCGTGTTTTTAGTTTTTTAAATATTACCTACGTTTTTATTTTAGACTTTTTAGTTCATTGTCAATAAATCATCTTTTTAAGTAAGAACTTACTAATTTAAAAATTCGTAAATTCTTTTCTTTTTTAGATAAATTAATACGGAGAGATTTACAAAACTGCAAGTTATAGATGTTTATGGAATCGCTATTTAAAACTCTTCATTTAATACCTACCCCACTCGACGAGATTTAAAAATATTTCTTTTACAATGCACAGAATAATATGCCGCCTAAAAGCCGCCATTTTGTTTTTTGTTAATATTGATGTTCTATTTTCACTCGGGCTATTAAGACGAATCTGATGACGTATCAATTAACAAAGTTAGTTTATCCGTTTAGTAGTTACGAGGGAACATAGGAACAGAAACACATACATTCAGGTCAAAAACGTAACAATTTTTGGGCTTCGCCCACCGCAGTCAGGTAATTTTTGACTTCGCCCGCCCGCAGTCGAGTAAAAAAACTTAAGCTTACTTTCATTTATCTATGTGGCGAAGCCTAGTCATTAAAACCGAAAACGTTGGTCACTCAGTTCAAACGTTTGTCGTTAGTTGTCAAAATAGATAAATTCCATTTATTATTAAACTATTAACGTTTGTACCATTGTTTCTTCATAAGGTGCTAAACAATTAGATATTTAAAGTAATTTTATGTATTTCTTTAGTTTACTTGCAAAATTTGAGAGATTCGATAATGCACAAATTGTATGAACTCAGTGACCAAGCTAAATTATTTACTAGATTAACACACAATGCTTAATTACTTTGACAGGTGACAGTAATTTTTTAACAGTTGCTGAACTGAGTGTCCAACTCAGAATTAATACGAATTATTTGGAGTTTTGCTTAGGAATCAACAATTTTTTTACTAGATTCTCTGACAAGGGTCTCAAGCTGTTTCTCTTTTGGTGGGCACTCCTTTCAGATGCACATAACTTTTCATGTCGCGTAAAGATTCTCTGATAGGCTCTCAACCTGTTTCTTTTTTCGTGGTCAGTGGTCACTCCTTTCAGATGCACATAACTTTTCACGGCGCGTAAATATTATTTTTGTAAGACAGAATTAATTTATTTCAGTTTTATTTGACATAAAAAAAAGTCAGGAAACGATACTTTATTACTACTACAATGGATAATTCTTTTACAAGTAAAGCTAAATCTCACAAAATAGAGTGTGCAGTTTTAACTGTGCCTCAAGAGCCTAAACTTAGAGAAAAGTGGATGAAAGGAGCTATATAAGCAGGGACCGGAACCGCTTACCCTAACCCGGGTTTTTATAGGGTATTTTAAAGACTTGTTTCTACAAACCCTTTCAAATTGATAAGCATATCATCGACTTACCGTATTGACAGGGTAACCAAATGAATCAAGTTAATTCGGGTAAGCGCTTACCATAAACGAAAAACCCTTTTAAGTCTTACCCTGCGACAGGGTTTTGAAGCGTCAAAGCAATTTAAACTTCTGCGCGCACTACATTAGACTTATTATTGTATAACAATTTCAAGTGTGATCGCGGCATCGACAAAATCTTCGCTACGTCAGATAATAACGAATCATGCGTCGTTCACGCTAAAGTTCATTTTCGCGTGATCCGTCGGTCGCCGCCGCTCACTATTGTTTATCCGAGTGGCCGCGGCGCCGGCATTTAAAAACGGAAGGAAGGAACTTGTTTAATATGACCGCTACATTACACGTGTTTGTTTGTTTTTGTTACTGACGATCGTTTTTAATTATTTGTAAGCAGTGAATTCTTTATATATATAACTCTTCTGTGCGTGTGTATGTAACTGAAGTCCTCCTAAATAGTTTCAATTTCAATGAATTTTTTTGTGTCTTCAGGCGGATTCCAGAATGATTTAGATTTACAATTGGACCCGGTAGGTGGCGTGCTGTCGATAAGACGGTACAAATTTCGCCGATCGAGCAGCTAGTAGCATTTTTTTTTTATTTATTACAGAACCATGAACAAGTTTACAATTTGCTTAGGTCTAGTAAATTACAAAATTTTAACAAATTATAATAAGTTATTGTAAACTCAACAATATGGCTACATTTTAAGTTAATAATGTATAGTTACAATACAAGACTCGAAGTAGGTACCTATAAAAACTTATAAATTTAAATATTGTACAAAAACTCTAGCGTGAGAAATAGTAAGCTTTATAAAATAGCTTTATAAAAAAAGTAATATTTGATATAATGCTACTTTGTAGAAACGTTTTTCATATAAATTTAACTGGCTATGGCTTCTGAGGCCTGCAACGTTATTAGTCATTTGAAACAAAAATTTTCAAAAAGAAATAAAAAATCACTTAATTTTTTGGATTCGCCTATTTTTGTTAATCTACGTAGGTACTTATAGTATTTAGCCTTCTTTAACATGTGATGCAATCTCGACGCAAACTAATATTTTTTCATACAAAAAAACTAGTTTTTTTCTCAATAACTGCGCATTTGTCAGTTTTTTCATATAAAAATTGTTAGGAAATTCATTATCTGTCATGAAATAAAAACAGTTCGATACAGCGATTTTGGTTGTGGGGGCCATGCACGGTGTTTCCAAAACCCTTAAAATCGGACATCCCCCTTTTTTTCAATAATTGGAAAGAGTTAAGCTTTACAAATGCAAGAGTAGAACTCCCGTGTTTCAATAACACTTGGTTACCGAGTAATAAATTTTTGAAAATGGGCATTTTTTAACACCGGTAAATCGAAACTTATTTGTTATTAAAAAGGTACGCGCAAAAAATTTGATTATTTGAAAAGTTCGTTTTCAATATTTAGCCGACCGAGGATCGAACCCGGGACCTCTAGAGATAGCGGCACCTTGAAAACCGTTGCGTACACCACTCGGCCACAGAAGTCATCAAATGTCGTCAAAGTAAAAAAAATAAAAATCCAAGATGGCGGCCAACTTTTTTGTTTGTGGGCAGATTTTGATGAAACTCGATTTTTAGTACTATTTTTACAAGAAAACTGTAACACAATGTTAAAAAAAAAATATAAACCAAGATGGCGGTCAACTTTTTTGTTTGTGGGCTGATTTCGATGAAACTCGGTTTTTGGTACTATTTCGTCAAGAAAAGAGTAACGCAATGTTAAAAAAATAAAAAATCCAAGATGGCGGCCAACTTTTTTGTTTGTGGGCCGATTTTGATGAAACTTGATTTCTAGTACTATTTTGACAAGAAAACAACAACGCACTGTTAAAAATATAAAAAATCCAAGATGGCGGCCAACTTTTTTGTTTGTGGGCTGATTTCGATGAAACTCGGTTTTTGGTACTATTTCGTCAAGAAAAGAGTAACGCAATGTTAAAAAAAACAAAATCCAAGATGGCGGCCAACTTTTTTGTTTGTGGGTCGATTTCGATGAAACTCGATTTCTAGTACTATTTTGACAAGAAAACAACAACGCACTGTTAAAAATATAAAATATCCAAGATGGCGGCCAACTTTTTTGTTAATGGGCTGATTTCAATGAAACTTGGTTTTTGCACTATTTCGTCAAGAAAAGAGTAACGCAATGTTAAAAAAAAATTAAATCCAAGATGGCGGCCACCTTTTTTTCTTGTCTGCCGATTTTGATGAAACTCGATTTCTAGTACTCTTTTGACAAGAAAACAACATCGCACTGTTAAAAATATAAAAAATCCAAGTTGGCGGCCAACTTTTTTGTTTGTGGGCTGGGCTGATTTCGATGAAACTCGGTTTTTGGTACTATTTCGTCAAGAAAACAGTAACGCAATGTTAAAAAAAATCAAAATCCAAGATGGCGGCCATCTTTTTTTCTTGTCGGCCGATTTTGATGAAACTCGATTTCTAGTACTCTTTTGACAAGAAAACAATAACGCAATGTTAAAAAAATAAAAAATCCAAGATGGCGGCCAACTTTTTTGTTTGTGGGCCGATTTTGATGAAACTTGATTTCTAGTACTATTTTGACAAGAAAACAACAACGCACTGTTAAAAATATAAAAAATCCAAGATGGCGGCCAACTTTTTTGTTTGTGGGCTGATTTCGATGAAACTCGGTTTTTGGTACTATTTCGTCAAGAAAAGAGTAACGCAATGTTAAAAAAAACAAAATCCAAGATGGCGGCCAACTTTTTTGTTTGTGGGTCGATTTCGATGAAACTCGATTTCTAGTACTATTTTGACAAGAAAACAACAACGCACTGTTAAAAATATAAAATATCCAAGATGGCGGACAACTTTTTTGTTAATGGGCTGATTTCAATGAAACTTGGTTTTTGCACTATTTCGTCAAGAAAAGAGTAACGCAATGTTAAAAAAAAATTAAATCCAAGATGGCGGCCACCTTTTTTTCTTGTCGGCCGATTTTGATGAAACTCGATTTCTAGTACTCTTTTGACAAGAAAACAACATCGCACTGTTAAAAATATAAAAAATCCAAGTTGGCGGCCAACTTTTTTGTTTGTGGGCTGGGCTGATTTCGATGAAACTCGGTTTTTGGTACTATTTCGTCAAGAAAACAGTAACGCAATGTTAAAAAAAATCAAAATCCAAGATGGCGGCCATCTTTTTTTCTTGTCGGCCGATTTTGATGAAACTCGATTTCTAGTACTCTTTTGACAAGAAAACAATAACGCACTGTTAAAAATATAAAAAATCCAAGTTGGCGGCCAACTTTTTGTTTGTGGGCTGGGCTGATTTCGATGAAACTCGGTTTTTGGTACTACGCACTGTTAAAAATATAAATTATTTTTTAACATTGCGTTGCTGTTTTCTTGTCAAAATAGTACCAAAAACCAAGTTTCATAAAAATCGACCCACAAACAAAAAAGTTGGCCGCCACCTTGGATTTTTTTATTTTTAAAAGTTGGTTGTTGTTTTCTTGTCAAAATAGTACTAGAAATCGAGTTTCATCAAAATTGGCCCACAAACAAAAAATTTGCTGCCTTCTTGAATTTTTATTTTTTTTAACATTGCGTTACTCTTTTCTTGACGAAATAGTACCAAAAACCGAGTTTCATCGAAATCAGCCTACAAACAAGAAAGTTGGCCGCCATCTTGGATTTTTTTTATTTTTAACAGTGCGTTGTTGTTTTCTTGTCAAAATTGTACTAGAAATCGAGTTTTACCAAAATCGGCCCACAAACAAAGAAGTTGGCCGCCATCTTGGACTTTTTTATATTTTTAACATTGCGTTGCTGTTTTCTTGTCAAAATAGTACTAGAAATCGAGTTTCATTGAAATCGGCCCAAAAACAAAAAAGTTGGCCGCCATCTTGGATTTTTTTATATTTTTAACATTGCGTTGCTGTTTTCTAGTCAAAATAGTACTAGACTTGAGTTTCATCAAAATCGGCCCACAAACAAAAAAATTTGCTGCCGTCTTGATTTTTTTTTAACATTGCGTTACTCTTTTCTTGACGAAATAGTACCAAAAACCGAGTTTCCTCGAAATCAGCCTACAAACAAAAAAGTTGGCCGCCATCTTGGACTTTTTTATTTTTTAAAAGTGCGTTTTAGTTTTCTTGTCAAAATAGTACTAGAAATCGAGTTTCATCAAAATTGGCCCACAAACAAAAAATTTGCTGCCTTCTTGAATTTTTATTTTTTTTAACATTGCGTTACTCTTTTCTTGACGAAATAGTACCAAAAACCGAGTTTCATCGAAATCAGCCTACAAACAAGAAAGTTGGCCGCCATCTTGGATTTTTTTTATTTTTAACAGTGCGTTGTTGTTTTCTTGTCAAAATTGTACTAGAAATCGAGTTTTACCAAAATCGGCCCACAAACAAAGAAGTTGGCCGCCATCTTGGACTTTTTTATATTTTTAACATTGCGTTGCTGTTTTCTTGTCAAAATAGTACTAGAAATCGAGTTTCATTGAAATCGGCCCAAAAACAAAAAAGTTGGCCGCCATCTTGGATTTTTTTATATTTTTAACATTGCGTTGCTGTTTTCTAGTCAAAATAGTACTAGACTTGAGTTTCATCAAAATCGGCCCACAAACAAAAAAATTTGCTGCCGTCTTGATTTTTTTTTAACATTGCGTTACTCTTTTCTTGACGAAATAGTACCAAAAACCGAGTTTCCTCGAAATCAGCCTACAAACAAAAAAGTTGGCCGCCATCTTGGACTTTTTTATTTTTTAAAAGTGCGTTTTAGTTTTCTTGTCAAAATAGTACTAGAAATTGAGTTTCATCAAAATCGGCCCACAAACAAAAAAGTTGGCCGCCATCTTGGATTTTTTAAAATTTTTAACATTGCGTTGCTGTTTTCTTGTCAAAATAGTACTAGACTTCGAGTTTCATCAAAATCGGTCCACAAACAAAAAAGTTGGCCGCCATCTTGGATTTTTTTATATTTTTAACATTGCGTTGCTGTTTTCTTGTCAAAATAGTACTAGAAATCGAGTTTCATTGAAATCGGCCAACAAACAAAAAATTTGGCCGCCATCTTGGTTTTTTATCATTTTTGACATTGCGTTGCTATTTTCCTGTCAAAATAGTACCAAAATCCGAGTTTCATCAAAATCGGCCCACAAACAAAAAAGTTGGCCGCCATCTTGGATTTTTTATTTTTAACAGTGCGTTGTTGTTTTCTTGTCAAAATAGTACCAAAATCCGAGTTTCATCAAAATCGGCCCACAAAGAAAAAAGTTGGGCGCCATCTTGGATTTTTTTTATTTTTAACAGTGCGTTGTTGTTTTCTTGACGAAATAGTACCAAAAACCGAGTTTCATCGAAATCAGCCCACAAACAAAAAGATGGCCGCCATCTTGGATTTTTTTATTTTTAAAAGTATGTTGTTGTTTTCTTGTCAAAATAATACTAAAAACCGTGTTTCATCAAAATCGGCCCCCAAAATAAAAAATCATAAAACCTCCACGTGGTGATGGCGAAGTAAGCTAAAACTTGAAGTGTTTGTCTGTGTGTCTGTCAGTTGTCCGAGCCTCTGAAATATAGCGGTTGCCGATTGGCAGTGGAAAATAGAGACCTTATTTCTATAGAAATAAGGCAGCATTTAGTTGGCATGTCGGGTGCCTCGAGGCCCCCGCCGATGCTTCACAGGTACTGCAATGAGTGAAAGTTAACATTATGACGTCACACGTGCTCAAGTGTGTTCGGGAGCTGTTTTGGCGTGTCTGCGGTTCGATTCAAATACTAATTTTTATTTTGATATAACTTTTGAATTATTGCAAAAAAAATAAAAATAGTTTATTAGAAAACTTATATTATGATCTTTTGATTTATCACAAGAAAAAAAAATCACATCCCTAATTTGAGCTTTTCTAATAATAGGTCTTTACATATGAAATTGCCGTTTTTTTCTTTTGTACATATAACTTAACAACTTTTATAATATTAGAAATATATAATTTCTTTAATATTGCGTTACATTAAGACCGTATCGAGCAACTTTTGATAATTTAATAACCACGATATTTGATTATTTACATAGAAAAAACTTATTCCGAAAGTTACGACTATTTTTGTTTCCAGAATTTCGTACTTTATTAGTTGTAACTTAGTGAAAAAAAAAATTTTTTCTCTTAACGAATGTGTCATTTAGTAGTTAAAATGTCCATAAATACGTGTGTAAAATTTTGTTAATTTACATAATATTAGTCGTTAAATAATAACAAAAACGTTAGTATGGAAAAAAAATAATTACAGAAATCTCCATACAAAACGGCAATTTCATAGGTAAAGACCTATTATGTTACTTACCTATTTTAGTCCACGGGACTTTACTTTATACATAACTAGCGGCCGCCCGCGGTTTCACCCGCGTAGTACCCGTTCCCGTGGGAATATCGGGATAAAATATAGCCTATGTCACTCGGGAAGACTGTAGCTTTCTAACAGTGAAAGAATTTTCTAAATCGGTCCAGTACTTTTTGAGTTTATTCGTTACATACAAAAATACAAATCTTTCCTCCTAATAATATTAGTATAGATAGATATACCACAAAAAAAAAACCAAATGCGCTTTAAAAATTATTAGTATCCACAACACACAACACAACATAATTATAACCGAGACGGACGCCCACCACCCCGAGATACGGTATGCAGAATGCGCGGAAAAGAGACAGGAGACCATTGATGCGATGCAGGAGACAATAGGGTAACCCAATTATGTGGTAAGTGCTTAATTCAAAACCCTTTCGACACGGTAAGCCCATTGGAAAGAAGTTAAGTTAATTCGAAAGGGTTACCCTTTCTTGAGTCTTACACTATCGATAGGGTAACCCTATAATACGGTTACCCTTTAACAAGGTTTCCCTAATAATAAGCTTAATCAAAAACAGGGGTTTTCCGGTCCCTGTATATAAGACAACATTCACCCTCTTCAAAATCTGCCTTGCAATGTTGTGAAGATCATTTTGATGTAAGTACCTTGTATTCGTAAAAATCATAACCTCGTTAGATCTTGCATCAACAGTGTATAAAGTAAACAACAATCTCTACACTTGAAAAAATTGAATTTTCCATAAATAACCACCGCACTATGTCCATATAAACCTTAAGCAAATCTCGCGAGTCGAATTTAGTCAAGCCTTTTTCCATTTTGTAGATATTTTTAATGTTTTATGACATGATTTGAATGTATGATTACCTATATGTTTTTGAACTCAGCATAAGTGACTAATGGAATGACGTCACTGCGCGCTGATTGGTGTTTCAAATCACGTTTCAATTTACGTAACTTTACATTAAAATATTTTGCAAAAAAATAATAATTTTGGAATAAATCTTCCACGAATGCACTTTTAATGGCTATCATCATTGGATTATTAATAAAATTTCTCAAAATAATTTTAATGCAAGTTCCCCATTGATAAAATAGCGGCAACAGAAATACGTCATCTATGAAAATTTCAACTGTCTAGCTATCACGGTTCATGAGATACAGCCTGGTGACAGACAGTCTGACAGACAGATGGACAGTGGAGTCTCAGTAATAGGGTCCCGTTTTTACCCTTTGGGTACGGAACCCTAAAAACTACTAACTGATTTTGAAAATTCTTTCACCAGTCGAAAATCGCGCGGCTACACTCCAGTCAGTGGAGCAAAAGATTTTTAGTAAACAATCTTGATATGTATCTATATAAAAAATGCATCACTACATAGTATAAAACAAAGTCGCTTTCTCTGTCCCTATGTCCCTTTGTATGCTTAAATCTTTGAAACTACGCAACGGATTTTGATGCGTTTTTTTTTAATAGATAGAGTGATTCAAGAGGAAGGTTTATATGTACTTTTTATCCCGATATTCCCACGGGAACGGGAACCACGCGGGTGAAACCGCGGGCGGCCGCTAGTTTATAAATAAAAAAGATGTATTTTTACATTATCCATTTCATAATATGAAAACATGGAGTTACTTTGAATAAATATTTTTTATTGTTGCATTGCATTTGATATTAAAAGACACGTCAAGATTGTTTAGGTAACATCTTTTGCTCCTGTGAAAAAACTCCCAACGATGTCCTTATGACCTCCAGACGAATGTTTCTTTAATATTAATGCTAGTATCAGTTTCAGCTCAGATCAAAATGTTTACACAATACACCATTAGTTGGTTTTCAACTGAAATAAAGTCTATTGTTCTCACAAATAATCGTCTTGATGAGTATTAATTAAGTATTTCGATGCATTAATATTTAAAACACATGTCGAATTCAAAATTCTTGCATAGTTTGTTCAGAACATTGATTTCCTTATACTTAGCATAGCTTATCTCTGCGATATCGTAATCTGCACTTTTTACACTTCCGCTTAGCATATTTATATTGCACGCGAGGACATTCTTGATTAATTACAGTGATGAAATGTTCATTCCCTGCAGTTATAGCTCCGGTAGACCTCTATAATTCGAAAATATGAAGAGTAAATGAACCTTCTCTTTAGTAAATTAAATATGCAAGAATATAATCTCATAGTACTACGTGGTATCCTACCATCCTGCTTATAGTAAATTTTGAGTTTTAATCACATTTGGTTTAAAAGGTGGATTTTATGAAAAATAAAATAATAAAAAACATGGAAATGGTGTAATGTTAAAATGTATTGTTGCAGAATGACTGGACGATCCCGCTACCTCGCGACGAGCGGCAGGAGTTGGAGCTGTTTGGCACTGGCAACACGGGCATCAACTTCTCCAAATACGAGGATATCCCGGTTGAGGCCAGCGGCGACCGCGTACCGGACTGCATTACTAGCGTGAGTACATTTATACGTAATTAATCACATACTTTTCCCCGCTGACGAGGAAATAACTACTTTCTAATAGCTATGTCGTCATGAAGTTAGCCACTATGTGCAGTAGAGTTCCTCTACCCCGTAACCTCAGCTGTCCCACCACGTCGCACATATCTCTATTGTGTATTGCGCAACTTCTCGCGCCATGTTAACAGAAGTCATTAAGTTTGAATCGGAGTACCTTAAAGTTAAAGATTTAAGGCTCCCTTTACTCTCCTTACATTTATCAATCACATTGAGTAGTTTTATTTTAACTATTGTATACTTACTTATTACTTATGCAAACTTTTGAAACTGTTATTTGAATTTGTAAAAAAAAGAGTTAACTAAATAGTAAACAATTGACATGTTTTCATTTTTAACAAGGTACCTTAAATCGAAAACCATTTCGAGATTTTTCAATTTCTAACACTACATATTTTTTCGGATTTTTAAATCACTTATTTATTGAAATATTCGGAAAAAAGCCCCTTTTATCTTGATGAAGGAACATTATAATGACATTCCTTTGCATAACATAAAAAACGCCTCTCATTAAAAAAAAACTGTCGCTGCCAAGATGAGTAATGAGTACAAAAATTATACCCGCCTCTTTCACTCAATTCTGTGATGCCCGGAGAGTGACAGATGGGTATAAACTGCTGTTAGCTCGCCCGAGTTGTAGTGATACTCTTCGCTAAACCTTACCTGTTTTGTTTATTGACATATTTTGACATAGATAGAACTATGGACTTGCGATATCAGTAAAAATAATATTGTGCCTCATACTCCTACAGAAGGAAGATTAAAAAAGCTAACTTATCATAACTTTACTAAACTAACAAATTTAATGAAAATTATGAAGGTGGCTGAAGGATTTCTTATGGCAGACATTCGCAACCTTCCCAAAGTTGACATGATGATGTTATTGGAATATGCGTGAACACGACTCATTTAACGTTGCGGAAATAATTTAAAGGGGAGCTGAAGTTTTATTTTCATCGAGAGATGCCTACGTAGAAACTTCAATCTTCTGTAGGCTATGTGGAAGTAAAACGAGAGCAAGCCATGTGTACCATCAAGGGCAGAGTAATTCCTGAACACAAAGTTCGATCAAAAATGCACATAGTTAAAGCAGTTATTGATGAGAGTAAAGACACTTTAGTGTACACACATACACAAGTATGCTTTATAAACCACATAGCCAAACAAATAGCATGTTTGAGAAATTCTCCAATGTTGGTTGTTTCGTTCAGTAGTTACTCTGCCCGCCATTACATGTGTGGTGTGAAATATCAAGTCAGGCTATAGTTTAGTATTTAAGTACCTACTTATTTTTGTTATTTAAAATAGAAGTCTGTGTTTGATAATATTTAAAAAGTAGTCGTGTTTTGTCTGTTTAATAAAATACAATTTCATTTTGATATGCGTTTATTTCAATCTTTATCTACTTCCTGATCTAGGAATCTACCTTTCTAAACTACTAAAAACTAGAAAAATGTCTGTACATTGAATATATTCCAGAAAAAAACAGTTGGATTAGAGACAACTGGGACATAACCAATGCAAAAAACACACACAAACACAACACCTTTTTCTTGTGTATTTGGGAAGGGATTTAAATGTCCTGATGTTTAAGGAAATGTTGGATCTTTATTAACATTTTGAAGTCTTCTTGGTAAGTACTTTGGGTTTTAGTCGAGGTCTTGTGACTTTATTCTCCATCCAATCCCTGTAATTTAGTACACACTACCACATGGTACTTACTTTTATATAAAGCAGCACACCACTGTGAACGTGTGGACATGGGCACGTAAAAAAAGTTTTTTTGGGCATTTTAGATCTGTATTTTTGCAGCCAGGAACTACACATAAAATTCAGGGATCAATTCACGAACACTTTTTTCCATTTTGAATTAAATTTACGAGATAAGAAGAGAAATAACATCAAATAAATAACTTAAACCAAACGAGAAACCGTAACAACAACAAACAACAAACGTCATTAGTGTCACGTTGACTTGACGACGTCAGAATGTATTTTTTTAAATAATTTGCAAAGGTATGTCCGCCAACCTGCCTTCTTCCTGGACTTAGGCTCTTTTTGAATGAGTAAGTTTTCAAATTAATTTTACGATGACTAAAAATAAAAATTTTGGAAAAGGAAAAAATACGAGTCTCCTCTTTTTAAATGTTATTTCTAAATAGCAAATAAAACACATGATAAATTTTATGAAATGTTGTCAATTCAAATTAACTGAAAAATTGTAGAGTGGTTAAGCTTATCAGTTATCATCAGTTGTAAACGGAATTTGTCGAATTGTTCGAATTCAAAATTCTATTTTATTTAGCATATATATAAATTATAGGGATACCCCTATAACTTATATATATATGCTAAATAAAATAAAATTACCAATAAAACTATACAGTTTTATTGGTAATTTTAATTGCATAGGCACTTACAATTTTATTACAATTTGGCCTAGGCTTAATAAAACAGTTTTAATTCACCTTAATTTGAAACAGATTTTGTATAACGTGCTAAGCCAATTTTATCAACATCACGCGAATTAAAAGCGTGTTCAATTCACAATATTTTTTAGATAATAATTAAATTGTATCACTCTTTTGTTATTGGTAACAATTTGAATAATACATTATGAAATATAATTGATGCGGAAGAATGAGACTACAATAAGATAGATATGAATGAGTGTAATGACCTTTTATCAAATATGTAATAATGACCTTTTTAAGCAGTTGGATAAAATGAACCTCTCTCAATATTCGTTATCTGCTTATTGGGCATTCTTTTGATAAGTGTATTAACATATGGACCCAAGTCTAAAGTATGATATAAAAAACTATTAACGCTATTACGCTATAACAAGTAAAACTTTATGGCTTTTTGTAGACTTCTATTATTTATTCCCAAAACATAACAGATTTAATTTATATAAGTAATTTAATTACTTACCAATTAGTTTAAGATGACCTACATATAAAGTAAAAAAAAAACTTAATTTTAGTGATGCTCCAACAAAAAAAACATCTTTTTTTTCACAGTTCGATCAGGTTAACCTGACGGAATTAATGCGTACGAACATCGCGCACGCTCGCTACGACAAGCCGACGCCGGTGCAGAAGTATGCGATCCCGATCGTGCTGAACCATCGCGACGTGATGGCGTGCGCGCAGACCGGCTCCGGCAAGACGGCCGCCTTCCTCGTGCCCATACTCAACCAGATGTACGAGGCGGGGCCCGTCAAGATGGGGTGAGTGACCTAAACTGTACTGAACTAACGCGGTCCAACATCGTACTGAACCGGCGCGACGTGTTGGCGTGCGCGCAGACCGGCTCCGGCAAGACGGCCGCCTTCCTCGTGCCCATACTCAACCAGATGTACGAGGCGGGGCCCGTCAAGATGGGGTGAGTAATCTAAACTGTACTGACCTAATGCAGTCCAACATCGTACTGAACCATCGCGACGTGATGGCGTGCGCGCAGACCGGCTCCGGCAAGCCAGCCGCCTTCCTCGTGCCCATACCCAACCAGATGTACGAGGCGGGGCCCGTCAAGATGGGGTGAGTAACCTAAACTGTACTGACCTAATGCAGTCCAACATCGTACTGAACCATAGCGACGTGATGGCGTGCGCGCAGACCGGCTCCGGCAAGAAGGCCGCCTTCCTCGTGCCCATACTCAACCAGATGTACGAGGCGGGGCCCGTCAAGATGGGGTGAGTGACCTAAACTGTACTGAACTAACGCGGTCCAACATCGTACTAAACCGGCGCGACGTGTTGGCGTGCGCGCAGTCCGGCTCCGGCAAGACGGCCGCCTTCCTCGTGCCCATACTCAACCAGATGTACGAGGCGGGGCCCGTCAAGATGGGGTGAGTAACCTAAACTGTGCTGAACTAACGGTCCAACATCGTACTGAACCGGCCGGACGTGATGGCGTGGCGTATGATTTCAAATTCAACATGCCTTCCGAAGTTTGGAGGAGCTTCAGATAATACGATTATGGTCTCGTGACCAAATATAGCACTAAATATAGCACCCGAATCGAACGCGCTAACTACTGCGATACCAAGCTCCTCGAGCTCCGTTGAAATTGAAATACACGATGACTTTTGAAGACGAGACATTTTTACTCCAACTCTGTCTTCTTATGATCATCATCATCAGCCATACGACGCCCACTGCTAGGCATTGGCATCCAAGGATCTCCACAACGATCAGTCCTGCGCTGCCCGCATCCAGCGGCTTTCCGCGACCTTTACCAGATCGTCGGTCTACCTTCTAGAGGCCTGCCCACGGAACGTCGTCTGTTACGCGGTCGCCATTCGAGAACCTTTCCGCTCCAAAGGCATCGGTTCTCCGCGCTATGTGTCCCGCCCACTGCCACTTCAGCTGAGTAATCCTTCGAGCGATGTATGTTGATTTAGTTCTCCTGCGCATCTCATCATTTCTGATTCGATCGCACAGGGAAATATTAAGCATAGCTCTCTCTATTGCTTGCTGGGTGACCTTGAGCCTTGTTATGAAACCCATACCCTCTTATTTCAAAACGTGGACTAAAGTTAGACCTGGTATAAAAGTGATGCTAATTCTGTCTTTCATTTGGAAAATGAAAGTGACAGCACCAGTTTAGTACCAGTTTTAAACCAGGACTATTTAAGTCCACGTTTTGGAATAAGGGGGATAGAGTCTTGTTATGGGAAAATTAAATAAGTAATGTAATGTCATATTTTTTGTCGTAGATCTTATAATAGACGCAAACAGTACCCTCTGGGGTTGGTGCTGGCTCCGACCCGAGAGCTGGCCACCCAGATTTACGACGAGGCTAGGAAGTTCGCCTACCGCTCCCGTGTACGACCCTGTGTCGTGTAAGTATACTCATTGAGATTTTAAATTATTTAAAAAAAATATACTAGGTACTTATAGGGCTCGTGGTTTTTTACTATCACATTTTTCTTATAAGTATACTCATACATAATATAAACTGTATCATCATGACAATATTATAGGGGATAGGACTGTTATTGATATGTAAATATATAATAATAGCAACATTCTAAGATATAACATTGATGAATAACTAAATGAAAAAAATAATAATCAAAATGTTGATAAGCAAACAAATAATGAGCTGCTGAATTGTGAAAAACTGTGTCTCTCACTATCTCTTTCTAAAACTAAATTTTATAGGGCAGTAGTATGGCGCTAGACACGTCTGACTTCACATGTGTCTAGCGCAGTCCTTGTCTAATTAGGAAGTTTGATGAGCTATATCTCCGAAAATATGTAAAATATTTAAATATAAATACCCGTGTCGTGTTTCTGAGATTTCTAAAAACATTCTAAACAAATAAAATAAATTCAGACAGCACCTACTTTCAAATTAGGGGTCAGTTAGTGCGCTGTGATAATGAGTCACAATGAGGTATCATGTTTCATATTTCGTGACCTTCGCTTTTCCTTAAAGAGCATTTTATTTGATACAAGGACAATATCAATGCTCCAGATGCAACTAATTAGGTAGTTATTTCTCAAAGTCAGAAATATTATTCAATTCTATTTATCCATATACTTACAAGAAACTATAACAATTGTAAAGAACGACGAATCAGTGATCAGCATGCGTAATGAAATGAGGGTTACTTTGACTCATAGACCGCGCTTAAGCAGGTCTGATCTGTCGATATTTTGCAAGTCGTCGCTACATTCCTATTGTTAGTGACGTTTATGACGGGACGAGTCCGATGATAAAGTGCTGTCCATTAATAACGTGATGTTTTTTAACAACTTTTCAGACCCCCTCTTCCCCCTGGTGATACGTTTTGAGGCTTTTTACTATGTGATTGTGATACTCCGATGATTTTCCCGGACCCCCCTACCCCCTTTCGGCCTCACGTGATTAATGGACAGCCCCTAACGGCCGTAATATAATCAATTAATATCTGTACAGTTATGGTGGATCCCCGATCCAAGACCAGTTCCGCGAGTTGGAGCGCGGTTGCCACCTCCTAGTGGCCACTCCCGGCCGCCTGGTCGACCACTTGGTGCGCGGACGAGTTGTTCTCGACCACTGCCGCCATCTTGTCCTCGACGAGGCTGACCGCATGTTAGACATGGGTTTCGAGCCGCAGATCCGCAAGATCGTCGAGTGCTACACGATGCCCAAGACCGGAGAGCGACAGACGCTCATGTTCTCGGCCACCTTCCCCAAACAGATCCAAGTGTTGGCGCAAGACTTCTTGCATAACTACGTGTTCCTCGCTGTGGGACGTGTTGGATCCACTTCGGAGAATATCACACAAAAGGTGGGTGTCACTAAAGTCGTAATTAATATCTCTGCTACCATCTTGTGCTCGACGAGGCCGACCGCATGTTGGACATGGGCTTCGAGCCGCAGATCCGCAAGATCGTCGAGTGCTACACAATGCCCAAGACCGGCTAGCGACAGACGCTCATGTTCGCGGCCACCTTCCCCAAACAGATCCAAGTGTTGGCGCAAGACTTCTTGCATAACTACGTGTTCCTCGCTGTGGGACGTGTTGGGTCCACTTCGGAGAATATCACACAAAAGGTTTGTGCCATTTCTTTTCAAACAAAAGTCCATAATTAATATATTTGCTAGCTACCATCTTGTGCTCGACGAGGCCGATCGCATGTTGGACATGGGTTTCGAGCCGCAGATCCGCAAGATCGTCGAGTGCCACACAATGCCCAAGACCGGCGATCCATTTCGGCGAATATCACACAGAAGGTAGCTGTTATTTCGTTTTTGTACAATGTATCAGTACTTACTTAATTAATTTCTTGCAATAATTTTAGAAACTTAAATTCATGCTAGCTCAACATATATTGAAACATTTATACTAAATGAATTAATTATTAAACAGGTTTTTATTAACAAAACAATATTAGACATCAAACATTTGATGACCTGTTGCAACTTTAGGAGTGAGATAAGGGGTTACCTAATGTCATCCCTAAAGTTGCAATTTTAATTAACTATTATGTTTGATTTGTCATTAGGTTGTGTGGGTGGAGGAAATGGACAAGCGTTCATTCTTATTGGATCTTCTGAACGCTTCCAACCTGCTCCAGCGCTCTAATCCTCAAGAGGATCAACTGATTCTCGTCTTCGTCGAGACTAGAAAGGGTTGGTATTCGCTATAAACATATGTCAATCGGGTTTAAATCATTTCAAAATGTATATAATGAATGAGAGGGGATAATATTTTTTTACTTATTTTACTGTTACCACGTCCCATGGCGGCCATTTACTCGATTTTTATGTGCAATAACTTTATTTCTAGATCAAATGAAAAGACTGTAGTAAGTATAGTATTCGTTAAAAAAAAATGTTGTTTCAACTCTAGCATACCCAGAACAAGCCAGTTATAACTTGCTCTGTTCAGGGTATGACTTGTAAGACTTGTTTCATTTAATCTTGGTGGTCAAATGGCTGCCCAGTTTTTTATATACAGGGTGTTTGTTTAAAGATGCAGGGGGCGAAAGTACCCATCAATAAAAACAATTACTAAGGGACCAAGTGCGATATCGCGATACTGATTAATACAAAAGTGCAATACCGAATGGGCCAAGATGTATGGAACAGCTGTTTTATTTCCGCAATGTGGCACTTGGTCCCATAGTAAAAGTTGTTTGTATTAATGGGTATCTTCACCCCCCGAAGTATGTCCCATCTTGTCTTGCGGATGCGACGGTTTCCTAACATTGAAGAAGCAACGCTGGCCTACAGCGTTAACAAGTGATAGCAAAATTCGGCGAGTCGTGTAAGCCTTTCAGTAGCTAAGTTGGTCAGAGCATCGGGCCGGATCCCCTGAGGCGCGGGTTTGAATCCCGCCTGAAAGCTACTTAGAGCGTAAACTGCGATAAGCGGACGCCCGCGCGGTTCCATACAAACGTGTGGTTGGTCAATACAAATGGTCGCGGGGCCATGGTTGCGTAGTGGCGCTAGTTACTAGTATAGTGGCATGGAGAATACTATATTTAGTGGCTACACGCGACTGGTCCCCGTGAGGGCGTCCGCGTAACGCAGTTTAGGCCCTTATAGGGCTCGTGGTTTTTTACTATCACATTTTTCCTATGTTTATCTTGTGTTTTATTATATTGCGTGTCTGTTATAAAGGCGCGGACCAATTGGAAGAATACCTGGACACTCAGGGCTACCCGGTGACGTCGATCCACGGCGACCGCACGCAGCGCGAGCGCGAGGAAGCCCTGCGTCGCTTCCGCACCGGACAGACGCCCATACTCGTGGCCACCGCTGTCGCCGCCAGAGGTCACTATATGCTTCAAAAATATATATTTTAGTTGAGGATCTCTGAGAGATCTGACTGCCTTCAGCAATACAATTTTATCAAGTTTTCTATACAACGCAACGTGTTAATGCAATTACTGAAAAGCCTATACACATACACTACACCCTTGATATGAATTCCAATAAAAAAAATTTTTTTGTAAGAAACTTCCAATATATTCGTCTCCGTGAATTTCTGACTTTAAGAAGCTAAAGAAAGCTAATTTAATTAATTGATTAATCGCCAGGGCTGGATATCCCCCACGTGCGACACGTGATAAACTTCGACCTGCCGTCGGACGTCGAGGAGTACGTCCACCGCATCGGTCGTACCGGCCGCATGGGCAACCTCGGCGTGGCCACCTCGTTCTTCAACGACACCAACCGTGGGCTGGCCCGGGACCTGGTCGAGCTGCTGGTGGAGGCCAAGCAGGACGTGCCCAAGTGAGTATTGTGATGATGTACGTCCACCGCATCGGTCGTACCGGCCGCATGGGCAACCTCGGCGTGGCCACCTCGTTCTTCAACGACACCAACCGCGGGCTGGCCCGGGACCTGGTCGAGCTGCTGGTGGAGGCCAAGCAGGACGTGCCCAAGTGAGTGTTCTGATGTGACTATGATTATGTATCGTACCTCCACCGCATCGGTCGTACCAACCTCGGCGTAGCCACCTCGTTCTTTAACGACACCAGCCGCGGGCTGGCCTAGGACCTGGGGGTCTAAGAAATATGGAAATGGGTATGGGCTTCAACTGCCATTTGAATTCCTTATTTTGATAGATTTTTGCTGCTTTGTTCTGTTGAACTTTGCTATCTAGTTATCGTGATACGTAACGTCACAAACCAAGGAACAGATAGCGGCTATTTTCGTTATGAAATTGACTTAAAGTTCCCAAAAACGTATGAAGTTCATATCCATAAAGTTACGCGGTAGCCCGCCTGGTCGAGCTGCTGGTGGAGGCCAAACAAGACGTGCCTAAGTAAGTTGGGCAATAACCCATGCTACGTGACGTGCGTGACCCATTTTTTAAAATTTTGTTTACCCCTCAGTGACCATCCCTAGTATTTCTAGTTTTCACGTAGTAATTCAACAATATGGCTTTTAAAAAAAGTTTTGGCTATTATCAAGAAGAAAAAGCCATTGTAATGGGAACTTAATTTACAACAGCAGAAGTATACCTTTTCTGTGTTGTGATATTGACTACGAAAACCTAAGACCACCCCCCGCCCCTGTGACTCAGCGTAGTATTTTTAAGGACACACGTAGTATGGGACGTTCCCTAGCCTGACAGCTATTTGAATACACTCAGTTTCGAGGACTGGCCTTATACACCCGTTGTACAGTCAACGTGTGCAGCGGGTCGGGATACTACAGCTACAGCTTGAGCTTCTGTCACTACCTTGCACAGACATCGTACTTTCGGACTTCCGACCGCGTCATTTTGCTACCACGTTGTGCGCATCGTGAATTGGGTATTTGACTGTTGTTGAAATGTAGATATTTAAATATGACATTTAGAAACATAACATTATTGAATAACAAATGTGAAAAAACAAATTCAATCTGTATTATAACAAGCTAATAATGAGCTACTTAATTGTGACTCTAGCTATCTCTTTCTAAAACGAAATTTACTACGGCGAGAGTATGGTGCTACAGAAATGTGACGACACATTTCTATAGCGCTCTCCTTGTCTAATTAAAAAGTTTGATGCTCTATATCGCTGAAAATATTCAAGATATTTTGAAAATAAATACCTATGTTGTGTTGCTACTAATTTAATGAACATTTTAAGTCAATAAAAAAAATCAGTTAAATACCCAATTGTCACTGAAAAGTGTCATTTACTTTCCCATTGAGACCCTTTTCTTGGTCCTTCGAGACGGATCTTTAATAAAGATGGCGGCGCAAAATCTTTTTGCAGATTTTTTTTCTTGACAATTAACTTCTGTTGTGTATGTGTGTTTATTCTGATCCATAATCGCCTGATCCGTTTAGACACTACGAATATACGTACTACAGACAGACATAGGCCTCAGACTTATAACACCCCTCTTTGCGATGCGTCGGGGGCATAAACTTATTATACTCTAGTAATAGACGGACAGAGTTCGCTTGGTTGTGAGACCGAAAATGACATGAGCTAGTGTGTGTAATTTGTAAACGTGTGTGTGAGTTTTAGAGCTGCCCTCAAGCCCATTTTAGGTAGTCGATAACAATAATGTAAATAAAACACAAACAAGATTTAATAATTCATATCGACAGTGGAAAGGCGAAATTGCTAATACGCCATATTGGCACTTTTGGGAAATGAATTTTATAGTTTTTTTTTGAGAAAAAAATTCATAACTTTTTTATTTATAATGTCACATAGTTCATTTTCAGATATAAGGTTAAGTGATTTTTTATCCTAATTAAGAATAACTTTACAGATTTATAACTATTCTAATATGCGAGAAACATGTCGCTTTAGCAAAAACGTCTCGGCTTTTTACTAATTATGAGTTGAGAAAAAAATGCATATGTGACACATATTATGTAGGTCAATCAAGCGGAAATTTCTAATAGAGAGTTACAGCTTATACTAAGGAATTCCATAATTACTAATCAGCAATATGTACGTAAAATATTGGCAGCAAATATGGCTAACGTTAGTGCACTTAATAAAATGTAATGAGGCAGAAAATCTTAAAGGTCCTTTACTTCAAATAATACTTAAACAAAACATCTAAACGTCTGAGCCAGTAGCAGTTTTAAACGGTTAAGGATGCTAACATCAATTTCTTTTTATCTTAAACAATGAAGTCAGTCTTATTAGCAAGAACGTTTTTGGGGGATTTCTAACAAAAGAGTTTTATAAATAATACAAACTGGTATTGCAAAACAACAGATTTATTCAATTAAACTTAAAAAAAAATTAAACTAATCGTAAATGTAATCCAGATACCTAAATCTTCCTAATCCTAACCCTTTTTTTTTGTTTATAGTGAGGGCAAATACAGTCTTTTCGTATACCGCTAACGGCATGTTGGACTCAGTCAGACAAGGTCTTTCTCTCGCCGCGCCCAGCCCTCCCGCCAAACCTAATAGGTTTCGCGTCAGGGCTGGGCGGTTCTAACCCCTGCCCCGCCCCCTGACGACCTCGAAAGCTCGACAGGAGGCGGGGCAGGAGGAGAGAGCCTCTTTCCAATCTCCCCATAAGGTTACCCACTACGGGTGGGCTGACCAGATGGGGCGGTTGAGAGTAGGCACCACTTCCTAATCCTAACCCTTAAGCGATAACACCAAGATAAACAAATGGTTCTATTACCAATTTAATTTACCTACTTAATTGTCACACCATCAATCAACTATGCTAGCCCAACAGAAACTGATCACCGCACCATACCACCCGCACCGGTGATGCTACGAGTCGATCTCAGCCTGTTGCAGTCCACTGCTGAACGTAGGCCTCCCTCAAAGAGCGCCACACTGCACGGTCTGTCGCCTTTATCATCCAGCCACTGTCGCTACCTTTTTAAGATCGTCGGTCCATCTGGCTGGGGGGCTTCCGACGCTACGTTTGCTGACACCTGGTCTCCATTCGAGAACCCGTCTACTTCACCGCTCGTCGGTTCTGCAATAGATGTGGCCATCCCACTGCCAGTTCAGTTTGCTACATTTTTGGACTATGTCAAATTTTCCGTCACTTTGGTTCTCTGCCGGATGATCTCATTTCGGATTTTACCCTTGAGACATACTCCAAGAATTGACCTTTCCATAGCTCTCTGAGTGACATGTAGTCGGTGGGCCAGCTTCACTGTCATGTTCCACGTTTCGGCTTCATAGGTCAACACAGATAAGACGCACTGATTGTAGACTCTTAGGACTCCTAGGATTTTAGTCTTCAGGCATGGCGGCAGTACTGGCGATGAAAAGATATGCGCAGCTTCCCATGCATGCAAAGCTGCCTAGCCCAGCTGCACTCTTCTGACAACTTCCCTATAAAAGTTGTCTCCCCTGTACCCATTTGCAGTGTTTGCCCGAGGAAGACATAATCCTGGACAACTTCAAGTTGGATGCCACCAGCTTTGATCGGTTCTGGTATAATATACTCGTTAACATGACTCCAGTGCCACACGTCGAGAGGCAGTCTTTAGGTTGTGTAGCATTTTTACAGATCCTGCAGTGATTCCGCCTTCATCATATCGTTGGCAAAGTAGAGGTGTGAGAAATATTCGCCGTTGACAACAATGTCTAATCTGTTTCACTCAAGTGTCCTGCAGACATCCTCCAATGCATTGCTGAACAGTTTCGGAGATATGAAATCTACCTGTCTCACGCCTCTGAGCAATCGAATGGAGTCTTGTGGTTTTGTACTCGGATAGACATCGACGCCATGTTTTTTAAATAGGCTTCTCAGCATCTCCAAATATCGAGCATCGATTTGGCATCGCTGCTAGAATTCTAGAAGCGCCCAAGTCTCGATGGTGTTAAAGGCTTTCTTGTAGTCCACAAAAGCTAGATACAGCGGTCTGTAATACTCTTAAGACTTCTGTATAGCCTGCCGTACTGTGTGGATGTGGTCTACGGTGCTGAAGCCTTTTCGTCACTCAGCCTGCTCGTGTGGCTGGAAGGCGTCAACTCTGGCGGTGAGACGATTTATGACAACTCTTGAAAACCGCTTGTAAATGTGACTTAGGAGCGTAAGGGGTCTGCAGTTCTTTAGAGAGTTTTATCTACTCTCTTGAAGAACAACGCCACCACGCCTACTTCACGCCGTTGGGGTGGTCCCTTTACTTAGGACGGAGTTAAATATTCTCTTTAGCTCTTTCATAACAGGTTTTCCTGCTGCCTTAAGGAGCTCAGGGGATATTCCGTCTTCACCAGGGGCCTTCCCATTTTGTAGTCATTTAATCCATCCTCTACTTATCCCAATTCTATTTGGAGACGGGGCAGTACGTCCTGCTTCTCCCCTCCACGCTGCGTTAATCCGGTTATTAATGCCCTGGTCAATTTCCCCATTCCCTTGGACTTATGACCCAAGGTATTTAAAACTGGAGCAGACCGGTAGGGGCAGTTAACCTAGGCTTACGGGCACAAGGTTGGAGAAACCGCAAAAATCGCAAAAAATATATATTTGGTTTTACTCCTACTAAGTCCAACACTCTCCAGTCTTTGTTACCACTATCCAACCAGCTTTGCATCACGCATCAATTTATTAAAAAATAAAACTAACCACTCCCATTCATCAGCTCTCAACAGCTTCCATACTTCTACTGATATTCCATCTGGACCAACTCCTTTTCCATTCTTCATTCCATTAATTACTTTTTTAACTTTGTCCGTGGTAACCTGTCGCACTCATCCCACATTCACTGGTCTATCCTTGAGTACATCATTCCAGACATTCTCCTCATTCATAAGGCTTTCAAAATAGTTCGTTCTTCTACCCCTTATTTTTCCTTCATCCGTAAACACCTCCCCTGCAATTTCATACCTCACACATTTTATTTAAGAAACATCCCTCGCATTTCTTTCCCTTGCCTTAGACATTCTCATCATTCATAAGGCTTTCAAAATACTTCGTCCATCTGCCTACCCCTTATTTTTTCTTCATCCGTAAGAACCTCCCCTGCATTTTCATACCTCACACATTTTCTTTAAAGAACATCCCTCGCATTTCTTTCCCTTGCCTTAGACATTCTCCTCATTCATAAGGCTTTCAAAATAGTCCGTCCATCTACCCCTTATTTTTCCTTCATCCCTAAGAACCTCCCCTGCATTTTCATCCCTCACGCATTTTGTTTAAGAAACATCCCTCGCATTCCTTTCCCTTGCCTTAGAAAATCGACATATCGTTTTATGACC
This sequence comes from Crambus lathoniellus, assembly GCA_949710035.1. Lineage (NCBI taxonomy): Eukaryota > Metazoa > Arthropoda > Insecta > Lepidoptera > Crambidae > Crambus > Crambus lathoniellus. The sequence goes on from OX453297.1 coordinate 16,962,084, forward strand.
AGCTTGAGTTTATTTTGCTAAATGCCAAATTACATTACTTTTTTATTATATTGGCGTTCATTTGTTTTACTAATAGAATGTGTTGAGTAAATAATTAACAGTTAAATGTTGCTAAAGAGCCAACCACTTTTAAATCGCGTGCGGCAAATTTTGCTAACGTGATAAATTATTGGAATTCATGTTCAACGAAATTAACTAATAGGCACAAATATATTAAAATGCAAAAAGGCTAAATTGCTAATGCGGCTTTGTCATTGAAATTACAGAAAAGAAAAAGTGCGTATGTAATGAAAGTAAACAAAATGCCGATAAGAAAACCCGCTTAACTGCCATGTGGTAACAAAATGTAGTACTAAAGCGACATAACATAAAAACCACTGAAATTAGGGCGCTTTAGAAATACAGATTCATGATTTGCCTTTAAAATTCAGATTTCTAAAGCGCCAAAAAAGTCATCGGATTGATGTAAGACCCGCACCAATCGACGCAGAAAAAAAATCCTATTCAACGATATATTAACTCATTTTGGCCAAAATGGCGCTTTAGCAATTTCGCCTTTCCACTGTCGATATGATATGAAGACTTCAATGGACATGGGAAAATAAAAATAAAGTTCATGTTATTTAAATTTTTACTTTTTTTGCATTCACAATGCATCTTTTATTATTGAAAAATGAAAAATGGATTTTATTTTCTAAACACTTCATTTTCCATTTTACAATAATAATGGTCATTTCACTTCAATACGATAAGTATTTACAAAGTTATTGTAAACATCAATTTGCTCAAAACACTATTGCCTCGGTTGTTCGCTAGCAATCGGCTTTTACCACGTTCGACGTCATTCTTCCCGACCGCCCGTATACCGCACCGGCCGGTCATACTTACCTACACGCACAGCTGCACTGGTTGAAATCATGTTTTTTAATAAAACTAGTTCTGGAGTTTTTTGGAGTCCCTTTTCATGGCATTGCACCAAATATTTCGATTTTTTACGAATAAATATTTTTATTCTGCGTTTTCGTACATAGAGGCACAATACAGTATTTAAATACCTTAGGTACTTTGTGAAGACATGTTGATAATTTTCTTGAAAAATACAATATTGTATAAGACTATACAATATTGTATTATTCAAGCACGCATTGTGGCTGTCACGAAAACACTAGCACGTGAAAAATTGAAAATGAAGTATTTAGAAAATATCGACCCGCCTCACAACCAGCTCCGATGGGACTCGAACCCACGACCTTACGCTATCCGGGCGGCTGCTCTAACGACTGAGCTACGGAGTTGTCAACGACGACGACGAATACAACGATCAACGACTCCGTAGCTCAGTGGTTAGAGCAGTCGCCCGGATAGCGAAAGGTCGTGGGTTCGAGTCCCATCGGAGCTGGTTGTGAGACGAGTCGATTTTTTCTAAATACTTCATTTTAAATTTTTCAATAATAAAAAATGCATTGTGAATGCAAAAATTTAAAAATTTAAATAACTTGGTGGTAATTTTTACAAATTTTTAAAAATTCATTGTGAAGTATTTTGAAGGGCTACGGTAAAAAAAATAATGACATATTTTAAGTTAAAATGTATATATTTCAAAAATAAATAAATAATTATACCTTTCCCAAACCCATTGATATTGTCTTTGTCTTGAAATATTTGCTGCACACCACAGAGTTTTGGCGAAGCTCCCAGTCTATTCTATTTATTAATTTTATCCAGTTTAACTTAATCACTGGATTTACAGGAAACCTGAATATATTGTTAAATTGGTACTGAAGTAGGTATAATTTACTATTTAAAAGTGTCGGTTAAAATCAGCTTTAAATAAAACTATCGGTGTTCACAAAGACAAACAAAGATATATTGGAAACCATCGACATGAGTACCTATCGATAATAATGTCGATAATGTTTGATCAACCTCTACGTCATATTTTCTCAAGTTCACGGATATAATATCTATTTATCTAACACATAAAGTTTAAAAATCAGCCTTTATTTAGATAATAGGCGATAAATAGCATGATATTAATGTGTCACTTAGTGTATTTGGGAATATATTCAACTAAATATGAACTATGAAAATGGTAATTGTACAATCCTATTTACCTGTGAAATTAGTGTTTATTTGGTTTATTGTCGTAAGTAACATTACAATTCAACACAGAACACTACACCATTATTGATTTATATAGTTATAAGAGCCAAATCGACGCGATCGCGATAAAAATCACAAAATAATCGAGTGGACGCTTTTCATCAAGATGATAAAAGACGCTAAATAAGTCAAATCGGGTTCTGCTGTCATTTTCTTCCAACTCTTTCTCGCACATAGCTTCTGCCGTAAGGACTGGTTTCTCACTCGCACCATTGTCCGTCTATTACCCCTAGTATAAATAAGTTTATGGTCGGGGGTTAAAAAGGGTTAGGTTGAAACTTATGAACAACTAAAATCGATGATCTTTTTGGATGAAAGCGTACAATTATGGCGATGTTACACGGTTCACTTCTGCCTTTCAATTTGGATGAAGCAACCAACTTGAATGATGTAAGCGTAAAAGTGAATCATTCAATGGCAATATTCAACCACATTCAATCGCGTTGAAAGAATTGAGCTTGCTAAATATTTTCACGTTTGCGTTCAACGTTCAATGCAATTGAACGTGTACAGATAAGAATTGAATGATTTACTAGATGTTCATTTCAATGTGCTACCTGATTGGTAGAAATTTTGCGACGATACAATGCGAATTTATTAGTTCTCTTTATATTTTGATAGTTCACTTTTATGATACGTGTAAACAGCAGTATCTTTCACTTCTACGCCTTTCATCCAAAGTGAATCAATTTGGTTGAACAGTGTAATATCGGCATTAGTTATACTAGTTTATCTACATTCTTTTGCTGAAGTATAAGTTGTTGTTTAGTTGGCTGACAAGCACCGCGGCGGACGGTCGCCTGGGCGGCGGCGGTCGCCGCACCGGCGGCTCTCGTTCGGGCGGCAGTCGCTTCGGCGGCGGCGGCGGCAACAGCGGCGGCGGCGGCAGCGGCTTCGGAGCAAGAGATTTCCGTACGCAGTCGAGACAGGCGCCGCGCTCCGCAGGGCCGTCCATGTCTGGATCTGGTTAGTATTACCACAGAATAAATAATAGTACACTGGTCTTCGATCAACAATAACACCTAGTTCTAAATACATAGTTGGAGTGACAGACATGGCCGAGCGTTATACGCCTACTTGAGAGTTGTAAGTAGATTATTTTGCCCATGAAGCTCGACTTAATACTGAGGTAACTGGAGAGTGCAGTACGAACAATTTTTTGTGATTACAAATTACCCATTGGCTGTCTTCCGTCTCACCTACACTTTAAAAAAATACGTATGGTCATATGTGACAACTGATAGCCACTACATACTAAATGTCAAATTTGCTGGTGTTCACTTTTTTATTCAGGGTGAGAACTCCAGTTACCTCAGTATTAAGTCGAGCTTCATGATTTTGCCAGTGTCAATGATACTAAGGTATTTCAAACTTGGAACGCTTCCTGTCATTTATAATGTAAGATCGTAACATTCGTAACCTTTTTCTCCGTTTAAAAAAGAGTCAGGCTGTGCCATATAAAGTTTTCATTTAGTTCGTGAGCCTTGACCTAGAACTGTTGTTGATCGAAGACACTGGTACAGAAACTTCACTCCGCTAAACCATTATCAACTCTAATTACAACGCAATAAAGTGGAATTCAGCTTGTTCGGCGCTAATTACGAACGGCCAGTCGTTGCATCTCTTTCTATCGCATATATTCTAGCTCTTTTGCGGATCTAATTTCTATGGATTTGCACCGCCGGCGGTGCGGGCGAGAGAAGCGTGCAAGTACATCGAGTGACAGACGCCTGGTATTACCACGCATTACATTGTGTATTTGGTCACGCAAACGGCAACTGAGAAGCTATCATATCAACATTTCCTATTTCGACATTTTCTTGTAATCACAACATTTCATAAAGTGTCATTATGAGAAATTTACTTGTATTCTACACCTTTTTTGCACGCAGCAGCGCAGACTTTCCTAGTATTTTTGTCAATTTAAACAATTGATTAATTATTTTAGTTAGTAGCTTGCGTTTGTATTCTTTGTTTGGTGGAGACTTGACTATTACCGTTAAGGAAGTAAATAAATTAGACAACAGCGGTCGGCAACGTGCGGCCCCTCCTGTGGTCTGCGACTACTCGTTGCGCTAAAGTAGTGCAACTACTGACGACAAGGCTTCTTATGCAACTTATAGCGAACGAACCAGCATCCTAAAGTCATCCCTGGCAGCACACACTAGTCAATCAAATACTTGTGTCTTGAGCGAGGCCCCTTACTTCTTATCAAAATTATAAACAATATGAACAAGTGCGGCCCACGTCTACTTTCAATTATAAACTAGTGCGGCCCGCGTTTACCTTAATTAAATTATGAACAGGTGCGGCCCGTGTCTACCTTAAATTATGAACAAGTGCGGCCCGCGTCTACCTTTAATTATGAATAAGTGCGGCCCGCGTCCACCATATTGTCACTATGTGGCCCTTGCCTGTCAAAAGGTGGCCGACCGCTGGTCTACAAGACGCCGACAAAATGCATATTATGCATACACATAGTCAGACGGCCATTATGTTGCAGGATACAGCTACGGCGGCGGCGGTGGCAACTACGGCGGCTCGTACGGCGGTTCGTACGGCGGTGGCGGCGGCGGCAGCGGCGGCCCCGACTGGTGGGACTCGTAAGCCGCCCCCCCGCCCGCGCCGCCTCGCCCCCCGCCCCCGACACCCTGGACGCATATATCTATCACTGTTCACAACTAACTTCTTCATTAACAAAACAAAAAAAAAACATGCAAAATTTTCCAATTCGATAAAAGTATACTTACACTTAAAATATCAAACGTATGCGTCTGCCGTTTCCCATATTAAAACTAACGATGTAGCGTACACGTCTACGTGGGCGCATTCGCTAGTTTCGCTAATTACTTTCAGCTTCAATAAAAAAACTTATAAAAATCAATAATAAATAAAAATGAAATGCTAAAAGTTTAAAGTATAAATCTTGCATCAAAAAACTATACGCGGTCAAAAATCGAAAAATATGAATTAGGCATTTTATTTCTGCCGCACCTGCAAGGTGATATGCTACCATTGGTGTAGTGTAACGAATAGTAAAATTAGAAGCGAGGGTGGGGATCATTGATTAAATTAAAAACTAACAAAACGACTTCCCCTTCTACTTAGTTTCATGAAAAAGTTAGCTGAGAACATTAATGCGTGTCTATGAATTTCAAATTGTTGTCTATATTATATTTCCCGAAATATGAGCTGCCTCTCTCCTTATTTAGAGATACTTTATTTCCCATTAACCTATATCAAATACTGGATACCATTTTGTGATACAGTGATAAATATCTGCGCTCAGTCGCAATATCACATTGGCGATTTGCTAATCTGTTTTCCGTGAGGTGTTTGCGAATAAGCTCACGTGCAATCTATAGTATAAAAGAGCAACGCAGACTCAAAAATAAGATTGATAACTCGCTGATTGTGATAACTCCATAGACTTCTACTTAACTATGGAAATAGACGAACATAGCAATAAAAAGCTTGCTCGTTCTCCCAATGTACCAGTAACTTAATCTGTGACCGCTATCCCTGTGAGGATTACAGCAAATGTAAAATAAATGTACACGAAAATAAGTTTTAGACTTTTCATTTTTTATGTTCTTGTAGATAGAAAATAATCTAATGCTAGATTATCGGGCTATTCAGTATTTACTGATTGATTAACTTAAAGGAACAGATGGCCTTTAATATTACGAGATATGGAGCCAGAATAGGGGTTTCGAGAAGAAACTTGAAGACTGTTTTAGAAACAGGTTTTCTAATTTTGACAATTTTAATCGTTTTTTATTGAAATCTTAGAGATTAACACTAAGTACCTGCCAGAGGTATAATATTTTGTGTTAAGATAGCAAATAATTATTATTGTAATGTGTATGTTTATGTGATAAACTAACGGCAGTATTCTGAAGTGAGTAGTCTATGTTCGTCTATCGAGTCTATGCTATACCTGTCTTGATGCCAAAGCTTGTCATCCGTCACAAACTACAGCGGTATCCGTCTCCCATTCTGTAGCAGCTTCGGTGAATGTTAGTTTTAAGTGAGGGGGTGTTAGATTATTTTTTTCTCGATCGGTAAACTGAGTCGGACTGAAATTGCCCCGTGATTATTTAATTATTAACGTTTTTACTGTGGAGGAGAGCGGTGCGACTGGAGGTGAATGCGAGCCGCGCCGCGGGCACCGAATCTCAGGCGAACTGCCCGCGCGCACGGCGTCAGATGTTTCTTAATATTTACATTGTATTGCGCGGGCGCTATTCGGCCCGCGATTCCGATTGCTCGCGATCATTACCGACTAACGATTAGAATAAATTACGATCATCCGTTTCGTTTGTCTCACGTATATCGTGACTCGCACGCCTTTTATGAGTTCTAGTACCGATTATGTGAGTAGTCGATTTATAATATAGAAATATTTTTTGATGTTCTTCGATCTGTATCGTGATTTCTTAAATGAATGATGTCATTGTGTATGTTCGATTTACTATTTTTCTGACAGTCTCATTGCTGATCCACTCCTGACACTGGACTTTTGAAGCATTTACGCACCTAAAATCGATGTAGCTATTGATGCAGTAGAATTAGAAATCGAAAAGTACCGATACAGTATCATAGTAAATAATTACTAAATTTTATCTGTAGAAATCCATTATGTAACATCTGTCATCGACGTGGTCTATAATTTGAATGTGAATTTACCAATAAAAATTAAGAAACATGGCATTCCATTTTTTATTTCTTGCATCCAAAAACGTTTCATCTCGAGCTCCTCCCGCGCTTCGGAAGGCACGTGAAGCCGTTGGTCCCGGCTGCATTTACGGACGTTAATACCCACCAAACCGCATTGGGTCCGCGTGAAGGGTCATGGCCCATTCTCCTTATCCATCCATAAGGAAGGTCTGTGCCCTAGCAGTGGGGACCTTTAATGGCTGATGATGATAATAATGAAGTACTTAGGTAGCAATAGTTAATGGTTTGTTAGCAAAATAAATAGATTTTATCACTAGCTTGACATTCATAATTCACTTTTGTAACTGACAGTAAACACAACTTTAATGGTAATTAAAGTTGTGTTTACTGTCAGTTACAAAGTAGTTTAATGTAAAGTAGGTATACTTTCTATCTTAGGTAATTCTGCCGAGCTTCAACTGACAACCGAAACCGAATCGAACGATTCTATTCCACAAATGACGTCACCGATCATAAATAATTTTAATGAATAAATATATCCGTGGGCTGTGGGCTGAGTAAATGTGAAAATTACTATCGCGGTTGAGTTAAGTAATTTTGAAAGGCCGAGAAATTAGTTTGACGCGAACGTGATTATAGTAACGTTTGCACGTTGACAATAGAAATGTAGAAATATTCCGATCTGTCCCCCTCCTCTGTCCCCATGGGGTGACAGAACGGACAAAAAAGTTTGATCTGTCCCCCTGTTACCGATGAGGGGACAGTACGAACTTTATTCACCTCCTTAATGTTTTATCTGTCCCCCTATCGGTATTAAGGGGACAGATCAAACTTTTTTATTCCTGTTTGTCCCCCATAGAATTAAATATAAAAAATAATTATATTTTATTATTTTTATTTATGTTCTTAAAAGTAATGCTTCCTTTACTGACATTCTGAATACCGCGATCTCAGATAATTCTAAAACCATTAAAGTCTCACGTTCCAAGTTTAATATCAAGCCCTGGGTAACCCCTGGACTAATGAAATGTCAGAGAAACCGAGACTATCTTCATCTCCAAGCGAGGAACAATCCTAATAACGAAATCGCTCAGATTACATACAGGAGATATCGAAACTTTCTTAACAACTTGTTGCACAAATTAAAAACTTCATACGAAAATCAGCAACTTAAAGATAATCAAAATGATCCAAAGAAACTTTGGAAAACCATTAAACAAATTTGTAATTTCACTAACACTCACAATGATGCTGAGGAATTAATAAAAACTGCGGACGCTGCTCAATCGTTAAATAATTGTAACCAGTACTTTGCTGATATTGGGAAAGTTTTAGCAGATGACACATTAAGTAAAATAAACATATCTGAAAGCAATTTGGCCGCAAATTTTAAGCTTGTTAATCCCCCTGTGAACTCCTTTTACTTAACACCCACTGATGAGGAGGAAGTTGCTCAGTACATTAAGGAACTCAAAATCGACAGTGCTCCTGGCATGGATAGGTGTACCCCCCGATTAATTAAACAAATATGTCCATTGATACTGGAACCACTTACCCATATATTTAACTTAAGCATGTCCACAGGCACATTCCCTGAAAGGTGGAAATTAAGTGTTGTAACCCCGATTCACAAAGATGGCTGCAAAACAACACCTAGCAACTACAGACCGATAACCCTGCTGAGTGTTTTCTCTAAGTTACTGGAAAAGATTGTTAGCAAAAGACTAGTTGCTTTTTTAGAAAAATACTCTCTTATCTCGGAGAAGCAGTTTGGCTTTAGGCGTAACAAGTCGACCGAAGATGCCGTCGTTTTGTTAGCCACTACAGTAACGTCCTTATTGGATGAAAACATTTGCTGCCTTGGTGTATTCCTCGATTTAGCCAAGGCATTCGACACGGTTTCGATCCCAATCCTTCTGCAAAAGCTAAACTGTATGGGTATTCGTTGTCTGGCGTTCGACTGGTTCAGCTCATATCTCACTAGCCGCTATCAGTGCTTGAAGATTGGGCCGCTTGTGAGCGACCCTCTTCTTGTCAAATACGGCGTACCCCAGGGTAGCATCCTCGGCCCAATTCTATTCCTGGCTTACATAAATGATATGTTAAATCTACATCTACAGAATGCTGAGTTGATATGCTACGCGGACGACACGGTAGTTTTATTTCATGATTCATCTTGGAAAACCGTTTTTGAGACAGCGAATAAAGGCATTTCGATTATTTCTGACTGGCTTAAAAGTAATCTTTTAACTTTAAATATAAATAAATCCAAATACATGACCTTCCATAAAACTAGTGCATCCAAACCTACAGAAACACCAGAACTTACCTTACACTTGTGCAGTGGGACTGGAAATCTTTGCCCCTGCCCGTCCTTAGACAGAGTACAATCACTCAAATATCTAGGTATTATTCTGAATGAAAATTTTTCTTTCAAGCAACATATATCAACACTAGCCAATAAAATTAGAAAAACTATTTATATTATGAAGTCGCTGCGGAACTCTGCATGTAGAGAGACTCTCACTATGGTTTACAAAGCTGTCTGTCAATCATCTTTGCTTTACTGCATATCAGCTTGGGGCGGCGTAGCTAAATCCACGCTCATTGAATTAGAAAGAGCCCAACGAGCAGTACTTAAAGTAATGTTACGTAAACCTTTCAGATTTTCTACCGATGAGCTGTACAGGCAGAGTGATATTCTCCGGGTGCGTCAACTTTATATCACCATGGTGGCTGTCACTACACATAGTAGAATAATTAATTCTTCGGAATACCCTAATCTCCTTGCAAGAAGAACCTTTAGGATTAATTTACCCACTACTATTACTAGTTTTGCTAGACGTTTTCCTCCATATTCACACATTTTTGTATATAACCAAACAGTCAGAGAGGTAAAAAGCGTAAAAAAGCTTACTGCAAAACAATTTAAGCGTTCCATACAGGAGTGGTTAAAGACCCTTGACTATGATGAAGTAGAAAATTTGTTGACTGCCTGCTATTAACGCGTCACACTCACACACACAGACACACACACATACACCCTCGTATAAATACATTTAATTATAATAATAATTTAATTTGAGAATAGAATAGAATTGTAATGTACCATATTGTTTTATCTTGTCTCGAACCAGCCGGTAACTGTAACTTTATAATTGTAATGGTTCCTGCGATTCAGGCCTAGAGTCTTGTGCAGTGGCCGCTGTTAAAAATTTCTGGTTCCCTATACGTAAAAATTTATTAACATCTATAGTTAATATTAGCTTATAAGAATGTTATGTATTTGGGTTAAATGTTGTTTTTGGAAATAAATAAAGACTTTACTTCAAGACTTTTTTATGAAATAAAAGACAAAATGGTTTCGGTTTATAATCACCTTTATTTATATAAGTTATAAATATTTCTTTTATTTCTCTAATAATTATCAGTCTCATAAATCACGAAAGGTACATATTACACAATCAGTCTTATTAAGATACAAATATCAATATTTAAACTTACTATTATAACATCACGAATATTTATCTATCAATCAACATAAAATCTTGCTATAAATATAAACCACAGTAGATATTGTATTAAAATCAGTCTTCTGATTTGACTTCTTACCTAGTTACTACAAATGAAACCTGGACTAATAAATTAAAAGTAAATAATGTAAATAATCTCAAAACTTAAATAAACTAAAGACTAATAAATTTACATTATTTACTATAATGTAAATAATCTCAAAACTTAAATAAACGAAATCAATAGTCTAACGAATTATAAAACATATAAAAATTAAAAAAAAAACTGTTAACTAAAATATCTATCGCAATTTCTCCAATAAATGAACAACAGTAATTTCACCAGCTACAAACTGCATTTGACAAGTACCTACTTATGTATTCGTCTTTTAGAATATTTCTTTTTGTGCGACTATTTGACGTTGGAGACAATTGGTTTTGTATCTGTTGTGATATGACTCTAAAAAAATCTGCGTCCTTTTGTAGAATAATCAACAGCAAATTTATGTTGGGCTTCTTTTTACCGACTGCGTTATTTAACGCATGGTGCCAGCCCTCTATAAAATTTGTAGTGCGATGACGTTCATCAAAAACACCAGGTTTTTCTGAACTCAGCATCACGCGGTTTGGTCCATTGTTTGATCATATACAGCCGAAATTTCTTACTTTGTTCATCATTCGGACTTTCTGATGCGATATAAGCCCATCCATTTAAAATTTCACTATCAGGTATCCAGTGGCAGTACGGCGCTCAATGCTACTTCCCTTTTCAAAATTCTCGATTTAGTTAGCCCAAGGGCGGCTTCCTTCTTCCATACAGCTTGGTTGTAGTGAAAGAAACAACCTTTGACTCACTGTGACTGAGACTGTGACTTCTGGAAAATAATTGTTTATTGCCTTCATTGCTGCAATTTCATAATCTGATTTATAAGTTTTAGGTTTCCAATCTGGAATTTGAGATTGATCATGTTAAATAAAATTTCATAACTTTTTTGATTCTTGTGGCTCATTAAAGCGTAAACTACAGGCACAATATCAGAAGTCACATTTTTACTGCCGAAATCTGCATGCACGTACAGTATAAACCTGTAGAAATAGTTTTGGACAGCTTTTAAATGTTCCATCACCTATAAACTCCTCAAGAGTACTCATAAGGTGTCTCATGTCTCCGGCACTAAAAAATATTATTCTATAACCTTGGTGACTGTAGTTCTCTAATACAAAAAGTATAAATTTGGGAGGTACTGTCACTTCATTAAGATCATCATCAAAATGAGAAAACGTGCTGCTTTGTTATGCGTTGATTTGTCATGTGTTTGGTATGATGATACATAAAGATGAATATGATTATATTAATAAGAATATTACCTACGTGTTTTTAAAATAACAGCAAATTAACCATTAGTCTTATGATGAATGCCGCCGTTCAATGCGTTTAAATTTAAATGCCTGTATGATAAATTCACATTATGACGCATCTTTTGTGAGATACATTTTCACGAAACATTTACACAAAACGTTAACAAACCATAAAAATCATAGACAAAATAGTGGGACAAAATAGTAATAATGGTAAGATTTAGCAAAATAGTTAATTACGAAAATGTATTTATGCCTTTTTTTTATTGTTAAATTATTACAGCTGCCGGCATCCCTCGCCTATTCAAAGACAGTAATTTTCGTATACCTATTATGTTTCAACTAAAACCAAGTATGATGCAAGTAATAGGATATTTGAATTACGATTAGACGGACGTTTGAAATTTTATTTGATGCAGTAAAGTATCCCTAATAGAGTATTGAATGGCCAGAATCACTAGATAAATGACGAATAAAATAAATGCAAAATTATTTTCAAAGAACTTATAACACAAACATTTAGTAGCAAATAAAACCAACCAACTTAAGTAATCACTGTGTGCATTTTTTTTCCAACAACTAGCAACACTGTATAGTGATATGTTATATGTTTCAAATTATTTGTTTTTTGTCGATTTAAGTACGTACAGAAAATGTAGAAAATGTGAGTACATACCTGTAAAAATGAAATTTTTGTTGTTCTGAGTTGCTAGAACACTTATTTATAGTGCAAACAGTTATTTTGAATTATTTTTCGCGAGCTGTGTTCGACATAACGTGACCTTGAGCACTGACAGCGCGCGGAACGAACCGAGCCAGATATGGCTTAGTTTTAGTTGCGCGTTTTTCGTGCTTGCAATAGGTTTCTAGGTGTTATTATTCTAAGTTATAACTTACATAAATAAAGGCGATTATAAACCGAAACCATTATGTATTTTATTTAATAAAAGGTTGCATTACTTTTAAGAACTGAAATAAAAATAATAAAATATAATTATTTTATATATTTAATTCTATGGGGGACAAACAGGAATAAAAAAGTTTGATCTGTCCCCCTAACGGTATTAGGGGGACAGATAAAACATTAAGGAGGCGAATAAAGTTCGAACTGTCCCCTCAACGGTAACAGGGGGACAGATCAAACTTTTTTGTCCGTTCTGTCACCCCATGGGGACAGAGCAGGGGGACAGATCGGAATATTTCGAAATGTACATACAGCAGGTATATGATGTCGAAAATTATCAAGTAAATCTGCAACTATATTTGCGATAACATCTGGCCAGATACGCAAGAATGAGAACTACAAACCGTAGTGTAAGTAGATAAATTGTGTCATTACTCCAATATTTTCATTTATAATAAACTACATTCAGCTTGAATAAAAACCTACACTACAAGACGCCTTAGTAGAGTTAGTAGTCGCCTTTTTTTGGATTTTTGTAGGGTGGAAAATTGTGGAAAAATAAAATGAAACGACTGGTGAAAACAAGTAAGTACTTAATATAATTATTTATATTTTCATCTTAGCTGTAACGCCTTCCCATAGTATAAATAAGTTATGGCCTTGACATAGCGCTTTCAACAGTGACATTTTCGATTCCCGCGCTTTTTGTACCGACTGCGCTGCGACAGAAGGAGGTGATGTTTATTGTGACGTTTTCATCCCTTCTAGGTTGATTCGCTTAGAATGTAATGAATGAAGAACTTCGCAATCGAATCCCAACCGTGTAGAAGCTAACCACGTGACATGGGCTAAAGTTTATTATGCTGGGGCTTCACCTGCGTGTAATGCCATTATTTAGTGCGCTAATTGATAAAGTACGCAGGTGTCTTCGCGCTAATTTGATTTAATTAGCGCGCTAAGACGCGCATGCCGTTATTAACGCCGTTAGGCGTCACGCAGGTGAAGCCCCATCATTAAGTTTATCACGTTCAGCAGCAACATAGTTTGGAAATTGTGGTAACATCTAGTTTGCTAATGTCAGATGCAGAAAGTTTGCTGAGAGCTCAGTTCCGTGGGAAAGGAAACGAATATCTATTACTGTTCCTGCCTTGCTAGAAACGGCGTGATGGTAGGTATGTATTATGCATGTGTACAAATAGGCATTATAATAGTAAAAAAAAACTGAAGTAATATTTTAACTGGGTCTGTCTTTGCTGGTATCAACAGCAGGTAGGTGCAGGTAGTGAACGAAAATTACCTATACATACCACATACTAAATACTACCCATCCAATGGACAGTGATGTCTGCTCCCTGCGTATTATTTAAATCTATAGGTATAATAATAATTACCACTTTCCGAGGTGAAGAATGCTTCGCAAAGAGTGGGTCTTAAGATGAACATGGACAAGACGAAAATCATGTTCAATGCTCATGTTGCACCCGCTCCAGTTAATGTTGGGAACATTACACTCGAAGTTGTTGACCACTATGTTTACCTAGGACAGACGGTCCAGTTAGGTAAGTCCAACTTTGAGAAAGAGATCTCTCGTCGAATCCAGCTCGGATGGGCAGCGTTTGGGAAGGTCCGACATATATTCGCGTCCGAAATACCTCAATGTCTCAAGACGAAAGTCTTTGACCAGTGTGTGTTGCCAGTAATGACCTATGGAAGTGAGCCGTGGTATTTTACTATGGGTCTCATAAGAAGGCTCAAAGTCACCCAGCGAGCAATGGAGAGAGCGATGCTTGGTATTTCCCTGCTCGATCGAATCAGAAATGATGAGATCCGCAGGAGAACTAAAACAACCGACATAGCTCGAAGGATTGCAACATTGAAGTGGCAGTGGGCGGGACACAGCGCGGAGAACCGATGGCCGTTGGGGCGGAAAGGTTCTCGAATGGCGACCGCGTACCGGACGACGTTCCGTGGGCAGGCCCCCTACAAAGTGGACCGACGATCTGGTCAAGATCGCGGGAAGCCGCTGGATGCGGGCAGCGCAGGACCGATCGTTGCGGAGATCCTTGGGGGAGGCCAAGCACGTACCCAGGATTTTTTGTCGGGGGGGGGGTCCCGTTGGGGGGGGGGGGGGTTGTAGTTTAGATGTTTGTTGTTTAATCACGCCCATCCCGCGGATTAGTGGATTTCGGGGGGGGTCCAGACCCCCTGGACCCCCCCCCCTGGGTACGTCCTTGGGGGAGGCCTATGCCCAGCAGTGGGCGTCGTTCGGCTGACATGATGATGATGATGATGATGAGGTGAAGAATCAGCTTAATTATTAATTAATCATGTCGTTGCTGGCAACAACAGTGACGATGCCGCAATTGCCCATGCCTGATGGCTGTAATACCTTGCTGGCTGTATTCACTGGCGTACTCCTGGGTATGCCCTGTGAAAGGTAAGGGTTCCTTACTACATTTTACACTCTTTGCACTGTTAATTTATATTAAACTAGCGGCCGTCCGCGGTTTCACCCGCGTGGTTCCCGTTGCCGTAGGAATATCGGGATGAAAATATCCTATGTGTTATTCTGGATGAAATTTGCAACAGAGATAGATTATAGGCTATCTCTGTTGCAAATTTCATCCAGATTCGTTTAGTAGTTTTTGCGTGAAAGAGTAACAAACATCCAGACATCCATACTCACAAAATTTCGCATTTATAGTATTAGTAGGATACGATAGGATACTCACCTTTTTTAGGAGTAATGTTGGTATAGCATTATCCCTCAGTCTACGCCATTTGTCGTCACTGGTAAAACACCCGGCAGTAAAATGTTTGCAACAAACTCGATGGTGTTTTTTGGTGTCCAACAATATTCGGGAGACACCGCAGCAATCCACTGAGCACGTCGCGTTTCATCAAGAGGAAATCTAAAATTATTTACGTAAACATTACGATATTTATTCGATAACTTAACGATAACAATTTTTACAATACTGTCATAACCTAGGTACCTACCTAGGTATATGGCGAAATAATATAATTAATTTTACACTCATAGTATAGTAATGTAACCATTTATTCCAATACAGAATGAAAGATAATGTACTTTTTCTAAGTCGAGCAAAACCATATCAATAAAATACAAAAAAAAACAATAAATAAACATAAATATCACTTAGGTACCTATACCTAAGTACTTGTGGAAACTTACTATTTCACTTCGATTTTCTTTGCATCCCATGCGAGATTTACATTTCTACACGAACGCACGCCATAGTTCAAAGCTTCATACACACTCACAAACTGTATTTTGCGATGGAATTTTAATAATTATCAACACAAAACTGAAACACTACAAAACACAAATAGATTCAACTATTATACGACAAAATTAATAGGTCTTTGTTGGTAATTGACAAAGGCGATAGGGCGGGTAATATAATTTAGTAGCATTAAAAGGCTCCAAAGGCTTCACTTTTGACAGATCGCCTGGTACGCTAATAATGTATCAAGCAAGACGGTTTCTCTGAGGTCATAGCCTGTAGATGCCCTGTAGTCTTGTAAGTCAAAAAAAATTAAAGGGAGGGGAGGCGCGGCACCGAAGCGGCGGGTTTCACGACATTCGACGACTTTTTCCTATCTGCTTTATTGCTATCATTAGTATTGTTTACATTAAAATAAATAAAATGCATTTTAAGGGGTATGCAGAGACAGTATACGAAGAGTGGGTTGTTATAATAATAAGATTCAAAGCTAAGTAATCGCAGGGTATTTCATTTGTTTTAATTAATTTATGAAAAATCTGAATTTTCGAAGTCAAATAAATCCAAGTTACTTACAGTGGTGCTACAGCTTAATAAGAAAAGATAAAGGGGCGAGTTCTATTTTACCACTTTGGTAGTGTATATCTTTCAAAATATTGACTTAGATAAAAATTATAAAAGAAACCTAATTATTATTATTTTTAAATACCTATCTGGAGACACGAATATGTTTTATGAAAATATATTTTTTTTTCAGTTTCAGTTTCATGTATGGGGAGCCGGCCGATTTTTTTTATTTTTGTATATAAATCCTAAAGCGGTTCACAGAATATATCTACCTACCAAGTTTCAAGTATGTAGTCTTAATAGTTTTGGAATAAAGTGGCTGCGGACGGACAGGCAGACAGACAAACAGACATGACGAATCTTTATAGATTCGTAGTAGTAGTAGGTAGTAGTAGATAGACCCTTATGGGTTCCGTTTTTTGCCATTTATACGGAACCCTAAAAACGCGGGAATTGTAATCCTAGCAAATTCCTGGCAAAGCTACCAGAGTAATCACGAAACTTCGAATATTTCCATTTTTTCGTTCTTTGCTTGTTTTCTTTGAAGTCAATTTCTTTCAGACTTTTGAGTTCTCTTGTAAACAAACTTTAGGTGGCAATTTGGACTACTTAGGTACCTACTTAAGTATATTTTTTAACATTTAAGTTTTGATTTTAAAGCACCGATTGTTTATGATACAAAATAAGTCTTTATTTACAGTCAAGGCCTATATCCGTAACAAGTATAATATAATAGGGCTGTAGGCCATACCATATTCAATAAATTGCCAAATGTGAGGAATACTTACGTTCGTTTTTCGGTACAAATAAGTATGCCTATATTCATAAATACGTAGTTCGCTATAAAAGACATCAACGAGAGAATTTATTATTTTGATAAAGAGTTTTCATAAAATGTTTAGAAAGCGCTAGCTTCTTATAATGACAGCTGCAGCTGCACGTTCATTTCATAATTACAGCGTTGCATGCATTTTTAAAATGTGAAGTCAGAGGATGTAACGTTTTTCTTCTGCTTTTCTATTAATCGCCCGATCTTTTTACAAGCTTTTTATTAACTTGCCGTGTTAGTTAGTATGGGACAAATCTTGCAAGCTTAATAAGACCCACTTCCCAGTGTCCAATGCAGCTGAAATTTTGTATACAGGTTTGGTTCAGATGACGATAAAATATTAAAGTACAATCAGCAAAAAAGCTTGTCATAAAAATGAAATTTTTACTAAAAACTTATTAGATGGTCGCTCCAATCAAGCAATCCTATCATTTACTTAGGTACTTATCTAACTCAAATGCATTTCCTAAGCCTACCTATAGGCCGTTTTATACTTAATTATTGCACAGATTCGGATCTCCATCCAATATATCTGGAAACAATATTGTAACATGTGCGATTAAACATGATGATAAATTGTCTTTAATTAACATAGTGGGGTGAGCAGTTAATTATGTTGAACTACGGATACGGATCATTGCAATTAATCGACGCCTTAAGCAGATTGCATAACACCGCAATAGATGATTGAATATAAGTCGAACAATGTTTCGCTAGCGCTTGTCAAATATAAGCGGGCGCCTATGAGCGTCCGCGTCTCTCACAGATTTCATTATTATTAATTTATCTCATCGATTACGGCCCGTAATGGCCAATGGCTTATTGACTGCGTCTTTTTGTGGCGCCTTTTTATTTGGATATCGCGTCTAGAGCGGTCGGGACCCCGCCGTGAAGGAATCCACGGTATGCTTAAAAGGTGACTCGTGGATAAATTACGGGCATTTCTTTCATTTTAACGATTCCCTTTATTATTTAATTTATTTTTATTGTATGTTACACATTTGCCTTGTAACAATGTTTGTTTTTGAGGCTCATTAGCATAAAACTCACGCTGCGGTCCGGTAAAAAAACTTGAGGTCCGGCCATTTTGATTTTTCGATAGGTTTTATCTCATGGCGGCTGTGGAAGACCACGTGTCTATTAAAGGGATGGCGGGATGTCTTAATTCTGTAGTAATTTGTCGGTTTTTTACGACTAGTTGGTGACATAATAAAACGATTAATTTATTATTGTCGGGGCGAACGATTCTGATCAGTTTATCGGCGCAGCTCGGCTGGACGTTAATAGTTTTATGTAAGAGGTAATTTTTATTAATTGGTCGTTGATGGAGTGTGCGGACTTGGATGGGTCGTTATAGAATATTCTCATGCGGGACGCAGCCGCCACCCGCCTGTTTACAGTTATATGAGCAACTTACACAATTTCTAATATTAACATCTGTCTACGTGGTTACCTTCGATAAAGAATGTCTCAATACAAATTACTTTCGGGCAAAGTACCTATTCAACATTAAATTTTTATTCTACATGTATGTAAAAGTACCTAGACCTAAGCAAGTTTAGAAATTGTTGGACCTTAGTACTTACCAAACTATGATCGAGACATCAAGAAATCAAAAATTTAAAAAAACTTAAAAAAAAACATTAACAACAATTTATTCTCCTAAGTTCAAACTGATTTCACGTACGTACACTAACTTTTATTAATAATCCAAAACAGAAATCGGTCGATCTCTCCCGTAATAGCCGTGATTAAGGCTGATAAGATCTAACGTTTATAATGAGCCGTCTGGCCCGCTCTCAGATTGAGTTCTCGTATTGGTCGCTATTTTGTAAACAATTGTTAGGAGAATCGATTAAAGAATGTGTAGGTACCTACCTACGTCTGTGAAGTCACTATTCATCAGTTGATAGATAGATAGATAGGTTGAGAAAACAATATTACTAAAACACATCATTCAGTTCTTTACATTACAGCCCATAAAAAATTGACGAAAACGATGATTCTGAAATATGATAAACTTACAATCACATCATTTATCTAGCTCATAAGTTTCAACCGTCTTTGTGGTCTAGTGATACTTAATATACATACTTACATAGATAACACCTAGACCAAGACAAATAGACATGTTCATGCACACAAATATTTGTTATGTTCGGGAATCAAACCCGAGACCTCTGGTGCAGAAGGCAGGTACCCGCACCGCACCCCTTCGCCAAATTGGTCGTCGACATTACCTATCACATATTATAATTAACACATTCCTGAATCTTCTTTTATTTAATACCAAAACAAAGAACATCCTTGATCATTAAATCATCGGTAAAAAACATAATGAGCTATGCTATGTTACGTTAGCAATTTTTAAGAATGTCATTCAAACATTTTCAACCACATGGCACAAACATTGCAGACAATAGGATACTATAAAAAGCTCTTTTCGCCCAATTTTAGGAACAATGAGAGTGTGCTCCTTTGTGCGAAATAATAAAAAAAGAAATAAATCACCTTTGTCTATTGCATAAACTATGAGTTGGTAATTTATAACTTCCAAAGTAAGTAATTTACGATTGTTACAACTTTTTAGGGTTCCGTAGTCAACAAAGAACATTCGCCATGTCCGTCAGTTCGTTCCCAGCCTAGCTCGTAGACTCTTAGTACTAGAAAGCTGTAATTTGGCATGAGTACATATTAATCACGCCCATAAAGTGGTGAAGTAAAATATTGAAAAAAAAAATGTTTTATCTTCTACACGTGAAGTGGGGTGTCGTTCGATAGCAATTTCAAAAATATTGCAGGTTTGTGAAAACAGTTTTTTGTTTGAGGCATACGTTTTGGAATAATTAAACTATAGAATATTATAATTATAATAAATCTTACTACTTTTCAGTCAAAAGGTAGTTCATAGAGTGTTATATATAACAATAATCCTTAAAAATTATGTTAGTAAATTTAAATTATTAATGAAGTAAGACACAAGCTTCGCTTTACATACGTTCCTACAGGTGCAGTTGGCTTTGCATGCAAGCTCAGGCAATGCTCTAGTAGTGGAGAGTCTCATCGATCAATCACTGCCTTCTAGTGTAGGCAATTAACCGCTTCATTGTATGGACATACATACATTACATACATTAATTCCTCAGTCGATGAAACTTTGCTGGGTTATAAAATAGCATGAGCCATAAACTTTTAAATGATTATCCAAAAAAAAAAATAACACGGAAGTTAGGTCTTTATACCTAAATATACAAATCTGTTTATATGTATATTGAACCGAGTAATTTCTCAGTCTAAATTCATTTTACCAAATGAGTTATTTATACCAGTATGTGATACTTGATAAAAATCCAAAACTTTTTTCAAACATGAGTACACTTGGCAACATGGTAATTCCGTAAAAAAATTTGACCTACACATTTTCCGGGCCAAGCTACCAACTATTTTATTAAAATTTGGTGTTTCGCTGGGATATTTTTTTGGATATTTCATATATTGTTTTTACACTTTACATTAATGTATGCGGTGATGAAAGTTAAGACGGAGCATTTTTCCTAAAAAAGATATCATTGAAATAAGACTTTCATAAAAAAATACCTAACCTTCTATTATTATAATTTTTTCGAAATTTATACTTTTCTTTTAATTTATTGATACTTTATCATGTTGTGAAGTTTTTTCTGACTGAGGAATTACTGTGGGGGTCCACTAGCTTATCCTTGCCTACACTATTCAGGATGCTATTGGGACTACTACGTGTTCTCTGCCTAGTAGCGCTTCACAGCGTTCTGATTATGACATGAAAGCCATCGACATGCGCCCCTGCGAACATATTAGAAGCACTGCAAAACCTAGGTACCTAATCCCACTAGCACCCTAAAGGCATTGTTGTACTGGACTCGCAGAGGACTGTAAGCCGTCTGCGTATAACTGCTCCACAGGCTACACGTGTAGAAAGACTGGCAATATGCTTTGAAGAGCGCGGATTGCTGCGGGCCAGCAATGTTACATCGAACTGCCAGCGCCCTGCGCGCCCTATCTGTATCAACAATATCACTGTTAACTATCAGTGACTCGGGTACTCGTACTGTGACACTCTCTTTAAAGATTTATTACAAAGTTTCACAGGTAACTCACAATCAATACATTTTGTTCCAGCCTTAAAAAATCATGTACTTATTCGCTTTTACTAGCGTTGTAGCGTTATGCCGAAGTCCAAGAGCCCTCGCATAACGCTCACAGATATTCAAGAGCTTCCTCAAAACTTTCATCGAGAGGCTCAAAGTCCTTGCTATAAAGTGCAAAGTGTGTAAGGCGGGAGTTTCTTGACCACCCATTTTCAAGATTTAGGACTTGTTTAAGTGTACGAAACACCGAAAAGTGACGTAGGTAACGGCTGGCGTTAAATGAATACATTTTATTTCGTTCTAATATCGCTATACGTATATGGTAATGGAATTCTTAACACAAGCGGTGGCCGACCGCTGCTTCGGCAGGGTCGCCATGTAAGGCGGGAGTTAGGGATAGTAAATGATACGAGTTCTGAGACAATACTGGTTATTTATTACAGGTTATTTGGCTTAAATACATGATTATAGTACACTATACAGGGGTTTAGCCATGGCTTCAGGCCATCATGCTGAACAGCGCACAGCAAGATTTTTTGTCGGAAATGAAAAAAATATTTCGACTCTCCATACAAAATGTCCCGATAAGTTGCTAAATTTGTATGAAAAGTCCATTTTTTTTTCATTTCCGACAAAAAATTCTTGCTGTACGTTGTTCAGCATGATGGTCTGAAGCCATGGTTAAAGTTTTTGCAACGGTGCCCCTAACACCCTGTATATGTGTAGGTTTACATATCTACTACCTTACAACCTTATATATATTACCTTTTTCGATACGTGAAATAGCTCACGATAGTTGTAGGTATATATGACGAAGTTAAAAGGAAAACTATCACAGTTAAGTAGTCTTTAAGGCGATACTCGGAAAAATTATGCTAAAGCGAGATAGCAATGAGAAAACGACGCGCGCGGAAGCGAGACCGATTTTGCAGATTACGCTAAAAACACAAAATCACTCCGTATTAAAAAACTATAGCGATTTTAAAAAAATGCTTCTATACGATCCTAATTATTATTGGTGTCCATTAATTAAACCAATTTTCAATAGTATATGTAACCCCATTTAAGAATAATCTTGATATTTCGTATTTTTAGAGGTATTTTCGAAAAGAAAAAGTGTCGAGGCAAAATCATAAAATTGTGTTTCTGAAACTATACGATTTTAGATTAAGGTATAAAGAAATATATATTATTATCTTATTACCAGATTTATAACAACTCTAACCGTCCTATAGTTTTATATCAAAAAGTCCATACTTTTTCCGAGTAGCGCCTTAAGCAAGCTTTTGAGATAATACACATGAAAAACAAAGTTATTTTAACTGGTGAAAAAATATTTTTGCTAAGTGCATGTAATCGGTACCTACGTTAGGTGGGTACGGAACCATTCAAGGGCGAGGCCGACACGCACTTGGCCGGTTTTTTTTATGTTTGTGAAATAGTCAGAAGCTGTTGTTTTTGTTTACGTTTGCAATGCAATTTAAAACTTTTTGAAAAAAACGGAATCGCATTCGAATCATGTGTTTTGTCTTTATCTTTATTTATATATACTTAGGTAAGTGTGTGACAGAGTTTGTGAAGCTGTGGGCAGTTTGACCGAAAATCCAAAGATTGCAGAGTCAGACCATTTAAGATTTCTAGTATGATTTTTCCTGTAAAGCTATGTTTAACCGCATGGAAATTTGCTTAAAGAAATAGTGTAGATATTATTTATATTTTTAAATTTTTACTTTTTTGCATTCACAATGAAATTTTTATCATTGAAAAATGGAAAAGAAGTATTTAGAAAAAATCGACCCGTCTCACAACTATCCGTCCGTATCTATCACACACAACTCGTGTTCTAAATACTTCATTTTCCATTTTTCAATGTAGTTAGATACTTAGGTATTGCTTTAAATCAGTCAGTTTCCAGTCCGAAAGATAAAATCTTAAGCGAATAAATTTATTTGAAAATAAAGAAAAATGTTCATCACATTTTCCATGTGCAAACGTGCAAACATTAAAATACAGTTTATTGTCACACTATTTCCTAGTACTGATTACCCTTCGTTTTTACACCGTATAGTCTTTTGTCATCCATTTTGTTTCGAAAGTGATTTATTACCAGCTCGGTCCGTCACGGTGGGCCCAAGGTTTTCACTTGCCCATTATTCGGTGCAGGCTGTTACCAAACAAGACATTTTGGGTGCATTCTAACACTGGTCACATTGTTCACTTGTGACACAAAGAGCTGCCAACAATTTTAGTCTGGCGTGACAGATTCAGAGTGACACATCTATTTCTTTTGATACGTTGCTAACGTTCTTATTGATATTCGATTGTTTTTAAATTTTGTTTGCGTTTAGTGACTTTTGATTTATAACTGTTTGTATTGGTGATTTATGCTGGTACTTAGGTTGGCCACAAAAAATAAGAGAAATTATAAAGACTGATTACTTGCTCACCTGTTTTTGTTAGTAGGTAGGTACTTCTTAAGTATTCAACATGTTTTATGGTCTAGAGGAAAAAAATAATTTGATACCATACCAATTTAGTGCAACAAAGAATGGATTGTTAGTACGGTCAAAGTTTTATCATAATACTAGCGGATCCTCGCGGTTTTATTCGCGTGGTACCCGTTTCCGTGGGAATATCGGGATAAAATATAGCGGTTAGGTACTCGGGAAGAATTGTAGCTTTCTAATGCTCAAAGAATTTTCTAAATCAATCCAACACTTTCGGAGCCTATTCAATTCAAACAAACAAATAAACAATGAAGTCTTTCCTCATTATAAGTAATATTAGTATAGATAGTATAGACTAGTAATATTAACCTCATAATGATTTTGAAAATACCAACTCAATTATCGTCCTTAAATTACACCTTTGACGATAGTTCAGTCCTAAGTAATTATTTGGTTAATTTAGCGCTTTCTTGTTAAATCTTATTTCTTTTAAATTTATTTTCTATCACTATAACTTCGGGATATGTAGGATGTCAAGTAAACAGAAAGTTAACCATATAAGTAGGTGTACCTACATCCAATCAATATGAACGTTTCGTTAGCAGTTCATAAAATAAAAGCACTAAAGACGTCGCTTTTAATTTCCCTCACAAATGCCTCTTCAACCTAAAAGCTTGCATCTGCGTTTCTTTTGATCCATTAAAAAGGCAGCAGTGCAGTCGGCCACAATGCGCGTGCTGCCCAGCGGTGGTCCGCCACATAGTGGGCACGCTACGCACGCGTCACCAGCAACCATAAAGAATTAGTTTTTGGAATATCGGTTAATATTAACGAGAATTTGGCAAACTTTGCCAATTGGTCATAGTGTTATAAATACGAATATACCTTTACTCTGTCCGTAATATTCTCAGGCCCAGACCACTTAACTAATAAAGGTAAATTTTTAGTAACCATATAAAATTAGTTTGTGGTGTACCTATCGGTGCGGGAATTCGGAAAAACACAGCAAATACTTACCTAGTTTAACTAGTTTTATTGCAATTCTTAAGTAGCTACATATGTAAGTACTTACTTGATAACGTATTTCAAAGCGCACCTAATTTAGCGCACATAAGCTATTCCACATAGCGCAACTTTAAGATGAATGTAGCAAACGGTCTCCATACAAACGGCGATAACGTTTTCCACCCTCTAAAGTTTAGAGTCTAAACCTTAACATTACCTACAGCAATGAATTTTCGGTATGTTGCTGAAATAAAGAAGAACTAGGGCTGTACGTTTTGTTTTTTTTTAATATTCATTGTAGATTTGAAAATATTGGCACTTTTTTGTTTTGTATGTAAGTAATAATTAAAGTGCAAATATTTCAGAATCGATGATAAATACTTATAAAAAGAAAGCCCAGCCCTAGTTCTTACGCATTTCAACAACATACCAAAAATTCATTGCTGTTAAGGTTCAGAGGGTGGAAAACGTTATCGCCGTTATGGAGACCGTTTGCTCCACACTCCTCTTAAGTAGAGACCGTCTGCTACACACTCCTCTTATAGTGTGCCAACAAAATCAATTACTTGCCACAAAAAGGTGCGCTATGTGGAATAGTTCAGGGTGCGCTTAAAAAAGGTTGCGCTTTAAGGAATATCTCCACTTGATTCTTCCCGAAATACACAATGGTGTTTTCTCAAGAAAGGATAGTAGGTAAGTTAGCAGGCTATAGGTAGTACTTGTTCTGGCTTTATGTAAACACTATATAGTGGTTCTCCGCGGTTTCACCCGCGCCATACCCGTTCCCGTGGAAATATCGGGATCAAATATAGCCTATGTTACTCAGGAAGAATGTAGCTTTCTTAGTGAAAGAATTTTACCAGTCCAGTAGGTAGCTTTAGATTTTATGCGTTACAAACAAAAATACAAATCTTTTCTATTTATGATATTAGCATGGAAGTAGGTATGGATAAAGTCAGAAAAAGTACTATAGCCTGCTGTATTAGATAGGTAGGTAGAAACTAGCTAGCCTACAATCTACAATTGCAAAAGTTCCCGAAAGCCAGAGTTAGGTACTAGAATACATACTTATAGTCCATTCGCTTAGATAGTGTCGCTCTGCCACAATGCCGTGCCTGGGTGTACCGACACTATCTAACCGAACGGACTATACACGGGTCAATTAGAAAAGTAGGTACCTAAGCTAACACTATACAGGGTGATTTCTATAAGTGCAATACCTCTTAGGTTGTGATTGTACTCATGAATATGAACAACTTTTACTATGAGGCCAACTCTGCAACTTCACAAAAAAATCAGCTATTCCATACATTCTGGTCAGGTAGGTATTAACAAATTGTATGAAACAGGTGATTTTTTTTGTTGAGTTGCAGAGTTGTCCCCATAGTAAAAGTTGTTCATATTCATGAGCACAATCACCACCTAAGAGGTATTGCACTTATAGAAAAAATATAGGTAGGTAGGCAAGTATTACTATTCTAGTAAGGAAAAATCTCGCGATTATCAGGCATTACGGATTTAAACTTACACGCATTTAAATTATAAAAAAATAAAGTTTCAATTAGTAAAATAGCATCGTAGGGTTTGATTTGCTGACTGTACTTTAAATTACTGTTATTTTCATTCCCATTTGTGCCGATATTTACAAAGATCTGCACGTTTAGTACCTATAGGTGGTAACTAAAATATTAATAGCAACTAAAACGTATTAAAGTTTTGGCTTTATTGATCTTATCTTATTTTATGCTAATTAAAAACACTTAAAAATCAAGATAAAACAATAAAATATTGCCTAGGTTTTTCTAACTTTACGATCCTTTTAAAATCAATGGCAATACGGGATATTGCCATTTTATCTCACTTTAGTAGAAAAAGTGCTTCTTACTACGCGATAAAAATAATTTATAATTATTAAGAGTAGGTATTTTATTATAATCAAAGCCGAAAGGGGCGGATCGCAATGGGCGGGGCTTAAAGTTCCACGCCTCGCGCCCAACGCCCGCCGACACATGGCAAAATTTTATGTGCTAACGCATATGTCATATATCATTTATATAAAGTATCATATTACAACACTTTCGTATTAATATGTAGGTATGTATATGATACCTAAAGGTGTTGGCAGTGTTTATTGTTTGGGATAAGAATATCAAGATTTAAAGTCCGTGAGTTCGAGGACTATAAATATGACTGGATACATCACAGATTACATTAAGTTTTTTTTTTCTGATTTAAATCATTTTTTGAAATTGTCTCCGTACACATACTTGTTTATATAACAAGGGTTGCTACCTTTTTATTGAAAAATATAAGTAGAGTACCTACTTACCTAGTACCTACTACCTACTTACTTACTTGAAAAAATTAAAATGAAGTATTTTAGAAAAAATCGACCCGTCTCACAACCAGCACCGATGGGACGATTATTTCAAAAATTTTTTTTTTTATTTTTTCAATAAATAATAAAAATTGCATTGTGAATGCAAAAAAGTAAAAATTTAAATAAAAAGTACTTTCCCAAAAAAATATAAGTAATTAATAACCTAAAGTACTTTTGAGACATTTAGGAAAAAAGTAAGTACCTATTACCTACACATTTATTTTATTCTTGATTAAAAAAAGTTTAGGTACCTATCGGTTGCATTCTGTTGCACTGCTATCCAATTATTATTTTTATTGTTATTTGATGAATCATTAATGTGCACTAAGTTTGAACGTAGAAAGCGTGCAAGTAAACATACCTATCTACTTTAGATTAGTGTCTACTACTCTCTGCATAGTATGTAGGTACACATTTGTGCACGAGTACAAATAATTTCCGGGAACCGGGATAAGATTGAAAAATTGAAAATGAAGTACCTACTTAATTAGAAAAAATCGACCCGTCTCACAACCAGCTCCGATGGGACTCGAACCCACGACCTTTCGCTATCCGGACGACTGCTCTAACCACTGAACTACGGAGTTGGTTGTGAGACGGGTCGATTTTTCGAAATTCTTACTTCATTTTAAATATTTCAATAAGTACCTAATAAAAATTGCATTGTGAATGCAAAAAAGTTAAAATGTAAATAACCGGGATAAGATTTAAAAGGTGTTTTTTATAAATGCCCCTACCTATCTATTTTATACAAAACACGTAAGTAGGTAAGTTTATGCCAAAAGAAGCCCATATTCTTATTTTGCTGTGGGTTGACCAAAACCAATGCAGACCAACTACCTATCGAACAACTGTCAGTTCCCACGTCCCACTCCCACCGGTGGGAGAGGCGTTGGACCTACGAGCCCTAATAGATCGGCCCGCGTTATAAATGGCTGCTATACGATATTTATGGTGCCAATTATCTCCTGTCTCGTTGTTATGTAGGCGATGATAGAATTCAGATATCGATAGAGGTGGGTACATATTTTTCTTTAGAAAAATAGAGTTTTTTTTATTTTGCCATCAAAGTTACGTCACACACTACACATTCATTGATCTGTTTCTGAAATAAGTAGGAAGCATAAATAGCTTTCTGGAGCATTAACTATTTTTATACCAGAAGTTCAGAACTAACAATAAGTAAGTACCATACTTATTCGAAAATGAATAGATATATCCATACAGTATTATACTTGAATGTGAAGATGTCGAGTTTGAAAATGAAGTATTAGGAAAAAACGACACGTCTCACAACTAGCTCCGATGGGAGTCGAACCCACGACCTTTCACTGTCCGGGCGAATGCTCTAACCACTGCTAGGAGCTACTACTATAGCTACGGAGTCGTTACGAGAAGCGAAGCGAAGCGAAGATTTACCCTCACACACGAAAGAAATACCTTTTCAGGTAAGTATTTGACAATCGATAAAGATGAAATAATTGTTATTTCAAATTATTTTTACTTTTTTGCATTCACAATTTTTATTATTGAAAATGAAGTATTAGAAATAAAACGACCCATCTCACAACTAGCTCCGATGGGAGTCAAACCCACGACCTTTCACTGTCCGGGCGAATGCTCTAACTACTGACCTACGGAGTCGGTCGGAGTACGGAGGAGGAGTACCTACCGAGTATTTTTTTTATAATTTTTGTTACCTATTTACGTACCTATTTATCTTATCTTTCCCGCTATATCATCGCAATAATTATGTTCGGGACAATAGCTCCAATTCCTACAGTTAGTAGGTCTCTATAATTTATGGAACAAGTAATGTTCTGTTTCCGAGTGTCGTCGGAGCCCAAGTGGGTGATTAATCTGTAACTACTTGTTTTAAGGCGAGGATTCCCGACCGAAATAGGCACGCTAACGCTTGCTCGGCCGCTCTCGATACACTTCACGCGGACGCAGCGGCAGCCGGCAGTGAACTGTGAACTCGCAAGCGCCCCGCGAATCGAAAATCACTTAAAATTCAATTAAAAATTAACTAATAAAAAATTTAAAATTATGACGGCCGGAATCCCTCGGCTACTCAAAGACAATCATTTTCGTTTATTTTTCATTAACTAAAACCAATACGATATTTGGATTACGATTAGACGGATGTTTGGGATTTTATTTGACACAGTAAAATATCACCAATCTAAAAAAACGGCCGGAAGCACTAGATAAATAACTGTAAAATAACATATATTTTTTCCAAGTTTTAAGTACTTGTGATTTGCGAGTAATCCATAATTTAAAATACCCTATTTTGGTGTCCATCGTTCCAGCAGCGCCACGGTCTCCGATTTGCTTGAAAAAAATACACCATGCAGGCCAATTTTTTACCAGTCGGGAAAAAATACGATTGATTTTTTCCCCCCACTGGATCCGAGGATATACGGGGATTTCTGTGGCGCTGCTGGAACGACGTCGTCCTGGCAGCGCCCCGCTATTTCTCATTAATTACAAAAGCTATAATAAATCTAATAAGACACATATTTTTGGCTTTTTTTTCCATTTCACATAAGCTAATGTCCACCTGTAAATGTCGACAGATTCAGGAGTAATCGTAGGTCACTTGGGGCGCTGCTGGGACGACGTCGTCCCAGCAGCGCCACGGCCGAATCTCAGCAATTCGATTTTTTTACTGAAAACAGTGTGCCTGTATATTTACTTCCTTCATCATAGAGTACGGAAAAAATTGAATTTCTACATTTCATCATGGAATAATGATTTTATAGGCATCGAAAAATTATAACCTCAAAAAAATTTTTTTTTGCTCTAACGCCTTTAATTGATGTATTAAATAGCATTTGCGCATTCTTTTATCTTCCTATAAAGGGAAAAAAATAAACCACTCTCGCAGCATTAACTATTCCAGAGAAATCCTAGGTTTAGATTGTGTTCATACATTTAGGCATCGTTCCAGCAGCGCCACACCCAGTACAGCATGATCCAGGGCACCTGTCACCAAACTGAGCATGCCAATATTTACTACTACCATAGCGAACACGGGAAAAAATCTGATAACGAGTATAACACAGCGAATTTCCGAGAAATAAGCCTTTGATTCAATATGCCATACAATTGGTACATTCGAGTAGAAAAGTTTTATTTAAATTCTTTTTAGTGCCACAAACTTGGGGGCTTTAAGCCCCCAGTACAGGCTGTCCGATCATGTTGGCCGACCATTATGATGGGCCATCGTGTACAGGGGCGGTTTGCGTGTGATTGCCGTCTGCGAGCAACGCAAACCGCCCCTGTACACGATGGCCCATCATGGTCGGCCAACATGATCGGCCATCCTGTACTGGGGGCTTCATACTTCATGTTTACCGGGCTTGTCAAGCATTGCATTGCATCATTGGGGCACAACATCGGTATCGCTATGCGGATCGCAGCTCAGCATTATTATGGTGCAAATAATGCAATGCAAGCAAAGTAATATTAACGTAATAAAGACCGTACGAGCCAAAAAAAACGTTGGCCATTTGTTTCCACATGCCATAGAGAAAGGTTAACCTATGGAGTGTAGGATAGAAGCATGATAGAAGTGGGTAAAAAACCACATCATCCATCATAGCCTGATTACACCTACCGAGTAGAGTGGCGAGACAAGTGCTCTCGGCTCGGCCGAATACTAGGTACATGTAAACACAGTACTCGGCCGAGCTCGGTACAACATTAACTCGGTCCCGTCAGATACTTTTGATTGGGTAATCGATATAGCCGCTACACACGCTCCTATCCGACCGCCGATTTGGTGCGGGCGAACTTCACTGCAGATCTGAACCGCGCCTACACACGTTCAAACCAAATCTGCCAGACCAAATCGGTCGGCGCTACACACGTTCCGATTTGGTCTGGCCGACCTCTAGCCGTTGTTGCAGTGTTGCCAGCCACTGCTAATCTCCCAAAATTATTATTATTTATAAATACTGAAAACATCAATTTGCTTGCAATAAATAAATTAAAAAGAAAAATATTATCGGTTTTTAATGTTTTATTACTAAAAAAAACAATTCCATTATTTATTAATTTTCTGTTATTTTCATTAAAATACTAAACATGCTAAATATTTACTAAAAGCAGCATTTATTGATGAGGTGTTATGCCCTTTTTATATATATTTAGTTTTACGACAAATTGCTAGTTTTTAAACAAAATATTCTAAAAAAACAATTAGATAAATAGAATCTTTTCATAAATGGCCATATTTAAACCTTTCGTTCGTTCAGTCCTACGTAAAACTCATGAACGAGCATTAAATTGAATCCTCTGAAAATCCCTTAAACGTAATTTACCTGCTTTAAATATTTCCGCTTTTACATATTTTCTCCCTAAATCTAGGGGAAAACCTCCAAAATTGTCAACATTGCCAAGTTGGTCCGGTCGGAAGCCTACACACGTTCCGATTTGGTAGGAAGTGAAGTTCGTGCGAACCAAATCCGGCCGACCGCGTCAAACTCGAATATGGTCGGACGACTACGCTACACACGTCCAGATTTGGTCTGGAGCAGACCAAATCGGCGGTCGGATCGGAACGTGTGTAGCGGCTAATACTTAGATTATTTGAGCCAATGACATATCATTGATTTGAGCCCCAAAAATAATCTACAATACAATGGGTGATTTTCTGAAAGCTCGCTCACTAGATGGCGCTGTCCCACCTCTATGCAGTTAGAAGGAACGGAACGTTATAAATTTTACTTTGACGCGACTTTTGTTACGTAAAACGGAACGTCAGACAGATGTTATTTATTTACCTTAATCTTTACCTATTTCGTTTCTGTTCCTCACAGTAGTACCTATCAGTACTTATTTAATTTATTTTAAGTTTCCTTTGGGTTTTTTAAAGTAAATAAATTAAATATGATTCATACCAAACTATACCATGTACATACTTCGTTCAACGCCATCTAGTGAAGCATTTGGAAGCTTTTTTTTTAAATAGCCTCAGAAAATCGCTCATTAATCGATTCGGATCGATTATCCGGCAACAATCACTAACAAAATTTAATTAACGGATTTATTTGAAAATGAAATTGTATTAATTTTATGAGAACACAGAATCCTAAACTTATACTAGGCTCCTCAGTGTTATCTGATATGCAGTGTAGTCTCTTTAAATGATCTCGAAGATTTGTTAGGTACCTATGTTTCCACAAAGCTTTATTTTCTTTTTACAAGTTTTATTTTTCTTTTACAAGTTTTGCACGTGGCCTCCAGTTCCCCCTCTCTTCTCAAAATGCGTCCAAATACGAAATTTACTTTTTAACAACGACAGATAAATAAATAAGCAGCCCTAAATTACCGCCCAAATAACTCTACAATTCAAAGGTAACTGTACTGTCATTGTCATGTCACTATATGACACTACAGTCTGTAAAATTTGGCATGGTTGGAATAGCGGCTCATTTGTGCAAAGCAAAAAGATGTTAATGCTATTGGAATAAAGCTCAAGAAAAACCACATCAGATATTTTTTATGACAATGTAGCTTACGCTAGAAAATTAGACTCTATTCCTTGTGCAGAAGCAACGTTTTTCTTTGCACGAATGAGCTGTCATTTTGGCCATGCTGGGTTTTACTGTTAAGCCCCCAGTACCTTTTTAAACTTGTTCGTTCTAAAGTGTCAATGTACGATGTATTGGTCATGGTCGCCGACCATGGTCGGCCAACTTGTACTGGGGGCTTTACGTTACGTTACGACTCCTTGCCAGAAAGTTAAAAAAAAGCAAAACCATGTCTGATGAACGCCATCTGTTGAGTTTTTAGGAACTAACTTTTTTCTTTTTTAATCATCTGTTAAGCCCCCAGTACAGGATGGCCCATCATGGTCGGCCAACCAACATGATCGGCCATCCTGTACTGGGGGCTTCAGAAAATCCCTCATTATGACGTTCGGTTTTCCCCATGACTTTTAATGGGGACAAGGATCGGGACCAAAATTTATTAAATTTATTCAATTCAACGGGAATACAGGGCTGAGACATACATGGACAGACATACATATATGACGAATCTATAAGGTTTCCGTTTTTTCCCATTAGGCAACGGAACCCTAATAAAAAGTCAAAGTTAAAAACATAAAATGTAATAAGAAAATTATTTATTAACTTATAAAATAATGCACAAATAAGGACCATGTCCCAGCGTGTGTCAAATAATGCCACAAGATGATAATTACCTACTAATCTGTGATGGATTATTTTTAAATACAAAAACTTTTCTACTCGAATGTACCAATTGTATGGCATATTGAATCAAAGGCTTATTTCTCGGAAATTCGCTGTGTTATACTCGTTATCAGATTTTTTCCCGTGTTCGCTATGGTAGTAGTAAATATTGGCATGCTCAGTTTGGTGACAGGTGCCCTGGATCATGCTGTACTGGGTGTGGCGCTGTTGGAACGATGCCTAAATGTATGAACACAATCTAAACCTAGGATTTCTCTGGAATAGTTAATGCTGCGAGAGTGGTTTATTTTTTTCCCTTTATAGGAAGATAAAAGAATGCGCAAATGCTATTTAATACATCAATTAAAGGCGTTAGAGCAAAAAAAAATTTTTTTGAGGTTATAATTTTTCGATGCCTATAAAATCATTATTCCATGATGAAATGTAGAAATTCAATTTTTTCCGTACTCTATGATGAAGGAAGTAAATATACAGGCACACTGTTTTCAGTAAAAAAATCGAATTGCTGAGATTCGGCCGTGGCGCTGCTGGGACGACGTCGTCCCAGCAGCGCCCCAAGTGACCTACGATTACTCCTGAATCTGTCGACATTTACAGGTGGACATTAGCTTATGTGAAATGGAAAAAAAAGCCAAAAATATGTGTCTTATTAGATTTATTATAGCTTTTGTAATTAATGAGAAATAGCGGGGCGCTGCCAGGACGACGTCGTTCCAGCAGCGCCACAGAAATCCCCGTATATCCTCGGATCCAGTGGGGGGAAAAAATCAATCGTATTTTTTCCCGACTGGTAAAAAATTGGCCTGCATGGTGTATTTTTTTCAAGCAAATCGGAGACCGTGGCGCTGCTGGAACGATGGACACCCTATTTTGGGGAATCGGCGCCTTAATATTGTTCTAACTGCTTGTTTTCGTTCGGGAAAGAACAATTTTGCTTGTAAGTAATTGTTATGTAGGGGCTGTGTGCCAAAAATGAGATAGGGAGTTTTTTTTATAGTAAGTAGGTATATAAGGAACTTGTAACCCTGTCTGCAATCCATACCTACTACTTATAATATACTTACTTAGGTATTATAAAATGTGAAAGTTGTGTGTTGTTTGTTTGTCCGTCTTTCACGTCAAAACGGATTGAAGTGATTTTTGGTATAGAGATAGTATGGAAGCTGGAAAGTGACATAGGCTACTTTTTATCCCATTTACGACGTTATCCCACGGGAATGTGATCCAAGTGTTCTATGTAGTTCTAACTTATTTAACGATGCCCATGATGGTGATCATGTCATAGCCATATTATTGGTTCGACTCCGCCACAGACAAATCTATACAAATAAATAAAATTGGAGTGTCTGTTTGTAATATTAAAATAACCACTTTTTACTTCATGCATATGATTATATGTACGGTACATATACCAAAATAACTTATTTTACAATTTTGTCTGTCTGTCTGTCTATCTGTCTGTCTGTCTGTCTGTTTGTTCCGGCTGATCTCTGAAACGGCTGGACCGATTTTGACGGGACTTTCACTGGCAGGTAGCTGATGTAATAAGGAATAACTACTAGGCTACTTTTTATCCCGATATTCCCACGAGAACCACGCGGGTGAAACCGCGGGCAGCCGCTAGTAATAATAATAAATCTCTATTTCCATATTCAGTATAACAAAAAAATAAATTTCTAGTCCCAAAACTAGGCAAAGCCTGTCCTGGAGAGAAAGTAAACAGTTTACAATGGAATGACACGGCAAACACAAACAGATTAACAGTGATTAATTAAAATAAGTCATTACAAAAGAAACAAACATAATATGTTTGTTTAACTTTTGTCATAACTTATTTACTTAGGGGAAGTCCGGACAAAGTGAACACCCCGGCATAGTATTCTGTGACCCCGGGCAAAGCGAATACCTTTCATTAAGTCACTTATTTCACGTATTTTGATAATTGGTGGACATCATGAGATTCCTTTTTTTATCTCTTAATCGAACACAAACAACTCTAATGTTGGGTCACACGTCATTTGAGAAAAAAATAAAAAAGTAGAAAAACCACAATTTAGTTACGATATTTTGAGGAACGTTTTGTTATGATTACTTGTGTAAATGTGATGTTACTGTTTTGGATGTACCTGTTTTTGTGTTAAAATTTGGTTAAAATACAGTAAGTTTTAT
Source organism: Crambus lathoniellus (assembly GCA_949710035.1). Lineage (NCBI taxonomy): Eukaryota > Metazoa > Arthropoda > Insecta > Lepidoptera > Crambidae > Crambus > Crambus lathoniellus. The sequence continues at coordinate 16,997,701 of OX453297.1, forward strand.
TGAGAGTTTGATTGATATCTTGATTGATCTGGATTTGATTTGGTTCAATGATACCTACCGGGCAAAGTGGATGCGGCATTTTAGTCTTGATATTCAAAAACCAACTGATCGAAACGAAAGTACAACTACTAAATATGGGAATTTAAGATGCCACAGTTGATTAACGTAATCTTTTGTTTATGAAGATTATCTCTGTCCTGAAATTTCTCATTCGACACTCAATTCAAGTAAAAAACATTCTGACGAGAAAAACTTTATAACAAACCATGTCAATGGATAAAACTGTTTTTAATCTGACCCAAAAAGAACAAAATCATGTATTCCTGTTATTCTTAAAAAATATTACAGGTCTCATTTTTCTCATTATTTCAGGCAAAGTGGATAGCGGCATCAACTGCAGATTATTAATTATTTTGAGTAAAGTTTCGACGTTATATAAATTTTGACAGGTATATTCAAAACCTTAATAAATACTTATTCATACTCAGTAATTATTTTTTTCCTATGTGCGTAGGTTTTTTATAGGCTATCAAAGCTTAAGGTATTCACTTTACCCGGACTTCCCCTACTTTTACGTACAATTCCTACGGATATCCGTAGTGTTTCTTCTGGTGTCCTACCCACATTATTATCTATTTAAAAAGCGGGTAAATGTACAAAAACACTGAACATGCTTTATTAAATAGTTTGAAATATGTTATAGATCAGTTAAAATCATTATTTTACTGGACCCCATAAAAGCCGACCGATATTTTAACAGCAAAAATAGCATTCAAGAAATAAGTACCTACTAATACATTTTTAAACCACCATCAAGCTTCGCCATCAAGTATCAATATGAATACTTTAGTATAGCCATGTATTTGTATAGCTTTCATCGTTATTTCCACAAAAAGCGTCATACACGATAATGACCATAATTTAAACATCATCGACGGACCAGTCCTACGCTGATATTGCAGTGAAATCTTCATAAATATATCATTACTAAACTAAATTCTGTCATTTGTAACTTTCTGAATTACCTATACTATTTTCGATTTTTTCCCTAGTTGTGTCAACGCCATCAATTTGGGTATGGATATGAAAATTCCGATAAATAACACATATATGTATTCAAATCTATTCCATGGTATTTGTAGGTTTTGTGCAACGGGCCTACGTAACCCCCCGCTGCTCAATGGGACCCAACTTTTATACCGAAATAAAACTAAAAATAATTTACTACTCGACGTGGTATAGTTAGAGACAATCGTAAAATACCATATTAATATTCAAATCCGCTTAATAAATGTAGGACGGAACGGTCATTACTGGCAACAAATTATTTAATGTGTCATCGTCAGTACTGGAAAATTAATTTCTAGTTTGTTTTTATTCCCACAGCAGCTTTTGGGTTTCTATACATTTAATAGCAACAAAGCTAATAACACTAATAAATGGAATTCAAAAATTTTTAATTGTGATATTTTGGCTATGCGTAAATACAGATGAGTCGTGTCACAGTATAGTCTATCGTATCTTTAGATCTATGTATGTACGGCAGTGTAGTTTGGACCATGTTTGGACTTTGGACATCGTCATCGTACCATCATTCACTCAGAAAGTTATGCGAAAAGTTTATATCTAGGTAAGTATAAGGCACTGGCCACTTGTAATTATTTAGAAAATTGTTACCATTGTTCGAGTTCAGAATTTCTATCCACATATTTTCGAGAGCGTGTCTCGTCTCATTTAAAAATTTAATGGACCTGCATCTAGAACATTTTCATGCGATGATTTTTCAATTTTAAGTCTTTTGATCGACTTCAAATGGGTTTTATGGATGAAGGACCTTCAAAAGAAACCATCTACCGTTCATCCCTAAAGTAAAAAATCTGCTGAAAGGGATACAGTTCTCATCGCCGGGAGACGCGTTATCAGCATTCGAGAAGGCCGTGGAAGAGGTGTCTGAGGCGCACTGGAAAAATATTTGGAAAATTGGTTCAGACGCATGAAACTTTGTACACAGTCTGGTAGAGAGTTCTTTGAAAAGATTGTAACTAAATCATTTTATCCATAGAAGTTAGTTTTTTAGTTTCTCAAAACTTTTCAAGTGTTCCACGCATGTACATTTTGTGATAAGTAAATAAGGATAGCTGCATCGATGGACGCGCGCCCTTCAAACTACTGACGTAGGTATATTGTTGTATTTTTTTTAAATAATACTTAAGTGATTTCTTTTTCATATAGGTAGGTATCCATCCGAATACCCATTATGGTATCAAAACTAGCTGCTGTTCTTTAAAGATAGTACCTACTAGTATTATACGTAGGTACTAAGTGATAGAGAAGCCCGTGGCGCAGATGTTCGGCGCGCTCGGCCTGCGATCGATGAAGTTAAGCAACTTTCGCAATGGTCGGTCACGGGATGGGTGATCAAAAATGCATTCTCGAGCTCCTCCGCGTTAAGCCGTTGGTCCCGGTTCGTTAATACTCACCAATACCACTGGGTCCGCGTGGTGGTTCATGACATGGCCCGTTCTCCTTATCCATCCGTAAGGAAGACCCTTGACCTGTGTCCCAGCAGTGGGTCCATAAAAATGGCTGATGTTGATGAAGAGTTAAATATGTTAAAATTAGAAATAGATAAGTACCCCAATGGGCGTACCAACGACTTGCGACAAAGTAACTCTAGGTACATAATAGTTAGTGCACTACCTGTGCTTTGCGGCAACTATAAAAAACATTCAATTCCGAATTTTCGTAATATAATAAAGAGATAGATAGTTACAACAGTTTAAACGGAGTCAGCGCAAGTGCTTCCCGCGGGGCGTCTCTCTGCCGCTGTGTCGATTCGTTCTGGGGACGGTGGCAGACCGCACGATTCGGTTAAACGTTCGTCATCGAATCACAATCAACTCGAATTTTCCAACGTTTTACGTTTAACAACAAAAGTAAAATGTTAAAGCAGTAACTTTGGTTTAGAATTTTAACGAGCCATTCAAAACTGTATCTCATTTAATGCCATACGCAACTAAGTACGCGATGGTGGTAGCCGTCTTGCCAATTAAAACAAATAAGTTTTTAGTAAAAAAATTATTTTGATGACAAGCTTTTTTGCTAACTGTTACTAAATATTGTATTGTCATCTAAACCAAACCTGTAAGTATACAAAATTTCAGCTCCATCGGACACTGGGAAGTGGGCTTGCAAGATTTGTCCCCACTAACTAACTAACATGGCAAGTTAATAAAAAGCTTGTAAAAACATGTGGAATTGTACTACAACATTCCTAGCTCTAAGCTAGCATTTAGACCAACCAGCGCGCATCGGCCCAACCCGGACGGAATTATAAAATGCGATAATGAAAATTTTATTAACAGGAATTACAGCTCATGTTAGCTGCACCGCTAATCAATTACTATTGTACTAATAGTACAATTTCCGCAGGCTTGTCTGAATGGCTTGGCTTTGGCTTGGCAGGTTGGTCTGAATCATAGCTATACCTGTGGCTATACCTTATATACCATTTTTTTTTAACTTAACCCGGGGGAAATGCCGTTGCATTCCCCCCCGCCCGGGGAGACGAAGGGGATATGTGAGGCTCGGACCCACTAAAACCCCCGGGGTGTTCCCTACCCACGCGGACGGAGGTTGCGGGATCAATGTGTTAGTCGCCGCGTTCTCCGCCCCGTGACCGCGTCCGTGGTCGACGCTCCGTCTGAATAGGGACGCCATTGCGTCCCACCTCCGATGTGGCGCGCCGGAAACACGCGACACGCTCCTCACCACAGGGACCCTAGTGGACGACGAAGTTCCCCGCTCCGCCGCCCGGCCCCCCTACCTACTGCGCCGCGTCCTGACGCTGCCTCTCCCTCGAGAGGCGTGCAGAGCGGCGAACCTCTGGGCGCTGCCCCTTAGGGTGCTGCACCTCCGGGTGATGCGGGGACGCCACCACAATGGCCGACCCCCTTTCCTTGTCACTGTGTGCCGAGCGACTCCTGTCCCGGCGCACGGTGTGCCCTCCGTCGTCTTCCGTCCTACCCTCAGGCCGACTGTCCCCTCCTTCCACAGATTTAGCTTCTGGGCGCTTTCCTTTAGTCGGCGGTGGGTTGCACCACCGGCTTCCCGTCACATGCCTGGCTGGTTTACCGTCCTCAACGCAGACCAGGCATTTCGGCTCCACGACTTTGCACCCGACCGCCATATGGCCAGGCTCCCCGCAACGGAAACATAAGCTTCCCCTGTCCTCCTCAAATGGGCACATCGGCTTAGTGTGCCCCACACCCATGCACTTAAAGCAGCGCAGTGGGGGAGGGGCAAGAAGTTTTGTGTGGGCGACGCTCCACCCGACCTTTAGTTTGCCCTCATGGCACAGCACGCTCGCCACTTCTATGGGGCACCTAGCCCGAAGGAAACGCGTGCCGTTTCTCGCAGCCATCAACTCGGTCGTTCTCACTCTTTGAGGCGCGCAGGACGTTTTCGCCACTATTGCCGCCAAGACCTCTTCCTTGGTTATGGTCTCGTCAAGGCCAGAGATATGGACCTCAACCGTCAATTCCGGGCGTTTGATATCTGCCACATCCTTTAAAACTCCACGGAGCTTGTTTGCAAGGGCGTCCGCTTTAGTGTCGCTCGGGTCCTGCAGTTGTAGCACCCGTGCCCCTGTCTGTGACTCTTTCATCATCACTCCCTCCTCCAGACCCACGTCCTCGAGGGAGACTTCGGCTTTTGCTTTCGCCATAACAATGGCGTATGTGATGCCTCTGGCCTCTGCACCTGGCAAGAGAGTTAGCACTACCGCGGATGTGCCCGGATGGGTCAGGTTTGGTAGCTTCCGGGTGGGCTTTTTGGTCGGCTTTGTCGGCGGCTTGATTGTAGGAGTCGGCTCAGGTGGTTGCGGTTTTTCCTGGGGAATCGCTCGTCCGTTCCGCTTTCCCCGCGCGACTTGTGACCACGTGACCCCCGAGGAGACTGTGGGGGATGATGAACTTGTCTCGGCTGGAAGCACTGACTGTGTTGGGGCTGCAAGGAGCTGAGCCTCGCTTTTCTTTAGGCGCTCGTCTATCATCGCCTCCATGGATGTCAGCAGGTTGCTCTGCACATTTACCATGAGCTTCTCTATGTGGTCACGCGTCTCGTACCGGTTCGCCTGAATAGTAGTGAGCTCCTTTTGCGCCACCTTGACCTTTTCGGCAGCGGCCTTATGAAGACGCCTTTCCTCCAACCTAAACGTCTCGACCAGATCGTCCCACAAGCTTGCGAAATGACCAATAAATTCGTCCAACCTATCCAACTCTGAAGCCTCTAGCCTCACTTTGGTCGCCCATTCCCTGACTCCAGAAACATGTTCGGCCATTCCGGAACGCAGAGACTTAATCCTCCTCTTGCACACATCGACTGTAAACTCCGCCTCTTTTTCGCCTGTTGGGCTGGAAGTCGTTGTATTTGCAGCGCCTTCAGCGCTCGACGCATCATCAAAATGTTGGCCACAGTTTTTTTCCGGACTCTGGGCAATGTCCATCCTCTCCAAAACGACTTTTAAATTTTTGCTAGTTGTATTCATAATTGAACCCACGAGTATGGGAGAATCGACGGTCCACCCGGGCAGAGATCCCAGTACCCGGGTAACCCTACATACACTGGGGGGGCGGGAGGTACCCCAGGTTTGTTCGGTAGTTGGCAGACACCTCTGCCTGCCACCTTCAGGCGGTCCGACGCCCACGTCCCCGACGCCGGACCTTTGAGGATTATTTTATAGTGGTTTACTTCACACGGCCCCCGTGTAAGTACAACGACGGCCCCCGTTCCTGCACTACGTACAGGGTTACGGTTTGATTTTGCATTTTTGAAGGGGTTTCGCTCCCCGCGGCTCCCGTGACAGAACACGGCAGCCCCCGTTCCTGCGTACAGGGTTACGGTATAATCCTGGTTTTGGTTCGCGACGGCCGAAGCCGGTAACCCCCTTCCACTGGGGGCCGTTCCCCTATCCACCACCTTGGGACGCGCTCGGTCTCGGATCCAGGAACCGCATCACTCGCGTGAGGCCGAGACCTGTGGCTATACCTGCTAATTCGTGCAAAGCAAAAAGTTCTTTATGGTCTTGGAATAAAACTTAAGGAGCACTAGACAGTTTTTAATGCCGATTATGCTAGAAAAGTTTACAGGATTTCTTGTGCAGAAGGAACATTTTGCAATAGACTCATTGATGATAGATACAGGACTTAGAATTATTTCGTTACAGGACTTGACTTAAGGCAGGTTTGCTAAAATGTATCAAAAAATAAAATAGTTAAACCATCAAAACTCATCAATCACATGTATACTGCTCAATAGTGAAAAGGTAACGGACAGAGTTTATCGCATTTTTCATTTATGTAGTTATCGATAGTCAAAAGCTTTGCATTAGTTATAAGTTTATACGAGTATTTTACTTGATTCTTATGACTTTACTGAAAAATAGATAAAAGTAAATATGTACTTAAAAACTAAGTAGGTATTTCAGGTGGCGCCTCCCATGGAGACCATGGAGCCGGAGCTCCGAGAAAGAGTGGTAGCGAGCCTCTTCCCCATAGACGCCCCCATAGTGGCTCCACTGATGGCCCCCCAGCGCCCGGCTGAGGTACACTCGGGCTTCACGCCAATCACGGAGTTGGAGATGGAAGTAGTGGTGGACCGGCTGAAGGGCAAGAAAAAGTCCCCTGGCCCAGATGGGATCCCCGGGCGCATCCTCCCGACAGCCCTCAAACATCTAGGGGAATCGCTAAGGGACCTATATAGTGATTGTCTCGAATCAGGTGTGTTCCCAAGGCAGTGGAAGAGAGGGCGCCTGTGCTTGCTTATTAAGGAGGGCCGGCCACTGGATTCTCCATCCGCCTACCGTCCGGTAGTGTTGCTGGACGAGCTCGCGAAATTACTTGAGCGGATTATAGCGGAGCGTATCGTCCAGCATTTGGAAACGGTGGGCCCGGACCTGGCGAAGAATCAGTTTGGGTTTCGTAAGCGAAGGTCCACGGTAGACGCACTCCTTTCGCTCAGAGAGTTGGTAGAGAGGGCGAAGGAAAGAGGGAGGTGGTTGTCGCAGTTTCGTTGGACATCAGGAACGCGTTCAACTTGTTTCCCTTCTCGGTCATTCGAGAGGCTTTGCGATTCCACGGCCTGCCGCCGTATCTGCTCAGGATCGTGGAGAGCTATTTGGAGGACAGAGAGGTCCTCTATCCGGCTGAAAATGGGGAAATTGTAGCCAAGGAGATGGTGTGCGGTGTTCCACAGGGATCGGTTTTGGGTCCGCTCCTGTGGAACATCGGATATGACTGGGTGCTGAGGGGCGTCCTTTTGCCTCGAATGGCAGTCATTTGTTATTTATTTATTTATTTATTTATTTATTTCTTTAACATTTACATTGTAACTTACAGCTAGGTTGCCAAAACATTACAAAATATAATATGATAGTAACATTAAACACAATATAACTTATTTCTCTAAGAATAAACTAAACTTAAAACATAATGAGGCTACTGAATCGACAAATATGTCGGCATCCTGGACACAGGTTAAAAATGCGTTAAGTATGTAAGTGGCTCGCGCGGTGGGAGCGTTGCTAGCGTGCCGTGTCCGCAGGGAGCCGGGAGGGGCGAGTAGTAAGTGCCGTCTGCGACCGACTCCTCGCATATAATTTTGCGGTACATATAGCCCAATCCTCTCTAGAACTTCCGGATTATCCACCTTATTGCGTAGGAGTAGGCAATAGTGAATCAACAGATTTAATTTTCGTCTAAACTCTAACGTATTTAAGCCTACCATACCGGCCACAAATAAGGAGGGATATAAAAATGGATAGTATCCAAATCGTTTTTTGTATATAAAACGAGCAAATTTTTTGTTTAATTTCTCGATAAGTAATGCATATTTAGCAGTACTTGGATCCCAAACAATTGAACCGTATTCTAACTTGCTACGAACAAATGCATTGAATAGTAAAATAGCTATCTTTGGGTCACTAAATTGGGAAGCAGTACGCATAATGAAGCCTAGCACCCTATTGGCTTCTTTACAAATAGTAACGACATGACTATTAAAGTCAAGTTTGCAGTCAAGTTTAACACCAAGGTCGCTAACTTCATTCACCCTGTTGAGATGTACTCCAGCCACGTTATAAGACGATACTGTGGGCGCGCGCGAACGAGAAAAGGTGATCACTGCACACTTAGAGGTGTTAAACGACATTCTGTTATCAGCGGTCCACTTGACAACTGCATCGATATCACTTTGCATAACTGTACAATCCATTGTGTCTCTTATAGGATATAACAGCTTTAAATCATCAGCAAATAACAAACACCTGACTGATTTAATAATCTCAGGGAGATCATTGATCATAATTGCGAAGAGAGTAGGTCCCATGGTACTACCCTGACTCACACCAGAGCGCGTATAGTACTCCTGGGATTGAAACCCAGATAGTCCGACATACTGTCTTCGATCCCTGAGATAATCAGCGAAAAACGATAGAAGTTTTGGAGTAAAACCAAAAAGAGACAACTTTCGTAATAAAATATCATTATCTACAAGATCGAATGCTTTTTGAAGGTCAAAGTATGCGACATCAACTTGTCCCCCCTTATCCATTTCAATTGTAACATTATCTACCATACTTACTAAGTTTGTTAATGTAGATCTACCTCTCCGAAAACCGTGCTGAGCATTGTTAAGTCTTGGATTTACCTGTGGGGCGATGGACTGATCAATCAATCTCTCAAATAATTTGCTTAAAATAGACATGACAGCTATAGGTCTAAAGGATGAAAAGTCTTGCGGCAGATTGACTTTCGGTATGGGCATTACTCTTGATACTTTCCATAAGCTGGGGAATATACCACTCCTAAGGGATAGGTTAAATATATGAAGCAAAGGATCCTCCAAAGCAGTGATACAGTCCTTGTCCTAAGAAATGATGGGAAACCATCTGGGCCAGCTACAAAAGACGACTTGAGATGCTTAACTGCGCAGCGCAAATCAGAAGAATCGAAAGAATCAATACTCACCCTGTAAGCATCAGCTGTAATGTTATTTGCAGCCACTTCAGGATCTAGAATTGGGGTATCCGGCAGGAAGACAGAACCAAAAAAATCTGCAAAACCATTAACCAATTGTTGTTTTGTGAGTTTTTCAGAAGAATCAGAGAGAAGTAGATCCGTTTTATTTTTAGCTCGCCTTTTATTTACGTATGTCCAAAAAGTTTTAGGATCCCCCGTAATATTATTTTCCATTAGTTTTATATAATTTGCATGGTCTCTTTTTAATAATTTTTTAACTATACTCCTGTAATACTTAAACAATTCATAGTTAAACTCTAAATTATTGGTTTTATATTTCTTTAGATTAAAATACTTAAGACTGATATAGTGTTTTAGTTCGGGACTAAACCAATCAGGATACGTATAACCACTTCCACGAGACGCATTGTAGCAGCGGCGTGGCACGTTATTATCTATAACTGCATTAATTGTGGCATAAAGCGCGTTTACTGCTTGGTTCACGTCTGTTTGTTTTAAAACTTCCGTCCACTCAGTGTTAGACAAATCAGCATAAAGTTGTGAAAAATTCGCTTTTCGGAAGTTCCACTCTATAGGAATGTCATGGTTGGAAAGCGTGGTCTCGTTACCGTCACCAGTAAAAACGGAATACGTACTGGTAGAAAGCGTAAGTTTCACCTCAAGGGAAGGGTGGTACGAATCTATAGGGACCAACGGTTCACCCTCCACAACTGTGACACATTCAGACTTAATATTCGTAAGTACCAAGTCCAACATGCCTCCATATTTATTATAAACAGTACTCAATTGACTAACTTTACAAAATTCCAAAAAATTATCGAATTCCAATTTTACTTTAGTAGAAATTGAATTTAAATTAAAATCTCCAATTATCAAGCAATCAAGTGTAGGAAATTTGCTTACAGCATTTTCTATACACGTTAAAATATTAATATAGTGTTCATCATCACATCGCGGTGGAATATATACAACACAAATTAAAAAATTTGTACCCTTAAAACACAAAGTAGCGAAAATAAGTTCCTTATCTTCAGTCAAACCATCGATATCAGTAACAAGATTTAACTTATACTTATTTTGCACTGCTAATAAAACACCACCCCATCCCACGTTACCCTTTCTGTCTTTACGCAAAACGACATAATCGGGTGGAAATAGTTCATTATTTACAACTGAATCATTAAGAAATGTTTCGGTCAGTACGATCATATCGCACGAGCAAAGAAGTAAGTTATTATGAAAGGTATGTGTCTTACTACGCAGCCCTCTTACGTTTTGGTAGTAGACAACAACTGATTTTGACTTTTCACGTTTCATTCTTTTTGGCTCGAAAATTCTGTCTCCAGGGTTTTATACATATGTCAACCGGCCAATGCTCAGGTGACATCACGACATTAGACAGCTTAGAGGGAACGCCAATTTTAAAAGAAGCGTAGTTGCCACGTGACTTTAGACCTTGCACAGAGCACATATCGAATGAGCAAATGTTGTTCAAATGGGCACGAACTTGTTCCTCAGTGGTACCAATCTTTACATAGAATAGATGAAGGTAACTTATTCTAGCTGAAGCCTCAAGTGATGAAGAGCTTGGCGATGCTATGCCTCGCGTAATTTTCAGTGTCTGTTCACGAGTCTGTTTCTGAGGGAGTTCCACTAGTTCACCCGATGCTTCGATGCCCTTTTTTGTTCCTTCGGCGGACCCAACAACTGGTTCTGATGTAGGTTTCAATTGCTCCTCAGAGGCTATTATGTTAGATGGTGAGGTAATCGAGGCCTGATCAGCAGACGCTGCGGAAGAATCAACCTGGGAAGTAACCAAAGAATTTTTCCGCTTTTTGTTCTTTTTCGATTTAGTTGATGTGTTTTCACCCTTTTCAGTTGATATGATTTGTGTACCAACGGATACTAATTTTGTCTGAGATTGCTTGTTCGTAAGGTAATCTAGTTTATTTTCAAGACAAACAATTTTATCCTGTAGTGTTATAAAATGTGTGCTAAAAACGGCAGACATTTGATCAAATACAGCTTTGCTAATCGAATTTATAAGGCGTTCACATATCTCACCATTTAACTCTTGACGGACCACCGCGCCAATATTATTCAGGAAATATGTGTCCTCTAAGACATCCAGACTTTGATTTCCAGTAAAATCATCCTTATTATGAGCAGACGTTTTTCTACTTTTTCGCAAGGTAACATTTTCAAAGGCTGATATGGAATCTACTGCAGACGTAGAAGCCGACATTGCATCTAAGGTTTCGTTTCCATTTGTTTCGTTTTCGGAATGTGATTGGCATTTAGATTGGCGTATAGGTGTATTGGTATTGTCACCTTTCGGTAGCTTACATAAACATGCCTGACACTGCCAATTAGTCTTGTGATGTTTTTGCATTGTATTGAAAAAGCGACATTCCGGAACATTAGCACACAAAAGATCATAGGTTTGCAAGCAGTGGACACATTTCAGATAAGCTCTAGTCTTTATGTCATTTAAACAGCCAGCACAAGTTAGTGAATCCATGTTGTTATTACGCTGATAATAAGCAAGTAGGTAGGTGTATTCAAGCGAGCGCGCAGCGCGTTGTAAGAAAGCAGGCAATCAGGCACAATACAGCAGCCGCCACACACACGTACGGAGGTAGCCGAGCCCCGGCGAGCGAAGCCGACGACGACGCACGTAGTCCGTTTGTAAACAGGGTCACTGACCTGCGCGCTGGATCAACTGCCGCGTAGCAAAGCGTCGCTTTTAGCGACCGTTGCAAATTGCAAAACACTAAAAGTATTTTGTTGTTTTCTCAGTGGTCTTCCAGAGATACTTTTTGAAACTGCACTATATTGAAGAGCGACTAATTACGTTTAAATTAACACCAAACTCGGTACGCAAATGGTGAATTAACTTATACTAAGCAAATAAAAACAACGGAGATCACAGAAACGCGTCCGTACGATACGGGCGGCCCGGCTTTACCCCCGATTTATGCCGATGACACGTTAGTCGTAGCCAGGGATAAGACGTATGAAGACGTGAGGAGGCTAGCGGGGATTGGAGCCTCCCTTGTGACGGAGAGGATTCGTTTGTTAGGGTTGAATGTGGCCATAGAGAAAACAGAGGCGGTGTTCTTTCATGGCCCACGAAGGGGCCCTCCAGCGGGGGCGAATATATGCGTCGACGGAGCGAGAATCCATCTACGCCCGTCGATAAAATACCTGGGGTTGGTACTCAATGGGCGATTGAAGTTTGACGAGCACTTCCGTCAGCTGGCTCCGAGGGTGACGAAGGCGGCTGGGGCATTGGGACGGATCTTGCCTAACACCAGTGGTCCGGGGGGGACATGCCGGAGGCTCTTCGCCGGTGTGTTGAGGAGCATGGCCCTGTACGGAGCGCCAGTCTGGGCCGACAAGCTCAACGATGAGAACCGAAGATGCCTACGTCGGCCCCAGAGGGCGATGGCAATAAGAATTGCCAAGGGGTACAGGACCATGTCCTTCAATGCAGCGTGTGCGCTGGCAGGTACACCTCCCTGGGAGCTAGATGCCCGGGTGTTGATGGAGGTGTACCAGCAGAGGAGAGATATGTTAGCGAGCGGGAACAGCATAGCCCCGGCGGAGAGGATGGCTGCCCGACGCCGTGCGGAGGAAGACCTGATGGTCCAGTGGGAAGCACTGCTGGATGCGGATCCGGCGGGCAGGCGAACGGTTGAGGCCATCCGCCCAGTATTGAGAGAGTGGTGCAATAGGAGCTTTGGGTCGCTGACCTTCAGGCTGGCACAGGTGTTTTCCGGGCACGGATGCTTTGGGAAATACCTGTTCCGGATTGGAAGTGAAGCGACCCCTCGTTGCCACGATTGCGGCGCTGAGGAAGACAGCGCGGAGCACACTCTACAGGTGTGCCCTGTCTGGTCCCCGCAGCGGTGTTATCTTGTTGCTGTGGTAGGCTTGGATCTCTCGCTGCCTGGCATGGCCAGGGCCATGCTCGGTGGCGACAGATCCTGGGAGGCGGCGGTCTCCTTTTGCGAGGACGTGATCTCGCAAAAAGAGGCATCGGAGCGGATCCGCGAAGAGGAGGCTCATGCAGATCGGCTCCGACGAAGGCGAGTGGGGCGGAGGAGGCGGCGATTCGCGCACCTCATTCCACCCTAGCGGGGCGGTGCGGGGCGGGAGATGGCTTGTTGGCTGTCTCCCGGATCGCACGGTCCCCCCCCCCCCACGAGTCTAAGAAATGGCAACGTTTTGCCATCGATGGACGCGCAGAGGCCCGGATAGCCGGCGAACCGCTGGTCTGAGGGGAGCGTACCACTCTGGTCCCCCATGGCCTAAAGCGAAGAGAGGGATAAGAAAAAAAAAATAGGTATTTCAGGTAGGTTTCTTAAAACAATCATACTGAAAATGTCTACTCATATTTATGGGAAAGGTGCGAAGCGGAAAAGTGGTACGTTGTACCCGTTAGTTAAGAAAAACATAAAAATAGATTTATGGAAAGACACTGTATCTCAAATCGAGACTGATTTTCGGTGTCATTCATCGAGAAAAACTGATTTAAAGCACCAACATTTCTGTCGCCGTTATTCACTGTAATAAAAAACGAGGGAAAAGTGCTCTTAATTACGTAAGTTTTGCTCTGATTCTATTCATAAGAATCAGTTAAAATATAAAGACGAAGACGAATTGTAAAATAGCACCTTTTAAAATTTTATCTTACGACCTTGGCTTTTGGATATTGAAATTTGACAATACAAGACAAGTTACACAAAAGAGTTAAGTAGGCTAATCATAACTAGACGAGAAATCTTAAAAAGACTGTCCAATTTGTACTTGTTTATTTCATTTCATTAGTTTCCTGCTCTGAATTTCAAATTTCTTTTTAATTCGACATGTTAAATAGCACATTAGTTTTACCTAAAATATTGATGAACAAAATTAAAAACAAACATCCGCGGTGCTAGGATAATTCACAAGAAACACTTACTGTAGCCCTAGCACGAAAAACTGTCGTTATGATAACCGTTATCGTGATGAAAACCAGAGTAGCGCCACAGCGGTGACACTCCGTGTCCGTGAGAGTTCGAGCGCCGCGCCGGTGACGTTTAGCCGACGCTAGGGTTGATGCGAAATGGAATATAGACTTATGCCAAAGAAGGTTACGTGCGGTGTAGGATGTTATATAATTTGTGTAAGAATATTTAGGTAATGAAAGACACGTTCAATTTTCAATCAACTTTTATAGATATTTAAATATCTATACAAATAAGAAACAATAAAATTTCCGACAAAATAACTAACTACTGAACGACATTGAATAAAATACTCAAATAAGAAACCGAGCAGCGTTATATTTTGTTTGCGAAAAATTAACTAAGCTAGCGACAATTTACGAATGACTTAGTAATTTCGAGTCGAAAATACTTTATTAGAATATGTTCAGGAATACGTAGGTATATCTCGGTAAACATGTATCATTTTAGTGAAACCGAAGGTTTTGTCTGTGCAGTTATGGATAAGGTTGTGATGACGAATAACTACCGAAAGTATATCCTAAGGGATGGCACAGTGGATGTATTTTGCCTAGCGTGCCATCGTCCGGGTGAATCCCTTAGACATATAAACTCCGGTTGTTCTCGTCTCGCAAACGGCGAGTATTTGCATAGACATAACCAAGGATAATACACCAACAACTTATTCTGAAACATAATCTTGTGGCATCCGAGGTGCCGTGCTACAAGTATGCACCAGAACAGGTTCTTGAAAATAGCCATGCCACATTGTATTGGGATCGATCTATCATTACAGACAGGCAGGACTATTATTGTAGCATTAGCTACAATACAACAATATCAGGCTTATTAAAGCCTGATATTGTATTGATAGATCGACATGCACGCCACGCAATAATTGTTTATGTCGCTGTTCCCCATGACATGACAAGTTGACGACAACCTTGGGAAAGCTGAAAAAGATAAAGAAAACAAATATCTTGATTTAGCTCACGAGATTGTTGACATGTGGGACATTGATTCAGCAATTGTTGTTTGGATATTCATATCTGCCCATGGTCTGATAGCCAAGAGCCTCGATAAACACCTTAAGAGGCTTGCGTTAGGTGGATGGATCGGGAGTCAGATGCAGAAGGCAGTACCTACTTCTGTACACGGCCCTTGTCTGTCTCTGGATCCTTAACCATCGGTAGCCGGGACCCTGATCTTGCTACCGTTGGGGAACTGCATTTTTGTACTTTTAAATGTTATATTTTTTTAAGTTTCATATTGTAAAAAAATTATGTTTAGAAATATAATTCTGTAAGTATTTTAAATGTAATAAAGGGAATAATAATAATATATTATGTACGGTCGCCAGCACGTCGAGTTACTACAAAATGTCAACATTTATTAATTGAAACTGAACTCTATCTGTTGGAGATAAGGTTGAATTTTATTTAAAGAAATGTGACAGTTTGTAGTAACCTGACGTGCTGGCGACTGTACGTAAAGTAAGCTTCTAACAGTGGGATACAGTTAATGTGTCCGAATAAAATACTAAATCGTGCCAAGAAAATACTAAGTTAGCGACAAAAATACTGAGTGAGTGAATCAATAATCGCCCAAATAAAAATTAGTCCTCTCAATAACTTTTATCGACTGAATTTTAACAACTTTCGCATTTTTTGGCTTCCTAGTAGTTTCCATTTGAATGTATGAAGATTGCGCCAGCCCTAGGCCAAGGCATTCACCGACTGCCCGTTCCCCGCCCCGCGCGCCTCTCACAACCCCCGCTCACATCCAGACACCCACACATAGCCGCAAGCATATAAATTGGCCGCAAGCGATTTTACGTGCACACATGCTTAAGTGTCGTTTCTTTTCGCGTAAGTGTATATATTCTTTGGTAGCGCCTCTTTGGGTCGTATTAGGAACTCAAACTCAATACTTATTTGACAGCAGCACATTGACAGCCTTTGAAGGACGGTATAGTTTACCGGTAGTTTTTCAAGCTAGGGTAGCGTTTCCCGTGTAGGATAAAATAAAAAAGTTTTCACTCAAAAAAAAAAAAACATCGTCCAATAAGCAACAACGATACCAGAAAAATCAACGTATTTTTTTAAACATCCAGATTCTATTGTGCGGAATAATATTTTCATTTACTCGCATTGTGAACTCGTATAATGACACCGTTCAAAGGGCAAGAGACCATTCTTCGTTGACAGCTAACGGGGCATTGGGTAACCTGGTGGGTCTGAGGAACCCTGGAGAGAAAATGGCGGGGTTCCGTGGACACCCGCGTCTCCCAAACAATGAGTTGGGGCCAGCTCTGCGCTAATACAGATGTACTCACTCTTTACAAATCAAACAAATTATACTTGTTGAAAAAGTCGACTTTTGAATTTCATTGACGTGGCGAGGTTGGTGGCGCGCTTTTTGTCCTAATGTCTGCTTTTGCTGTCGTTTGGAAAATAACGCTTTTTGCATAATAATAATATTTTTTGCACTTATGTTTGTCCGAGTTATATTTATTTTGGTGGCATAGAGTAATTGTTGTCTGGCAGAATAGCAGTCTACAAAAACCACAAAATTGTCTCCCTACAAGTACATGCTTTCATACCATAGAAATTGCTTTATTGGTTAAGACCGTTATGTATTTGCCCACAACTACAGTCCATTATTAGGATATTTTCCATCGAAGGAATAGATATTGAACGGCAGAATTCAACCAAAAACTATTTTATGTAATATTACTTTGCGGGTTTTGTATCGTTTTATGAATTAACTGGCGGTTTTACCCGCGTGTTACCCGTTCCCGTGGAAATATCGGGATAAAATATAGCCTATAACACTCGGGAAGAATGTAGCTTTCTAATGGTCAAAGGATTTCCTAAATCAGTCCAGAAGTTCCTGAGATTAGCGCCTTCAACCAAACAAACTCTTCAGCTTTATAATATTAGTATAGATATTTCAAAATCAACGTAACTGTCACACCCACAACCACCAAAACCACTTTATACCGCGGGAATATTATTTTTTCGGGTTAAAAAAACAAACAACTGCAAACAAAAACGTACACGTAAAAATGAAAAATAAATTGAATCATTTAATTCATAGGACGAAAATGCTCGTCTTTTTCTAACTAATCTTGGAACTTACATCAGTTTGAAGTCGGTGTCAAGCCGAAAGTAAAATAAATAAAAAAAAAAAACGTCGTATGAATTAAATGATTCAATTTATTTTTCATTTTTACGTGTTTTGGGAAGTGAGTTTTTGTTTGCAGTTTTTTGTTTCGAAAGTGGTTTAATTTTTTTGAAAAAAAAATGTTTATTGTTCCATTTTTACTGTAAGAAATCTACTTACCTGAAACCACATAGGTACGAAGCAAGTGTACCGCAAAGTGCAACGATAAAACTGTATCCAATGGTTGTCCATATCTAAATTAGAACACCAAGACAAGCTCCGCCTTCCAACTCTTAACTGTTATGCAGTTTAACCTTCCACTGGCTTCAATCATCAGCTTACCTAAATTACTTGAAAGAATACTACTAGCCTATTCGTGCATGTGCTACTTAAAAAACATACTCTTACTCCTAAGCGTTAAGGAGTAGAGGAGGAGGAGGACCTTTCATCATCAGCTCAACTAAATAACCATAAATATTACAACTACAAATCTTTACGTATTAATGATATTTAAAAAACCATCCACCCACTCGTAACCATTGAGGAGTACATCGCTGGTTACCCTTTCATTTGCACCTTCCATCACAAGCTCATTATCATGAGATGATGAAAATACTTAAAAAGCTTTAAAAAATATGTAAGACACGTAAAATACCTATAAAACTTGAGAGTTATCCTCAATTTCCCCTGGATTCCACCATCAGATCCTAGCTTGGTTACACTGGATGGAACCACTTCAGGTGTATACTCTTTCGAATGAAAAATCATCATCATAGTTCGCGAAGATATTGAAGCGTAAAGCAGAAACTACCAGACGACAGCGACTACTGTTTTTTTCAGGATTCTGAAGAAACTTCTTGACCGACTACTGTAAATTTTTCATACGACCAAATTGAAACTATGTTATATCAGTTAAAAAAGAATTATCAGAATCGGTTCACAATTTGACGGAGATATCGTGGAACATACATAAAAAAACATTCAGGCGACTTAAGAACTTCCTCCTTTTCTGAAGTCTGAAAAACAGCCTATGTCACTGTACAGCTCCCTAATACCCCCATCCGTCCGTCCAAAAATCACGTCGTACTGTTGCATTCTTTTGCCGTGAAAGACGGACACACAAACCTATACAAACAAATCTTCACATTTATAATATTAGTATGGATTATCCATAGTTACATCTCATCCGAAACGGGGCACGAGTCAAAGTTGAAAAGCTCACCACTACAATAGTCAGCACTAGAAGATCCAGCGATCTGATCATCACAAGAGAGTGCCCACCAAGGAGGTATTAGCGTATACTTACCGAGGAGGTATTATCGTTGCGCACGTGACGTCATTGTTCGTACAATGTACAACATTTAGAGGGGAATGAGTACCCTTGAAGACGTGACGCGTACCATTGAGCAGCATATGGAAGACCTCTTGACATTAAATGCGCGTGTTAAACAGTTCTAATTGTCGTCAAATGAACTGCAAATTTAAGAGTACGCCTAATAGAAGTCACGACTCGAAGTTTCTTTTAGATTTTGCTATATTTTGTTTACAGACTTCTAGGTTGTTTTATAAGCTAAACTTTTTCATGACATCTAAAGTACCTAAGGTAAGTAATGGAGTTCAAGACAAAATCATGGTCTATAGGCGAACTTTTTAAAACAATCTACACGTCTTATTCATCAAGGCCATCTGTTTATCTTTTTCACTTGCTGATATCTTGAGTCAAGATTCTTGACACATTTTTTTATCTACTGCATCACACTTCTTGTATAGTCCATTCGCTTAGATAGTGTCGCCCTTTTATTTGTAAATCACTTACTTAAATTCCTTTTATATAAAAATATCCAAATTTTCAATTTAATTGACTTTGGTACCCAACTTGTGTGTATTAGCGTATTAGTTATATCTGCATTAGTAAGGATTTTATAGCAAGAGCCACAATGCCATGCGGGTACCGACACTATCTAACCGAACGGACTATAAATGCCCATTGGCTTTACTATGCAAAAAATTGTTCTAAAATATCAAATGAGGCTTGTTAGCATTTTAAGATTTCCACTCGTAAATTGAAGCTGACGCATTTGAAAGAATTTTCTGGACAAAAGTAAGAAGAAAAGGTATTGAAATTAGTCAAAATGGCTATTCCTCGAAATCTCGCACTCTCTTGAAGACGCAATAGCTCGTGAGAAGTTTTAACCGTCCTCCATTGTCGCCAATATGCTCCGAATCAAAAGTCAGGGGAAATAACATATTCTTTTAATTTCGCGCTACTACAAAGATTCGTGTAATTATAGTGGCGAACAATGGGCGCGAGTTGACTTCAATGGCTTGCGCCGATAACAAAAATGTGACTGCGATATTCGGCCCTTGCGCATTCGAACGCATGCGCAAGAAAATCGCGCCTCGGGGGTCCAAACGACTCGAACAGTACTTCCGTTTGGTTTCGAGTTTCTTGGCAGGGGGTTGAATGCTCCTAAAAAGGCGTCTTGCTCCTGTTTTTGCTATATTGCTGGCTCACCAAAGCTCGTGGTTGCGGTATGTTATCTGAATGAGTAATGTAAGCGAAGATACCAGATTGGAATACGAATTGGTTTTCATTCATTATTTGTTCAAGTGGAGCAGAAGGTTTAAGAAAGTTTGAAAATGGAATATGCGTTGTTAATATTTGAAAAAATTGAGATATACCTACCTAATTTTGTGTAAGTATCCACGGTCCTGCCTTGTGTACATCTTGCATTGTAAGAAATATACCAACATCTTAAGAATGTGCAATGTGTCTTTATATATTGCAATGAACATCCTTCACCTTGAAGAAATGAAGAAATTCACATCAGTCTCATCCCAATTCATCAACAAACCACATAAGTAAAAATTTATTTTGTACTTTCTTTTTTATCAAAATGGTTTTATCAAACGCTGTTTCCTAAAATCAAAGAAACATCACGTGCAAATCTCCGGCGCTTACAATCACAATAGTATCAAAGAAAGCCCTCTCTCCAGACATAGACGCTTTTGTTCCACTCATTGTGATCGTAATAACAGTGATTTAGCAATAGATTTGTAGGGGTCACGGCAACGCGATATCGGTGAGAAAATACGTTGAAAACATTTTAAGTATTTATTTGTTTTAATGACACGTATTTTGGGCTTTCATTGGCACTTTTAAAGCACCTGTGTTCCTTTTGTGGTGTTGGAAAGGGAATGCGCATTCGTAAAAAGAGAATGAACTTGTATTTTGGGGAAGGTGGACGTGAGGAAATGTAGCTTAAGTATCCACTACTGTTTATAAAATCTGCTGAAAATAATTATTTAATAATTATTTTCATTAAAATAAGATAAAGCATACTTAATTATAGTGTTTGAAAGAATTTTTATAATGTTTTGGACTGAGCCCCGAGCAGTGACTATTTTTCACAAAGCATCTCCGAGAACTCCAGAATTCCATCCATCGAATGACACAGGAAAAGAAGCAGACGCGTCGCCTAGATCGGGCTCCAAGACTCACTCTGGGCCGCTGAGCCATCGAAATAGGTAAGCAACTATGATAACGTGTAGTGGTTATAGAAGCCTCCAGGCTATAAGAGTTACCTTAACTAGGAGGCGAGTCACAATAGACCTTCTAGGTCGCAGTGACCCCAGTTCCTATAGGAGCTACATAGACACAAAAGATCCATATAATAATAATGATAACGTTACCTCAACAAAGTAATAATAAGGAATCACTACAAACACAGCCAAGCCCACCTTAATCCTTGAGAAAGCACCGTCCATTTAATTACAAAATTATAAAACGGGCATAAACATAAAAAAGCGAAGTCCCAAACAAACAGTCTTCCCGGTTTAATGTGTTTCATAATTTCCTAGCGTCGTGGCCGGGTTTTATTAAATTACCGCTTTCACAAATTATGTAGAAATAATAATTCGGGTGCGGGGCGGGGCGCCGCGGGGGGCTGTACTTTTAATTAAAGTTTGAGTTACGATCACCTCGCTCCTCCGCTCCTGGCCGCTCTGAGTACTAATGAGCTTCTACTTTTTGTGCAGGCGCACGGTCGCCATTTTATATGTCACGTGATCGGAAAATGTTTAATGGCGGAATATGTCTCCTTAAATGGGATGAAATTTAAACAGAAAGCCAGCTGCGAAATTGTAGTGTCGATACAGTTACCTAATTGTGCAGTTAGCATAAAATTGCATTAAGAACAGTTTCTTCACAAAAGCGTTAGCCATATTTGTTGTTGTCAAGACCTGACTATATAAACTTTCCAATCAAGTAATCGTATATAATTGTGTTACAAATACAAATCATAGGTATTTTTTCTTTTAAAAAATATTTAAGACAAGTAAAGGTAACACAAGTTATGTTGATAGCAACTCAGGTTTGGATATTACTTCATTCTAGATTTGGATCCATAAAGTGTGAAGCTTTTTAAACACAGTTTATTTACCCATACAACACAACACCTGGCCTCTCCGCCAACTGTACCAGCATAATACTCTAACAAATTTATCACCATTCAAATAGAAAAGGTTCATCATAAATATATCTCCGGAATCGCCCATTAACAGCAAACAAGAGCCACTCATCACCTCAGAAATTAAAGCGATTTTTCACGGCGCAAACGTAATACATAACCGGGCGCGTGCGGTTCTATTTCATCGAATTTTCCTCAGTTATTTATTTATTTATTAAGGGTTGCTCAATAAATTGCGTTAAGTGGGGGCGGCCGGGGCCCCGCGGCGCGCTGCGGGAAGCGAATATCGCTAGGAAAAACGTAAGTGGCTCTATACCTCCGCTATATTGCTTTGGTAAGGGTTGAGGAATTACAAGAACGTCACGCGGTTTCGCTTTTATGTTCGATGATATTGCGATTATGAGAGCTGTGAGCAAACAATGTGTGAGGCCGCGGGGGCGCCGCGCCGCCGATGTCGGCTAAAATGTAGGGAAACGTAGAGATTAAAAACTATGGGGAACGCAGAAATATTTTCGAACGGTTCGAATGTAACAAACCGTTGAAAATTCTACTATACAAAGTGTAAATTTAATAAGTTTTTGTAAAAAACTCATTTTCATGACAAGCTTTTTTGCTGTCTGTACTTAAATATTGTATTGTCATCTAAACCAAACCTGTAAACAAAATTTTAGCTCCATCTATACACTGGGAAGTGGGTAAAAGTAAGCTTGCAAGATTTGTCCCCCCACCAACTAAAACTTACTACTAACATGGCAAGTTAATAAAAAGCTTGTAAAAATTACTTCCAATTTCGACAAATAACAGTGTTCAGTAAAATGATAAGATTTATCGATCATATCTTCAAGAAGTAAAATATTTTTTTAAGGCTTCAATAAAACACGCTATTTACCACTGAATAGTAAATAACAGTCATAATTTACATATTCCTAGCGTTGAAATAAAGTGACAAATTTATGTTTATATACTAAAAGTTGTGAACATTCACATCATTTATTTCGTTATTAAAATAGCAAGAAGTAAACAGTGCATGGCGAACCTAGCAATGAAGAGGTAGAGTACCACTGTTATCTCTCCCGTTGAGATTCCAAGATTTTATAGCCTTAATTAACCACTTGAGCTTTATGTTAAAAGTCGAAAACTACTGAATAAATCCAATGTGGAAATAGATTTAGATCGACAATGTGGGAAATGAGATAGAAATAACAGATGAAGAAAGGAGGTTCACTGTTTGGAGAAATTTGGAACATTTTTCATGCCATTAAAGTTTAATGCTCGTTTTTGTACCGAATGGTATTTTTTGGCCAGATTTTACTCATAATCTCTAATTCACTGCACAAACTTTTTTGCATTGAGTTCAGTTTGCGCCACCCAGTATATGCGCATGTAAATAGAACTTTAATTACTTTTTCTTAACCTGTATTACTTTTTCTTGTAAAAAAAAAATATTTCCAATACCTTACTGTCATATATATTTCAAGAAGTTACGACTTTTCGAAAATATAACAATTTTATAGTCTTTTCCTGGTATCACAGATAATATAATTCTATACTTACTAGTACTTACGTATACTTATTTAATTACATTACTATTATACATGTGAAAGTTTCGAAGGTTGATAGGTACCTACACAACACAACTACGGGAAAACAGCAGAAACAATTTGTCACAAAAATAGATTATGGTCTAGAATACATAGCGTATATGCTACTTTTCACTCCGGGAAAATATCTTATTCCCACTGAAAAACATCGTAAGTATAGTTAGTTCACGCGGGCGAAGCAGCGACCTAAAGTTAGTATCTAATATTGTATCTAAATAAATTTTCTTAAAATTATATCAATAAAACACTCTGAGCCAAAAGTTAAAAATTAAAATGTATTATTTGCAAACCGTATTATAATAACCCGCGCAGGCGCACACTAGCCGAGGGCGAGAGGAGGCGTGCGCGTAGGGTTACCATATCTCAGGATTTGGCCTGAGATCTCAGGATTTTTGGACTCATCTCAGGATTGCGGCCGGATTTTGCAAAACTCATGAAATCTCAGGATTTTTAGAATTTCCATTAAATTACAAAAGAAATAGTAAAATAAATGCTTTGATTAAAAGATCTTTATAGATCTTTTGGAACAAACTAACTTCCTTTGGTAATAATTAATTAATAAGTACTAATTTATCTTAGTGTAGATACATAACTTTTTAAGTAAGGTTTTTTCTTTAATTATTGATTTATTGCACGCTCTCAAACTCACTCAGGCTTTTTCAATGGAAATCAGGCCTATTCTCAGGACTTTTGATTTTTTCATCTGGTAACCCTACGTGCGCGGGCGTGGTAGCTACTGTTAAATAACATATCATGAGAAGATGACCACTTGTTCTGATTAATAGTGCGGTCCTAAATTATTTAGTTAGTTTAATCTCCTCTCGGTTGGTTTCGTGGTCAGCTCTTTCTTTTAAGCAAAAAAGTTTCGTTCAAGCAATACTTAAGTAACATGCTTGAGATACCATGGTGAAAATGATTTGCTTAAAAATATTTAGTTCGAATATCTATTGTTTGAATCCCGACTTATTGCAGACTTTGTATTTTATTATATAATTAGTACTGCTTATCTAATTAAAATATGTCTATAAATTTCCTAAATAAATAAAATAAAATAAAATTATCCTAATAATGTAAATGATGTAAAAATCTAACTTTTCAAATGAAAAACGATTTTTTTTCCCATAAACCAGTCCAAACTATAAGTATACTACCTATCTATATATATAAAATTCAAAGTCCTGACTGACTGACTGACTGACTGACTGACTGACTGACTGACTGACTGACTGAGATATCAACGCACAGCCCAAACCGCTGAACCTAGAGACTTGAAATTTTGCAGGTAAGGTAGATACATTATACAGTGTAGGCATCCACTAAGAAAGGATTTTTGGAAATTCCACCCCTAAAGGGGTGAAATAGGGGATGAATGTTTGTATGAAAGTCCGTCAGTTTTGAAGTTAGGATCTTCAAATTTTGTATTTAGGCTGGCAATTGAAAATTAATATATACCTGTGTCAGCGTTTTTGACAATTCCACCCCCGAAGGGGTGAAAAGGGGGATGAAATGTTGTATCTGGAAAGTCCTTAATTTAATTTATTATTTAGGCTTATGGTCGGAAAGTAAAACAAATAAGCAAACACATATTTCGTATTTTTTCGAAAATCAACCTCTTAGAGGTTATAAAATGGGATAAATAAACCTTAAAATCGATATGGATGTCGTTATTGAGGTTTTTTGGGATGACGATTGCAAAAATGGCATTTATTTTGATGTTTAACACGCTGAACATGATTCAACCCCTAAAAGGTTGAAATAGGGGTGAAATTTTGAATGAAAAATCAGGGGTAAAATAGACATTTCAACTTGAACCTTTGTAGGCTTACTTCTTAAAACAAATAGGCAACCCATTTCGTAATTTTCCCAAAATCAAACCCAGGGGGCAAAATAGGGGATGAATATGTGTATGTAAGTCCGTCAGTTTTGAAGTTAGGATCTTCAAATTTTGAATTTAGGCTGGCAATTGAAAATTCATATTTCCCTGTGTTAGCGTTTTTGACAATTCCACCTCCGAAGGGGTGAAAAGGGGTATGAAATGTTGTATCTGGAAAGTCCTTCATGAAATTTATTATTTAGGCTTATGGTCGGAAAGTAAAACAAATAAGCAAACACATATTTCGTATTTTTTCGAAAATCAACCCCTTAGAGGTTAAATGGGATAAATAAACCAAAAAATCGATATGGATGTCGTTGTTGAGGTTTTATGGGATGACGATTGCAACAATGGCATTTATTTTAATGTTTAACACGCTAAACATCATTCAACCCCTAAGAGGTTGAAATAGGAGTGAAATTTTTAATGATAAATCAGGGGGTAAGATAGACATTTCAACTTGAAACTTTGCAGGCTTACTTCTGAAAACAAATAGGCAACCCATTTCGTACTTTTCCGAAAATCAAACCCAGGGGGTAAATAGGGTATAGAAACCTAAATCATCTCAAGTACCCTTAAAGTTCTTGGTACATAACAAGTTCTCTGTACCTAAGCTACTCAGAACTAACTTTTTGATTGTGACACTTATTATTTACTAGCTTCCGCCCGCGACTTCGTCCGCGTGGACATTCGAGAAAATACTTAGGGCACCAATAACCAGGATAAAAAGTATTCCATGTTTTAATGTTATTGGTGCCCTAAGTATTTTCTCGTATGTCCACGCGGACGAAGTCGCGGGCGGAAGCTAGTTAAAAATAATTTTAACTGGCCTGTTATTGCTACTCCAAAAGTGTAGGTACCTATAGATAATACCAAATGTTTATTTCCAGAATTCCTACTCTCTGGTTAGTAGTGAGCCCCTCCCGACTTATGGTTCAGCGTCGACGCTGTGGCATTCTTCATACATGCTATACTTAGTCAATTCAATATTAATAAACCATACGTCATTAGGATATTATTAATATATAACAACTTCTTAGTGTTGACCCAAAGTTAAGATTTTCAAATATTTTTTCTCAGGTTTAGTAAGTAAGTAAATGTATTTTTATTCTCTGGTCAGCAGCGTAGGCAGGCGTGGCATTAGTCATTAGTTCAACCATATTTTTTATAGAAATATTTTTTTAGTGTTATCCCAAAGTCCAGCCAAATATTTTTTCCCCCAGTATCCTAAATCAATATTTGCATTCTCTGGTCAATAGTGGGCGTGGGCAGGCGTGGCCCAGCGCCTGCAAAGTGGCATTCTTCATCAGGCCCTAATTAATTAAACATAATTAAGCCAGTAGACGTGTTACGTCATGTTTAACTGACTTGCCATGTTTCTCAATTTAGAAGTATTTAAATTCTTTCCGTTTTGTAATTAATTGATTTAGATTGCATGTAAAGGAATAACAAAGTGATCAGAAACGTCTATGTTTGATTTTCTCGAAAGTTACATACTTAACCACTCAATGGTTACGCACGCTTAAATATGCTTACGGGGCAATGGTTACTCAGCACAGCTCCGCTCCGCTCCGCATCGCTCGCTCGGCTTTAAATTAAGTTTTACTCAAAAACTAGAAGGACTTAATAAAAACAAATTATTGATTTATAATGCTAGTTGAATTTGCAATAAGATAGTATGATTTATAGATGGATTTTTATTACAATTTAATTAGAAACCGCGAGTTGAAGTTGCAGAAAAGGAAATATTTTACCAGTTTCTTGTTAAAACATGCAATAAATACTTATAAATAAACAATTTTTACAGAATAATTTAGATAAAAGTAAAAAAAAGATAACTCTCTTTTAGAAAATGTTTAATTAAAGATATAAAAATGTAAGTAAAGAATCACCCTTACGGGCTACAAAAGTATGGATCGCTTTCGTATCGACTTCTTTTTTGTAAGAAGAAAATTTTTAAATATATAATTTTTATGGGTATTGAGGGAATAACAAGTATATATTAATGTATTACAACATATTTAGTACAATATATTTAATTATATTTTATTTTTCCATACTTAGCTAACATTGCCTAAATCATGCATTGGTTCCTTGCCTCCTGGAGGCAAGCAAGTCGGCGAACTTCAATCGAATATAATTCGCCAAATTTTTATTTAATTGGGCGTCTAGATTAAGATTGGTATAAGTTGGATTTGGATAGGAACAGAGAGTGTTTTGACACAATTAATTAAAGTATTTTAATTAGCTGTCAGCTTGCCTCCTGGAGGCAAGAAACCATTGTTTGAGTGGTTAATGAACAGCTGAAAAACTTTAAGCGCTAACTAAGAGTTAAAGAGACTAGTCAGACTAAAGGCGATACTCGGAAAAGTATGGACTTTTTTATTTAAAACTATAGGGCAGTTACAGTTGTTACAAATCTGGTAGTTAATAATATATATATTTCTTCACACCTTTATCTAGATTCGTATAGTTTCAAAAACACGATTTTATGATTTTGCCTCGACACTTTTTCTTTTCGAAAAGAACTCTAAAAGCGAAAATTCAAGATTATTCTTAAATGGGTTTACTTACAACTATTGGAAATTGGTTGAATTAGTGGACACCAATAATATTTAGGATCGTATAGAAGCATTTTTTTGAAAATCGGTGTATTTTTTAATACGAAGTGATTTTGTGTTTTTTTTGCCTAATCTGCAATCTCCCGCGCTAGTCGTTTTCTCATTGCTATCTCGCTTCAGCATATTTTTTTCGAGTATCGTCTTAACTTATTGTACTCTAGCTTAAATACCAAGTTCTAGCTAGAGTACAATAAGAGCAAAAAATCTTTAGGCGCTTGAGTGTAGAATGAAAAATACACTTAGTTCGTTTTTTGATGAAAAATATGGAGTGAAAGGGAGGGACTTTTAAAACCATCATAAAAAAGCTTCTACGCATTAATACTTATCTAAATGAAAATAAACGTTACTTAAAAATACGCAGAAAAAGCCAAAATCACAAAATCTTTATTGCGACATCAATAAGTTATTATTAATAGCAAAAACGAGTGATTAATTATACTAAATCAGATGTTTCTTTTCAAAAAGCACTGACGTAGCAAAAGCCGATTTGTATTCGTATACCTCAATGCGACTGATTGGTTTCATCTTGATAAGGAAAATTGTCGTCCCATCTATTCGCAGCGAAATTTGGCTATTCACCATGATCACCCCGCTTGTTTCATTAATATGATCGGATAATACTGATTACGAAAGAAGATGTAGTTAAGAATTTGGTGGGGCAGGAAGCAGGGACAATGCAAAATGCGTTGATTTTAATTTTAGCATTCAGGTGACGTTGAAAATAACTTACGAAAAATTTCACTTTTTTATTGTTATAGGAAAAATTGTGATAGAAAAAACCCACCAGCCCCGTAAGTAGCTTTCAGGCGGGATTGTTTTCTATAACAGACTATCATTTTGAATGCTTCATCATCATCATCATCATCATTTCAGCCGTTTGAATGTTTAGTTAAAAATAATTTAAAATATTTTTTTATTGCTTTGAATATTGTTACTTAGATAGGTTTTAGTGCATTATGTAGGTAGGTATATTAAATTGTTATAATTATGATTTTCTGAGTCAGTCCATTCCTAGATATAAAATACCTATCTATGAGGTATTAGGTAGGTAATTAGTACAAGTTTTAAATCTTCATATGTTTTTTCTTCTACATAACTTTTTTTGTTGTAAGTAGGTACTTGTTATTATCTACTTTTTTAATAACTAAAACGTAAACCTTTTGCTAGGTACAATGTAGAAGTTGATCCGACCAGTTATAGTAGCTACAGTCCGTTTAATCCGAGGCATTTTGATGGCCATTTAATTAAGACATAAACTCCGGTAATTATTCACTAATTAGTTACTTAAACGCTAGTTCACATGTTCAGAGGAAATAATATAACGCGGAAATGGGCCGAGCTGGTAGGCGGTTTTGGGAATTGAATGACCTTTAAAATAAGTATTATGTTCTACTCTCTAAATGTCACGAACCAAAAATGTCAATGAAACAAAACACTAATTATTTTTTATTTCACTTTTTGTATTAGGTATATTTAAGTAAGTAGTTGTTTTCTAATTATTTTTATTTTTTTGCGTTCACAATGCAATTTGTATTAAGTATTGAAAATATCTAGTCTCACAACTAGCTCCGATGGGACTTAAACCCACTAACTTTCACTATCCGGGCGCAAGCTCTAACCACTGAGCTACGTAGTCGTTAGGAGAAGTTGTTTTCTAACATTTCTTTTTCAGGAAACTTTTAACTATGATAAAGGTAGGTAGGTATTAACCTTAGTGATATGAAAGCCTGAATTTGCAATACTATGTCGATAATGATTGTCATTAGTTTAAATGTAAAACTTGGGTGAAGTCGGGTCGGTAACTACTCTCGGTTGAAAATCATAAGTATTATTATGGTCTTCTTTTGGGTAATAAAATGCGATTACAGTTTAAAAATGACAAAATTAATTATAGATAAAATTATATAACGATGAAAACATAAAGTTTATTATCTATTAATTAGGAATTTAAAATAAAGACTTAATTAAAGGCTGATTATATGAATGAAAGGGGTTTTCCTACTGGGGCCTTCTGCCATACCTAAACCATATTTCTGTCGGATATTTTTTCACCTTGCAAGCACACGAATTCACGTCGGATCGGCGTTCAATCAGACTTGGTTGGTTCGAACACCTTTCGTTCGTTTTGATGTGATCATATATAAATTAGCAAATCAAATAATTTACTTTTCAACTGATTTAAGTACATAGCTTGAAAGGAATAGTTTGTTTGATAAACAAGAAGGAGTTTTCTTCGCCTTCTGCCATACATACCCAAACCACATTTCCGTCGAATATTTTTTCACGTTGCTAGCTCACGATCGGCGTTCAATTAGACTTGGTTGGTTCGATCATCTCTTGTTCGTTTTGGTGCGATCGCGGGATCGTAGTCAATTTGTCGCGACTCGCGACCGGTCGTGCGGCGGCGCCTTTGATCGTTTTTGTGGGCGGCAGTGCCCGCTAGTTGAATTACGCGGCTTTGTGGTGGTAGCACAGGTGGTGGTAGTGAGACAGAGACAATAAGGAGGTATCTGAATTAAATTTTTCATGTGATCATGAGCGAAAAATAAAATTATACATGCCTGAAATCTTATCATGCGTCTGTTTTGTAGCAGTAAATATGATTGTTGATTAAAACGTAATTGTATTTTTAAACGACTTCAAAAAACGGAGGAAGTTCTCAAGCCGTCTGATTTTTTTTAGGTATGTTCCACGATAGCTCTATTGGTGGAGACCTGTAGTTGGCTTTCTGTTGTTATGTGTTTAACCTATTTATGTAATTTTGCTGTTGGTCTTCCGAAAATATATAAATAAATAGCTTCGCTAATTATTATGATCCGATTTTGATAATTCTTTTTATATCTGATAGACCAAAGTTTTAATTTGGTCCCATGAAAAAACACATTAAGAATAAGAATAAGAGTAATTTATTGACTAACAGTAAACACACAAAAAAAAAATATAAATTAAAATAAAAAAAAAACAAAGTTACATAATAAGGTTAAGGTTACATTGTTGTCGACTCATCAATATCTTCGCGAACTACTGACCAATTTCAATGATTCTTTTTTTATTCGAAAGAGCATACTCCTGAGGTAGTTTCATTGTTACCAAGTCAGGATCTGATGGTGGAATCCAGGGGAAATCGAGAAAAATCCCCAAATTTTATAGACATTTTCGAGTTTTATATATTTCCTAAAGTTTTTCAAGTATTTGCATCTGTTACTCATCATGCCATGTTGCTAAGATCTATTGGCAATACGTACGAGCCTCAGAAGAAGGCAGAAAAAACCATTTTACCTCACCAATAACTGTATAGTTCGCTTCTGTCTCACCTTACCCTGTGATCCGGTGATGATAGTGAGGCGGGGCGACGCTCACGGCCCGGTGCATTTGATTACGTTCAAGTGACGCCGACGCTGATAGGTCGTATAAACGGTCCAAGCGTTTTGGGTAATCATCACCGACCATTTTGGTACAATGCTTGCTTTAAAGGAAAAGCGGAGGTAAGTTTTCCATTAACTTTATGATAACGTGTCGAAGTTATTGATAGTTGCTACCGATGGTGTTTAAGGGATTAAAGATAATAAAAGTATTTATTCTAGATGGTTTCTTTGATTACTTTGAAGTAACGCCGATGCTCAATGGTCGTATTAACGGTCAAAGCATTTTGGGTAATCATCACCGACTATTTGGGTAAAATGCTTGCTTAAAAGGAAAAGCGGAGGTAAGTTTCCATTAACTAACTTTATGATAACGTGTAGAAGTTATTGATAGTTGCTACCGATGACATTTAAGGGGTCAAAGATAATGCTTCTGGCGACGCGACTTCTAAGATAATAGGTAATAATACGTTTTTATGTAAGTTTTTACTTCTTGTCAATTATAAAAGTCTTGAATGTGTTTTCGGTAATCATCATCGACCATTTTCATATATTACCATTTTCATTTATGACCGTTTTCCATCAACTAGGTTTATAATAAACTTCTAAAAGTTGTTGATAGCTGCTTCCGATGTCGTAGCTAATAGATTTTTTCTGGATGGTTAATGTAACGCCTATGCTGATTGGTTGACATACATGGTTCAAAAATCGGGGTAAACAACACCAAAAATTTACTTACTATTATTGCTTGAAACAAAAAACGGAGACAGGTTTTCCCTTAACTGCTATTGGTGTAAACGTTTATTAAATAGATAAGGGATGTTTCGAAAAGTAGCAATCGAAAACTGCTACTAATGCCGTTATAGCGTATTTAGAAATTTACTATTTCCAAAAAAAAAGAATAGGATAAAAGATACCGCTTTATTGTAGTTTACCTATTCTATATTCAAACAAAACGGCAGCATTCAAAATCATGTTTTCGCTTCTTCATTCATTATTTTTAATTTAGATTAAATACGACAAATTAATACTAAAAAGGTCGGATTTATACAAACCCTGTGTGGTAAGATACTGGTGGTCAAGTAAAAAAAGCAATATATTTTTAAAATTTTGTTTCTAAAATTCGATGAGTTGTATCTCATTCCGAGTGTGTTTTGTTTGTCGCTTTCCGCTGATACCGCAAATCATCTGTATACAGGTTTAGGGGCAAAAAGGGCCACAATCGAGACCGTTTTATATCAGTCCGTTTCAAATCGATCCATTTCGATTCTGTTTTTGCTGCGGCATGTGGCAACACTGGGCTCTCGATATCTTATTATTAATTACCTGCCTTTATACCTACACGGCACAATCGATCGGCTTGATTAAAATATCTAAATAATAGAACATGAATGATGCCACGTGAAGAGTCGGCTCCGAAGCAGTAATTAAACATCTGACGATTGTTACCGATTTGTAAGGTGGTACCTACACTTTGACTATTTCTATTACTCTGATCTTAAGGCCAAAAGATGAATCCCTGAACCTGATACCTGTGTAAAATTCCTATTCATAATTTATCAATCAAAATACAGTGCACCACTTATTTTTTGGACTACATCCCGCAACTTAAATACTACATTTACGTTATTATCTATCCTTATAAAACGCATTCAACTCCTAGTACTGTACTTTAATGTACCTAAGTGTCGTAAAATGGCACTAAGAAAACGCAGTCATTATTATACGAACAGCAGTGAATCCTGGCATCATCAAGACTTCGCTCGCCAGCCAAGCGCAGCGATTATGGTAAGCGCAAGTTATTTATTTGCAAATGCATAGCATTACATATTATGTATAAGTTTAAATATTTACATGCATATGGTTCCTGCATAGCTGGCCCTCTCGTGCGGTCGGTAAGACCGGATTACAGGCGGTTTAATAACGTTAATTGCCACTACCCGTATTCATGAGCTTTGATAATCGCGCGCACGCAGTTGCTTTGATAATGGAGGCAGTAGAATGCATATCTATTGATTTCTGTGTTGTGTGAAGATAGTTCCGTTCTTGGTCGAGTTGCTTTCACGGATCTGCAACAGCAATATCTCTAGTACTTAAGTCCTAGGCTATTTCGATATACGCTAAGGTTTTAATAGTACATCAGTGGCGAAGGGTCAATACATGCCGATTCCCACTAGCTTCCCTTTTAAAAATCCCTAAAAACCCCACCCCACCGATCTACTAGCCAGTGCTGTTCATGCATGACTGGCAGGTGTTTTACTTGCTTTAATAGTACCTATAGTAGAAGACATCCATGGTCGAGTTGCTTTCACGGATCTGCATCAGCAAAATCTCTAGTTCTTATGGCGTGGGCGATTTTGATACCCGCTAAAGTTTTAACTGTGCATTAGTGACGAAGGGTCCATACATGCCGATTCCCACCGGCTTCGCTTTTAAAAAACCCTAAAATCTCCAACTCACCGATCCACTATGCAGATCATCACGTAGTTAAGGCGCCGATTCCCCAAAATAGGGTATTTTAAATTATGGGTTACTCGCAAATCACAAGTACTTAAAATTTGGAAAAAATATATGTTATTTTACAGTTATTTATCTAGTGCTTCCGGCCGTTTTTTTCGATTGGTGACAATTTACTGTGTCAAATAAAATCCCAAACATCCGTCTAATAATAATTCAAATATCCTATTACTTGCAGTATACTTGGTTTTATTTAATGAAAAACATATGAAAATAATTGTCTTTGAATAGCCGAGGGATTCCGGCCGTCATATTTTTTTTTTATTATTTAATTTTTAATTGTATTTTAAGTGATTTTCGATTCGCGGGGCGCTCGCGAGTTCACAGTTTACTGCCGGCTGCCGCTGGGTCCGCGCGAAGTGTGTAGAGCGCGGCCGAGCAAGCGTTAGCGTGCCTATTTCGGCCGGGATTCCTCGCCTTAACGTGTTCTTTTGCCCGCCTTACCTTCTGCATATTTCGACTCCTCGCCAGTGCTGTGCATGCATGACTGGCAGGCCTAAATAACTGAGTTTCATATTAAACATACACTTTGCATTATGGTTGAGCACACACATTTTGCTTATTGGTTATCATACGAGGCCATCATCATGCAAACCTAGCGTGTATGACTTCCGTTATAGACAAAAATTTCTTTACTAATCAGAAAAGAAAACACGTGTAAGCATGTTACTTGCCTATACTATTTACTACCAATATTATAAGAAGGATTAGATTTGATATTCTGTTTGTTTGTTTGTAATGTTTAAACTCAAAAACTACTGGTCCGATTTGAAAAATTCATTCACTATGATAAAGCTACATTCTTCCTGAGTGATATAGGCTAAATAGATATATATAGATAAATAGATAGGCTATATAAATAGATATAGGTTTTATTCCTATATTCCTACGGGAACGGGTACCACGCGGGTAAAACTGAGCGGAGTAACAGTGTCCGGGTTTAGTCGAATAAACTGGGATAGAATTATAAATAAAATAATAACTTTAAGTTAAAATCTAAAGTGAATGTTTTTGATACTGCAAAGTTAGCATCAAATGAAATTGACTAAAATGGCTGCAGACATTAAGCCTAAATTATAAATGCGCTTACGATAAAGTTGAAAAAGCGAACGTTTCAAGCATACATTGTTCATGCCCTCGTGCGTATGCGCCGACATGTATAAATTGCTCAATTTGGTCGGGAGCAAATGGCATATTAAATTATTGTCGGACATCATAAAGTTTGCTTCCACCTTCTTCGATGAGTTTGCTTTCAACGCGGCAGGGGATGACGTAAACACGATAACATGGACTTATAAATAAGTGTCTCTCTGTCTAAGTTTACTTCAAAATCGCTAAGACTTAGTGAATAAGTAGGTATTATTATTATTTATAGGGGGGACGCCAGCGAAGCCGGACGGGTGATCAGTCACCTAGATCGGGACCATTTCACCCAATAAATAGGTAGGTATGTACTACTTATGAATCGTCAAAAAAAAATTACCGGCGAGAAGAACTGGGGGCGTGAGAAACTTGCCAGCATTTTCTGAGATAACGACATTTACTAAATACATATTTCGTCCGGGTATATCCGGGGTATACCCGGGTATATCCGGGTAAATAAGAAGACTTTCCTTGAAATTTTAAGCTTTTATATCGCCAACGTGGAAACGTAAACCCCTAGAATAATGGTGGTAGTTATCCAATAGTTATAACTAGAGAACCTATCTACCGACAACAACCGGATTCTATTTGATCTCTAGTGATCTGGGGGGCAATTGCGTAAGCTAATCGTATTAATTTGACAGTTCATATCGTATTCAATCGGCTGCGATTTGTATGGAATGACATTTATTATGATACAATATCAACTGTCAAATGAATACGATTGACTTTACGCAATTCCATAGCTGAATCGTTCTTCTGATCGAGATCGAAAAAATTTACAGGTGGTATAGTAATACCACCTGTAAATTTTTTCGATCTCGATCAGAGGCATTACATAGTTAGGTAAATTATCTAATACGAGTAGTAACTCGTATTAGATAATTTACCTAACTATGTAATGCAACCACCTGGTTAACTGTTTAAGCACAGTTACATAAATTGTGAAAAAATGGAGATATAATGTGGCTTATGCCACATTATAAGCTACATAAGTAATTACTTCCGCAAAAAGCTCACTTTTACTTCTTTTGCGGAAGTAAGCTACCTACATAGATTTATCTCCTTTTTTCACAGTGGGTAGTGACTTCGCCAAATGACGCCTAATTCATTCAAATGCTTACTTAAATTTAGTTTCTTTCTTACCGAAGATGACCTTTTAACTGTCTTTTAACGACAAAAGCAAAAACTTAAACGACACGCACAGCACCTTATTTATTTGTGAACCGAAAGAGAAATTTCGATCCCATTGCAGACTAGCACAGTAAATCGTCCGAAATAGACATTGAAAGGCCGAAGCCACCTTTATATTGAAAATAACTGTTAACATTAGGTAGATACACTACTAACGGTCGATTTATTTTTTCATAACTATGTTTTGTAGAGCCTAATAGCCAAAACGTGCTTGAAATAGGACCGCTTTGTAAGTAAACTATTCAAATTTTGTCGCGTAGTAAGTAGGCAACTGTGCCACTAAAATTGTATCGAAGATTTCTTATTTACTTATTTATTTATGATTTATTATTTTCCAAAAAATTAGGTATTTATTTCATCAAGTTTAATTTTAACATTCTTCTTTTTTAATTGAATCCTCGTTCGCAAAATGGCCATTATTTGTATTAATATAAATATTATGACTTAAAAGACAAATATAAAGCTGTTTATGTTTTTAATTTATAGCAAACATGCTTTTATGGCGATATTTAAAAGTCCCAACTAAACTAAAAATAGGGAATAGTACAATAACCAAATAACCATGACTGTCATAAATTTGGAAAACAATGAAAGCATTTTGTGAAGAAGGGACATTTTTTTGTTTATATGAATCAATAGATGGGACAGTCATTTGTTCCAGACGTTTGTTATAAGACAAACTTTGTGTATAGAAACTAATCCTGTTACTATAGAAAGAGACCCATATTGGTACTTCAACCAAGCAACGAATGTAAATGTTATTCTTGTTTAGATTGAAAAATAATTTTAATATTTTTCGTGCGTACTATTAAAGATTAATTTGCGTTTCATTTATTGACACGCTATTAGATTCTAAGATTTTGTATTAATATTTGGGTTCTTAGTTTTCCAACGACGTTTATTTCCCTTTTTACAAAGGCCCATGTTTTCACACCATTATTTTACTTACTTAATAACTTGTATATTGAACTATGAGTAGAAACTGATTTATATAAGGGAAAAAAGTTTATCACAAACATCATTAAGCGAGTTATTTATGTTATTTGTATTTTCACTTGTAACTGCAACCTGTAAAAATTTGTTACGGTTCACCGATTTTTCAAATGTTAATGTGTCATGGTTTAAACTTCTTCTGTAGCACCTAAGCACCTTATTCCGTTCATATAGAGATCATTTAAGAGCTTCGCGTCACATAAAGAGTCGTGTCCGAATCGAATCGGATTCGAATCGTAGGTAAAAAGTCAATCGGATCGTTTGTCGGTCCGCGGGGTGATATCAATGGGAATAGGACTTCTTTATATATTGTGCTTGAATTAATTACGAGAGTGTTTGCAATTAAAAATTAACTGTATTCGACCCTCGGTTTCTCGAATAAATTCATTTTTAATTCAGTGTACAACAATTTTTTTTGACGAACATGGTTGTACGAAGTAAACTTTGAATTTTCACAAATAATACTTATCATTGAGTGATACGATTATTTTTAATCATACTCCCGATAAAAAATAATAAAATTTTAAGTTCATAATTTTCATCCCTGTATTAGACATCAACGAGATTTGGCATGTCAAAGACTTTCAAAAATATTCTTTTAAGTACATTTTTTTGAAAGTTTCATACAACTTTATCTTTGAATTGAATGGCTATTTTCCATTGCAATGCCAGCAGCTCAGGACTTGGTGTAATTTAGTAACTAAACGTGTCAACAAAATTTTAGTTGAGTAGATTAGCAATAGCAAATCATTTAGTCGAGTCGGTCCATCTTGTAAAATTTTTTTTCGGCGAGCAGTCACCACGCATCCCTGCTCACTGGTTCATCAAGACGTTAGTCGGCCCACCTGAAATACATTATGAAAAGGTATTTCCTGAAAACAACACGTTTTTAAAACACCCAAAGAGGTTAACACTTTTAACTAAGAGTTAAATGCTATTTTGGAGTTGAATTCTAATTATGTTTTGTATCAAAAAGAGTTAAAGGTTAGCCTCGAGTTAATTTTTATTATTTTTACCTATGTGGTAGAGTTAAATTAAGTAACTCTGGGTTAATATTTCAAATGTCAAGACACCAAGTAGGTACTACGACTTTCTGATGATTTTCTTTCTTCACATTAAAGCATTTCTTAGTCTTGAAATAATAATTTTAGGTAAATGTATCTATAATTTTCATGAACCTCTACAGCAGTAGGCAATAACAATAATTCTTCACCAGGAATAATTACTTCAAAATCGTGAAATGGCGTGGCGTAAGATGAAAATAAGATGCCGTTCGGATCGGTTCGACGAACACAATTTTCCGCATTGATACATTTTAGTTTAGAAAGAGGTGAAATTAGTGCAATCGGAATATTTTCCGGTCCACGGGTTATTCGGTGATTTATTGCTCTAAAATAGAGCTAGGTATTTGTATTCTTTATTTGATACTAGCTTTCCGCCCGTGGCTTCGCCCGCGTGGACTACACGACGTCATCCCGCGGGAATGTGAATTTTCTCTCCAGGCTACAAAGTATCTGTGTCCCAAATTTCAGCCGCAATATAAATTTGCTGAAAATTTATTAATATTAAGTAGGATCTATTGTCGTCAAAACCTTCAATCAATTTTGTAAAAGAAATCTTAAAAAATCTTTGTTTAAACCCTGGGTATTTTTTATTCATCAAAGCTGAACTGACCCTGTAACTTTCTTGTATAATGGCAAATATGGTATGGTTTTTCATAATTGGGTATTTGACAAAAAAAAAATTATTGACCTAAACTGTTCATTGAATTAGTAGCAACACAACATAGGTATTTATTTTCAAATATCTTGCATATTTTCAGCGATATAGAGCATCAAACTTTCTAATTTCACAAGGAGAGCGCTATAGAAATGTGACGTCACATTTATATAGCGCCATACTCTCGCCATAGAAAATTTTGTTTTAGAAAGAGATAGCTAGAGTCACAATTAAGTAGCTGATAATTCGCTTGATAAAATACAGATTGAATTTCTTTTTTCACATTTGTTATTCAATAATGTTATGTTTCTAAATGTCATATTTAAATATCTACATTTCAACAACAGTCAAATACCCAATTCTATTACCTACTTAGTATAATTCATAGAGTTATAGCTTTCTACTTTGTCTTATGGCTTTGGTGGGTGGTTCTCCTTACATGTTCTAAAACTCAGCTTTCGTTAGTACTATTATATATTCTGTGGCTTTGTTAACCAATGTGCAACCAGCGCGACATTTTTTTGTTCTTGTCGCAGTTCGACGACCGTAGTTTTATTTCAGTATCTATTTTTTAAAAGTATCCAAAGAATTCATTCTAATCCTAATTTTAGATCTATAAATAGCCGTCAATAAGTCACGAAATCATTGACTGCAACCAAACAAAACAGAAACAATATTCAGAAGGCGGTACTTAGCTGCTTCAGTTAAAATTTTACGCTAAGCATTTTACAACGCTTTTTGTACTAAAAACTGTAAAAAATCCGGTGCTAACCTAACCTGCCATCTAAACTGGGTCTATTCGTCTCTTTTCTTTATAAATTCGCACTTTTTATAAGATAAACGGAGCGATGCGAGACTTTAATCGTTCTTTGAAACGAAAGGAGGAAAATATAGCTTGTTATTTTTTCCGATAATCGTATTGTGGAAAATTCGATGTGCTCGAGTTGCTAGAACTTAGGTCAAGTAGAGTCGTCACGGTAAAAGATAAGCGTAGCTTTCGAACGGATGTAAAACCATTTACCTACTCAAACACATTATAGGTACTCGCTCACTCACTCATTTTACGTACTGCCCCTAGGCAGTCGTGTAAAAATTTAATTTTCGAATATATATGCAGAAACGCTTTTTTTCATTGTCGTTAATATACTCGTACCTGTTGCGGACTCTTTTCTGCGACCTTATAAGTACTTTTTCTATAGCTAATATTTTTGAAAATTAAAACGTAGTGATTACATACTTTCTCTGTGATATAAATAAACATGTCAGATTTAACTAAAAGCCGATGAATTTTCTTGCTAGAATTTTAAGTTAATTTGATCATAAATAATTATATTGAAATGTTATCGTGCGTCTTCGATTAGAGCGACGGTAACACGCTTTGCGACGACGACGGACGGTCGGTGTCACCGTCATGATCGTGAACGGGTGCTGCCAGTGGGAATGGGTCTACTCTTATCTGCTTGCCTTAAAATGTGTTTTCTTTTGTTTTTATTAATTTTATTAAGAATTCCATTTGAAACATGTATGGCGCAACTTGCAGTATAAAGTAGAATTTTCTTTTGCTTTTAACTAATTGATTTAAGTAGAGTTTCTAAGTAATTGAAAATTGTTCACCGCAATGATCATTAGTTCGCCTTTACTTAACTGTATTTATCATAACTCATTGTGTAATTGTGATGGAAACTGACCTTAGTCATACCATGTTAAGGTCAATTTTCAATTTGACGACTCTGTATGAAATAAAACAGGGAGAAAAAAACAACCCTTGGAGTTTCTTGCCGGTTCTTCTCCAAGGTCTCCCGCTGTAGGGTTTGCGAACCGATGGCGTAGCTTCTATGACGTTCACAAGTATAGTAAATAAAAATCGAAATTAAATAAACTTTCACTTTGACTTATGGTCCTCAAATGCCAAATAAAGCCCATACTCATATCCATATTTTTATCCGGTAGTCCACCTGGAGGCAAAGTACTCGAAACAACGAAAAAATTTTTATAAAAAAATGAACCGCCTTCAAAAAAACTGTAAACAAATTTCGCTTCCCAAAAACACGTAAAAATGAAAAATAAATTAAATCATTCAATTCAAAGGACGAAAGTCCGGGATTTTTTTTAATTAATCTTGGAACTTACTGATCTGATTGAAGTCGGTGCCAAGCCATGTAATATTATGTATTTGATAGGTTACAATTCACACCACTCCGCGCATGAGTAGGTTTTGTGTGTTATTCTTTCACTAAGTATTTATTCTTGTTACTTTGGGCTTGTCACCGACTTCAATCAGATCAGTAAGTTAAAAGATTAATTAAAAAAAATCCCGGACTTTCGTCCTTTGAATTGAATGATTTAATTTATTTTTCATTTTTACGTGTTTTTGGGAAGCGAAATTTGTTTACAGTTTTTTTGAAGGCGGTTTATTTTTTTATAAAAATTTTTATTTTTCCATTTTTAGTATAAGAACGCTACCAAAAGAAACCGCAAAATGAGCAAGCGTAGCGCAATGAGTAGCTACTAAAACCCATATCTCGGACAAGAATCACCACAGAACACGGAAACATTTTCTCCCTACTAGGTATGTTCTGTGAGAATCACCATCTCTAACTCTGTTATAACCAAGGAATTTATAACGTAGTACTTATAAATTCCTTGGTTATAACTGTTATGCACACAGAACACAAAATTATTTTTTCTTTTAATGTCAGAACATTTGGTGCATAACAAACAACAGATTGTTTGTTATGCACCATCCACCATCAGCTAACCTAAAAAACTTGAAAGAATACAACTTAAGGTCTCGGTGGTACGTAACCAAACATGCTTTAACTCCTAAGGAGTTTTACCTTCCATCATCAGCTCACCTAAATAACCTGAAAGATTACAACTATATTTTTTTACGTATCAACAATAATTCAAGAATTATCCTCCAACTCCTAACCATTGAGGAGTTGTATCTTCCATCACCAGCTCATGATGATGAGCTGATGGCTATCAGATGCATATGGTTGAAATTTTTTAGAAAATACATAAAACACCTAATCTATCTTCGGGTTTACCTCGTTCCCCTGGATTCTACCATCAGATCCTGACTTGGTTATAATGAGACCAAAACAGGAGTATACTCTTTTAAATAAAAAAAATATTGAGATCGGTGAATAGTATAGATAGTAATTTTTCATTGAATCCTACGACCAGCCCTTGCAAACGTTGCTTAACCGCAACGATTGCAAAACGCGGTGATAACCCACATCACCAATCGAGGTCCTGGAAGTGAAACCCATATACCCATTATACTATGACATAATTAGTATATAATTAGTTTCCGCGTGTGACTTTATTGACGCTATTTTGAAGAACAAACTATTCAGCCCGAACAAAAACCTAACGTTTACTTACATGGATGACATTATACTTTCTGCTAATAATTCATGACTCCCATGACATCAGGCCCCATATCTCCGAAGATTGTTATCGGATCTAAATGAAACTTATATGGGACCAAATCGAAAGTATACCCAATCGAACAAAAAAACAACTATTAAAATCGGATCACTAACGCCAGAGTAATCGGTATACATACATCAAACAAAAAAAAAAAAAAAAAATACGGGTTGAATTGAGTACCTCCCTCCTTTTTTGGAAGTCGGTAAAAATAGAAAATTTCAGTCTCAAGCAGTCTACACACCAAACCCATCGACACAAGCCGGGGCGGGCGGCTTGGTGTCGGTGGCTTTATTTCAGAATCATGTTTTTTGCCCACCAACACTCGACCTCGCACTAAACTAAGATTCTGATTACGTCTCAAATGTTAATTTTAAGATTTTAAGTCGCCGACTTTAATCTGCCGACAAAAAAGTCGACGACTCATATGTGTAGACTCCATGGAAGCGTTACCTTATTTTTGAAAAGAAACTTAACTACATACTTTCGGTGTTTTCTACCTCTATTGTTTTTAGTACTGGTGGCATGAAAGAATGCCACCCTGTATATGTATATTTTTCTATTAAGCTACTGCCGTGTAGGCAGTGTTATTTAACAACAAACATAAAAACCTCACCCATTTATTCTATTACCCGAAAAAGTGTTTGGGCGCAAAGCAACGCGTTTTAATATGACATTGTTTACAGGGGTGGCCGGGCCGACATCTGTTGGGTCGCCCGTTCGGATCCCCGCGGAGGCATTGTCCCCGTAATTTGTAGCTGCTATCAGTACGTACAAATAAATAATTACGTTATTCGGACTAATGAAACACCTACCATTCTTTGGAGGCGATCCTTTGTTGGACTTATTATACCTTCGCGGCGCCACATATGTTTTGTGTTGGGTTGGGTTAGACAACATAGGTAAGCATGTGGATTTGTATATTTATTTATCTCTTATTTTGTTCTCTATAACCTTTAACCTACATACATACTTACAATAAGTATGTACTTTTATTTTTATAAACTTTTCATGTCTTTTTTAAACGCAACGAATA
The DNA here is from genome assembly GCA_949710035.1 of Crambus lathoniellus. NCBI lineage: Eukaryota > Metazoa > Arthropoda > Insecta > Lepidoptera > Crambidae > Crambus > Crambus lathoniellus. The sequence goes on from OX453297.1 coordinate 17,040,858, forward strand.
TATTATTAAACAATTAAGTAATTAAACAGCAGATATTTAACAAAGATGGAAATATTATCAGTCTCAAACATCAAATTTATGTTCCTTTTGTTTAAAAATAAAAAGAAATCTAATTTAATCAATAATCAAATTCACTTATTTCTTGACTTACCTACTTAACTTTTTATCATAAACTCTATTTTATATTCTAAAATAATAAACATCTACCTAAATCCAGCCTTCAACGTAAATCGTTCAAAAAACACTAAGTACTTAAATTAAAATCAGATAAATAAGTATAAATTCATCAACGCTCTCATGTCGCCAGCCGGTAACTAATGATGTCCTACATTCGAAAGCACGGTAAGCTATGCTGCACTGTAAAGTCACTATTATTACGTAAGCCGTAAAAGCGAGGTCTAGGTCATCACATCAGGCAAATAAAGCTTGATGTGACTGCATTTATCTACGTTAGCCATTGACCTAGATCAGCGACGCGACGAACGTGATGATAGATAGAGGTGTTATGTTTGTTTGTTTGTTTATACTAATAATATAAAGAGGAAAGATTTAATTGTTTGTTTGTTTGCATCGAATAGGCTCCGAAACTACAGGACCGATTTGAAAAATTCTTTGACCATCAGAAAGCTACATTCTTTCCAAGTGTGATAGGCTATATTTTATCCCGATATTCCCAAGGGAACGGGTACCACGCGGGTAAAACCGCGAGGATCAGCTAGTGTTTAATAGGTATGTATTTACCAACGATATATCCATTATCATATCAAGTTCTATAACACAGTTTCTTATTGAAATTTACTATGGACGTGATGCCAAAATTTCAAAACGTGCGCTAACTCAATAACGCCACAAAACGTACACATAAACGTACACACATGCATAATATTTTCGCGTGGCGACGCATCGCGTCGCGTTGCCGCGTCGGTTCACCTAGGACAATGGGGAATAGATAGGGCGAAAGCTTTAACGAACACCATTCTTAAAACTTGCGCATTAAGTTTGACACATTGAAGTGAAGCGTTCCGAAACAAAACTATTCTGTGCCACAGAATTCATTAAATATTGTAATTTGTAATATGACAATAGTCCTAAACATGGTGTATTGTTCGTGACTGTACTGTGTAATAAATAGGGGCAACATCTATAGTGTACAAACTGGATAAACTTGTCCTAAGACTTGTCTTCATCTATGGTTAAGCTAATCTTATTAGTATTTGTCTTATGGGAACGGCTTTTTTTATAATCTTTAACCGGATATCCGGTTAACTTACGATTTTGGAAAAAAGTTAGTAAGTAGTTGGTTTTCGTGTTTCCTAAAATTGTGTGTTGCATACTTCGATCAACAATATCACTAGATGATGCCTCACGTACTAAAACATACATGACACCGAATGAGTTGATTTTTAACCGCCTCTGTGGTCTAGTGGTTCACACCACCGTTTTCAGACCGAGAGGTCTTGGGTTCGATTCCCACAGAACACGGAAAGATTTTTTTCTCAGGGATACATATTGTATTCGATTTGGTTGGTGGTAGGACTTGTTCTTAGTCCGCCTGGGTAGCTACCACCGTCTTATCTAAGGCTGCATTCGACCAAACTAATCTCAAACTAGTATGGGGTTTTGACATTAGCATCCGAAAATTTTTTTTTAGTGGAGCCCGTGGCGCAGTGGATAGCGCGCTTGGCCTGCGATCGTTGAGGTTAAGCAACGTTCGCAATGGTCGGTCACGGGATGGGTGACCAAAAACGTTTCATCTCGAGCTCCTCCGTGCTTCGGAAGGCACGTTAAGCCGTTGGTCCCGGCTGCACTTGCAGTCGTTAATACCCACCAATCCGCACTGAGCCCGCGTGGTGGGTCATAGCTCATTCTCCTTATTCATCCATAAGGAAGGCCAGTGCCCCAGCAGTGGGGACATTAAATGGCTGATGATGATGATGATGATCCAAATTTGCATTATTCTTGGAACAAAAGTTTGGTCGAATGCAGCCTAATTCTGACGCCCTAACTAACAATGATATTTTCAGCATTATTGTGTTCCGGCAGTTAGAGATAAGATAGCCAGTTCCAGTAATTGAGGATTCCGGGAGCAGTGCGCTTCCACCTTCAGCCTTATCCCTACTTAACATCAGGTGTGATAAAGGCTATAAGTGCTACCCTGTTGTGGATAAAAAAAAAAAAAAGTTTATGCATGTTAAGACTTTAGGGTTACCAGATGAAACAATCAAAAGTCCGGAGAAAAAGCCTGATTTCTATTGAAAAATCCTGAGATTAGTTGCAAATTCAGAATTTTCTCTGAAACGTATGTAAGTAGGTACTTAACAATTTAAAAAGTCATAAGATTATTATCGTTCTTATTTACTGCGGATCTCGGTCGTCTCGCTCACGCGTTGCACATCGCACTAATTTCCACGCATATCATAAATTGTACCTACATACTGTATTTTACTGAAAATTTTATAAATCCTGAGATTTGTGAAGTTTAGCCGCAATCCTAAGAAGAGTTCAAAAATCCTGACAGATATGGTAACCTTTTGTAATTTTACTATACAGGAATCGATATGTAATAATAGCGCACCGATGAAGTGCGCTCTTATTCGCTCGACCGTTTTTACACTCCAACCGGTTATCTTGTGGCATTGTTGATAGAAGTTTGCATATTTATATCTTTAGTGTTTTTGTAACTATTGGTTGGTTTAAAAGTAAAAAATATGATCATAGGGATGACGACTGATGAATAAAATACCGAAATAAATACTAATAAAAACGTAAACATATTATTTTTTAGAGTTTTCTAATAGGTAAGTTATCACGTTACTGAAGGTAATGGACAAGTAAAAGTTAAAATAAGAGGAGAATTAGTAAAGGAAAAGAATTGAGTAGAAGTTAACAGCCAAATTTATTGGGATAATTAAATATAAAAATGACACACGTGAAGTTTCTTAGAATTACTTAATATTAAACGTAAAACCGAAAATAGAAATAGTGGTACCGCGATTAACTGAGGGACTCGCGGAGGGGAAGAATATGATGCGTTTAGGGAAAGGTCCAGGGTCGTGGAGACGGCATAGTAGGGAACCACCCCGCAGGTCACAACGCTCTTCGTTGGAGGCAGCGCGTGGCAGGAGGCACATCAATAGAGGGCGATTCCGGAGGCGCGTGGTAGGAGAAACGTCCCGGTTCAATGGATATGACGTCGATAACTTCCTCGAGAATGGTAGACCGAGTGGAGATCACTCTTGTAGGCAGTTCACTAGTAGTAGGTCACTTGTACACCATTTGTAGATTTAGTAGTAGTTGTTGAGTATTGTAGACTGTATGAAGGCTAAGTATGGAATGATCAGCCATCTAGACTGTGGCCGTATTTATACCCGAGCACGATTTGTTCCAGAGCAATTTAAAATTTCTATTAGAATTTGAATATAGAAGTTAATTTACAGAGTTTTTATTTGAAAAACTTAATATGTTTGACAGCTCGTATCAAAAGAAAAATAACAAAGTGACATTTGACAGTGTCACATAAATAAAATAGTAAATTAAAATGTATAAATAAGTGAAAACATCAAGTTAAAAGTTTCGCAGCAATGTCTAGGATCGCTGGAAAAATTGTAAATTTCCATAATAAGACAGTAAGAAAACGTAAGTACGTAAAGATTTACGTTACAAAGTATTTCATTTTCAAGTAGGTAGTACTTATAGGAACATTTTTGAAAGAAAGATGCAAGTAGCTTACAGGCGTGACGATCTTCTTGCAGGGCCGGTTCCTATACTAACAGAATTGCATTGTGAAGGCATAAAAAAAGTCTTCAAGCTAATTATAATTATTTCCAACCGTAATCACAATATTTCGCACGCGAAGCTTCGAAAACCAATAAACACTCGATACATCGCAAAAAAGGTTTAACATATTGCGTGAGAAAAGCATCTTAGTAAAATAATATTAAATTAATCACTTGACGTTCGTGCGTTCGTTTTTAAAATAAAAGTTGAAAACATGCGCGGGAGTGCCCTCCCTTCCATTGGCCAATAGCCGTTCGTACAATCGAGGTTCCCGACTGACATTTTAAGGTACAAATTGGCTTGTGCTTAATTCCGACCACGCGTACTACTATTTACCATACCAGTAGATCAAGAGCAAGCGATTATCGCTGAAATGTAGGCAACCGGGAAATTCCTCGTTCGCAGGAAGGAGGCGTGTACAAAGTGTGGTATGCTTTTGGTAAAATAATTATAGAAGTCGGTAAGGAATGTTTTATTAATTATTTAAGGTATTTTTGGGGGTCTCACCTACTGTGGTTTTAGTATGGGTAGCACGTTAATTGGTCACGGTTAAGACCGATCGTTGGGTAATGGATAATGTGGAAAGTACTGGAAGAAAACACATGCTTTACCCATTGCAAAATTGATGGGTAATATTAAACACTAGTGGACTAGGTAAACTTCGTATCACCTACATTTAATAAAGATTTTAAGTCTGTGATAATTTCTAAAGTATTTATTTACACTAAATAAGGTAAAGGACAATAATTTTGATCTTCATTAAATGACTATGGTAACTAAATGAACTTATTTAGTTAAGGGTAAATACTGATTAGGAGAAATTAGCTTTGCAAATAATGTATGGTTTTGAATACATAATCCTAAGTTTTGTTGCGATGGCAAAGTTTAATTGTTAGACGAGACAAAACTCTATCATTCATAGGAATCGATTTCAGGCAATACTCATACTTACCCTTCATCCATACTGCTTACGATATTATGACGTAAATCTTTGTAAAACCAGTGATGGATTTAACTAGGTAAGTACACAAATTTGTAATTTCATAACGAATTCGTACTTAGGGGTAGGTAGATAATATTGATATCTCCCTACTTAGGTTAAACCGCCTCTGTGGTATAGTAGTTCACACCACCGGTTTCAGACCCAGAGGTCCCGTGTTCAATTCCCAGTGGAGGTGTATATTCGGTTTGATTGGTAGTAGGGCTTATTATTAGTCTGACGCCATAAAAGATGTTTTTAACATTATTGTGTTCCAGAAGTTAGAGATAAGATAGCCAATTCCTCAGTGATTGAGGATTCCTAGCGTAGTGCGCTTCCTTCTTTAGCCTTATCACCACTTAACATAAGTACCTACCCCGTTGTGGATAAAAAATAAAATAAAAGGCATGATGTAATTAAAATGTAAATTGGAAAGCAAACCGACAATTACACTATAATTATTATCAATCATACTTAAACGCAAACAGTTTGAAAAATAATTTCATTGAAATTTATTAGTAACTAATGGTCGATCAAATTGTCTATCAATTAAGATGTGACCAAGATAAACGAGTTAACCATCTGAAATGAACATAATTAATTAAGCCAATAAAAGTATTTGTTCATAAGAGCCTCTTGCGAAAATAATAGCAAGAGAAAGCCCTGAACGCGAACACAGCGTGACGCGTATTAAATTAAAAGCGACGACATGTGTTTTCCTTCCCACAGGAAAATACATTAGCCGAAACATTTCCCGGGTGACGACCGCCCCGTTCACTCTCACTAAAACACGAACATGAAAGAAAGAGAGACATGAAATGGCGCCCTCTAAGCTAACAGCGAGCTTTCAACGTAAATCTGATAAAGCGAACGCATTACGGCACTAACACAAAGAAATTTTCTTCTTTAAACGTCGTGAACTCGACACTGATCGTGCGGCTCGCTCTAGCGAAACGTGTTGGCTCGGTTTAGAGAGAGACGACTGTATTTATCGTTATAGCTTCGCGTCCGGTTCTATTGGGTGAAAAAGTTTACGGCGTCCCGCCCTTCTTGGTTGCAGGGCTGCGTTCGCGCCTTTCGTACAAAATATTGTTCTAAGAAACAGTATGTCGGTTGAATCGTGGGGCGGCGTGGCGGGAGCCGGCAGTCATGCTGTGTGCCTCAGCGGAGTCACTGGACACACGTCGCGACACACCTTACGGAGAAAAATCGTGCTGTGACAATTCACCCGGGAAATACGAATATACGTTAACGACACGCGACCATATTCTATTATAACGACGCGCCAGACCCTGTGATACCAGTAGCATTGATCTAGTTAGCTAATACCTACTCTATTTTAGATACATACAATTATATTATAGTACGTTGAGTGAAGTGTTTTGATATTTTTGTGTGCTCGTAATATTAGTGATATACTGCTGTTGTTTGTAAAGACTGGATTTCTGTTAGACAACAAGTAAGTTCGTTGTAAATAATTTAACATTATTTTTAGATAGTTTGCAAGAATGCCGGTTGTGCCGGTGCCATACATGTGCATCTCATGACACTTTCTATCTATATTAACTTACAAATCTCCAACAAATACTAAACTTTGACAAATACATCTTAAGGCTTCTGTACACGGGTAGAGTAAACGGTAGAGTAGAGCGGTAGAGTAGCTTGCCCACGGTGCTAACTACTCTACTCTACCAAATTTCAGTACCTACTCTACTCTACCAATGATGTCTACATTAATATAGTTAGTAGGATAGTTAGTACTCTACCACTCTACTCTACCGTTTACACGGGTAGACCGTGTACAGTAGCCTTTATTGATAACATATAATACGCTAAATCTATTAAAAACACCAATACAATAGAATAACAAGTATTCGTTCAAAATAGTTGTTGATATAATTTTAAAAAAGCTCATCTCTTGCGTGAAGCTTTGGTGTGAAAAGCGTCTTTAGCTGTTAAGGGCCTAGGTTTCAATGATTTTCGCAAAGTGAATAATTATTTTCTGTAAACAAACGAATCAGTTTTGGTAGGATCGTTCAAAATTATTAAAAAAATGGTCATTTCTAACATGAAGCTTTTATGTGAAAAGCATCTTTAGCTAACTGATAAGGGCTTAAGTTTCAATGGGTTTCGCAAAGTGAATACTTATTATCTGTCAAAATACGAGTCAGGTTTGGTAGGAACGTTCAAAATTATAACAGGCTCTATTCTATCTCTTCTATTCTCATACATTTACATACCTACTTCATACTTACTTAAAAATTATTTGATTGGATTTAGGTTTATACCTACAACATCTGTAACATACTTATTAGTTTAGGTAGGTACTTAAATAGGAAAATCATATCAATGTTATTCATAAATGAAGTTCGCTTTATAAATAAATATAAATATAAATAAATAAATAATGGACACCATCACATAAGTACATTGTTCCAATACCAAAAGTGGAAATTGGAAACAACGACGGGTATTACCACATACCTACACCCAGACCCGAGGAAATAATGAAAAGTCCGTGTCCGGAAACCCGGAACCTCTAGAGATAGCGGCACCTTGAAAACCGGTGCGTACACCACTCGGTCACGGAGGTCGTCGATAAATACAATACTTATCTAATTTTTTTGTTATAAGATATAAAAAGAAACAATAGTGATTATTAATTGACTTTTTCGTGAAAACTTTTCCGTGTTTTTGTTCCTGCGCTTTTTAATTTACTTGGAAATGCATTATTATAAGTAAATGCGCCTGTAGTAAGTTACAAAAATGTTATTGATAATCAGTTAGTTAGTATTCTCACTTATTATTGAATAGTGGTTGTTGCGACTTCTTCCGCCGCCGCTGCCGGCGGCGTGTTGTGTGTGTCAAAATAGTACTTATCTGGAAAGCGACTTTTCAAAATACTAAATGTTTTATGAATTTCTAGTGAATTTAAAAGTATAAAGAAAACACTTATTTTATTGTACGAGTATTAATCTAATTCTGCAATGATATTGTTGAAGAGGTAAAGTTTTGTTTAAAGGAAGTAGGTAATGTCTGAAACTACTAAACCAATTTTGAAATTTCTTTCACCTTTCAATAAGTACCTTCATTATTTCTGAGTAACATAGGCTATTTTCAATCCCGATATTTCGACGGGAACGAGTACCACCCGGGTAAAACCCTAAGATGCAGCTAGTATTTTTCATTATTGTACCTACCTACAATTTTGGTGGCGAATAACTTTTGATGACTGTCTTGAGTAATAATTAATAAAACGTGTAAACCTTTATTTATCATACTTCTTTGAGATTCAAAATTATAAAAGCTTGTTCATGAAATAAAAGACAACCTTAACCGCCTGTGTGGTCTAGTGGTTCACACCACCGGTTACAGACCCAGAGGTCCCGTGTTCGATTCTCAGTGCAGTGGGAACACTTATTGTATTCGGTTTGGATAGTGGTAGGACTTGTTCTTAGTCCGCCTGGCTAGTTATTACCATCTTAACTAAATCTGACGACATAACAGTGATGCAGATTTCAGCATTATTGTGTTCACCGGAACACACACACACTAACTACCGAGTTAGAGATAAGATAGCCAGTTCTTCAGTGATTGGGGATTCGGAATTTGTGCGCTTCCATCTCAAGCCTTATTATCACCACTGGACATCATGTGTGAAGGCTAAGTGCTACCCCGCTGTGTATATAAAAACATATAAAAAATCTTAACATTATACAACACAAAATATGCCTTTCTTCGTTGAGTTGATCAAATTAACTTAAAGCATTATAATGTATGTTTTTAGCATTATAATTACTAGGCATCCAAAAACTACCTACTGACTAAATTTTACAGATTTGAAGACTGTAAAAGCCTTGTTTCTTTTCACTAGCACAAGAAGAGTCCAGCTGATTTCAGTACAATTAAGCTAGAAAGCTTTTATATATTTTCCTAAGTTTCAGACTGAAAAATACCATTTAACTTCTTTCTTTGAGAAGTCTGGTTCATATAAAAACAACCGTGCTGGTTTGCTCGACTTGGTGAGGGCACTGCCGTGCCCCTGATTCAAGAAACATATATTATGTTAACGTACTTATTTTTCTTCAGCATAGTTAATGTTACTGTTTATGTATATATCGTCAAAAGGTAAAGCTTTTAACATAATTCTGTTAAAACATGACTGTGCTTTTTAAGTCTGTATGACTTATTGCAAAAATTGTTTTGGACAGTGCATTGTCATTTAATCCATGTTAATCTAAGTTCAAGCTGTATGTTACACTTAAGAACAATAAAAAAACGAAAAAGAATACCGGCTATGTACGTTCTTTCTGCTGGTAGACTTTCTGAGTTTTTCAGATTACATTTTATCAACATACAATCATATTTTATCAAATCTAAAAAAAACCTTTCATTTATTTTTACTATAATTGTAAATAAAACTTAATAAAACTGTCTGTACATTTAAAAACCTTCATAAAAAATTACGATAGCTTGCAAAGGTCTTTGTTATCGAAAAATCCAATAATACCACATAATACCCGGTTTCTATAAACAAATACCTACCTACTAAAATAGTGTGATTAAATAGTGGTGTTATTTTAAGTATTTTTCTTTTATTTTTTTAAGTATTTTTTATTTATCAACAATACAAAGCGCAGTTCTGTCTTAAGTATGTCTAATCCTACTTCCTACTATCTAACCTACTAATATTATAATTAGGACATAGATACTTTATAGCCTGGAGAGGAACATAGGCTACTTTTTATCCCGGAAAAATATCATATTCCCGCGGGATAACGTTGTATAGTACATGCGGGCGAAGCCGCGGGCTAAAAGCTAGTGTAAAATAATATTTCACATGGAACAAGATGATGAAGAGATGATCTAAGCAAGATGATAAATGATCTAGCATCAGAAATTGTAAAGGCCGGATTGAAGTTAAATCCGGAGAAAACAAAAATTATGAGCAATGGCAACAAAGATCCTCTGACTCAAATCTTCTATGTTGACGACGAATACAAATATACCTCGGTCAACTGATGTCTCCAGAAGACAACGAAAACAAAGAAGTTGGAAGAAGAGTTGTAAAATGTATAACCCGGAATTGTTGGGTATGCTGATGACAGCACCGTCACAGAAAGATATCTTTCCAGCGCAAAAGCCAGCAGTGAGGAAGTCCGTTTTTTGAGAGAGGCCATGGTAGAGCAAACAAACTTGACTTTAAGCTCATATGTCGCTCAATGGGGTGACGATAATATGGTCAATTTTAATGCCACCAAAACACAGGCAGGGGTGTCTTTTAACCGCAAAAAGGAGTCCTTCTACCTTAACTCCTACTTTCCGTGGTACAACTGTATCAGTTACCGACAACTTAGATCTTCTTGGCATGAAGTTAACATCGGACCTTAACTTCAGCGACAACATTGAGTATAAAGCTCAAACTGCTGCCAAAAAGCTGGGAATCCTGAATAAGTTGGTTATGGAATCTAGACGAAAAGCGGGCTATCATCCTTACTTGGATTAACGTCCCGCGAATGCGTACCAAGCGCTTTTCTTCTTCCTTTGTGATGCGCACCGCCAAGGAATGGAATATCCTATATACCTGCGTCTGTTTTCCCGAATGACTTCAACCATATATGTTTTAAAGCTAGAGTGAATAGGCTGCTTCTGGGTAAGCTCGCTCCATCTTAGACTTCTTCTTAACCATAAGGTTCAATGTGAAGCCAAGAGCAAGACCATAAAACATTAAAAAAAATGGCTGGAAATAATACTGGGGCCTAGGAGAAATAATGAAAGACAAGAACCTACACATCTTAACAAAAAACCAAACTATTTAGCACAAGCAAACATGGGCTTTAACAAAGAGCGTAGCAAACAAACTCTCCGTATGCCAACAAGCCATGGAAAGGAGTATGACAGGGATCAAAAGAAAAGACAAAGTAAGGAATAGCAGCATCAGAAGCAAAACTAAGGTCCAGGACATAACTTTGAAAATAAGGAGACAAAAGTCGAAATGGGCAGGCAACATGATCAGAGGAAAGGATAAATGGAGTAAAATAATCACACAATGGTACCCAAGGGTTGGAAAAAGGAAGAGACCACAAAGAAGGTGGGATATCAGACAAGGCGCGGAAATAAAAACAAAGTTATTATTATGATTTATTTTTCGGAAGAACAATAGCAAAATTACAGGAGTAGGTTAGACACATAAAAACAGAAAGCCAATTACAGGTCTTCACCAATAGAAATAAAAGAACACAAATACGGTTTACGGTTTAAGAACTGGATGTTTGTATGTTTGTTACTCAATCACGCCGAAACGGCTGAACGGATTTGGCTGAAATTTGGGTTACAGATACTTTGTAGCCTGGAGGGGAACATAGGCTACTTTTTATCCCAGAAAATATCACATTCCCGCGGGATAACGTCGTGTAGTCCACGCGAGCGAAGCCGCAGGCGGAAAGCTAGTTACAAAATTACAAAATTCCACAACGGAACAAATCGGACGGACGGATTGGCATATCGATCGGTACCAAAATGTGTATTAAGTTTGGTTTTTTTTCTTTTATTTTAATATTTATGTGTGTACAAATGTTTAATTTATTTTTATTCTATTAGTATTTAACTTTAGAATGTTTTCTTTTCTAATTATTTTATTAGCGACCAATTATTTCTTACTATGTATTAATTATATTTTTGAAGTGAAAACTTCTTTAGTGGCGTGATTTTGTACTTTTGGCGGCGCTTTTGTGATGGGAAAAAATGTTAATTAAAGTCGCGTCAGGGACACGTGACCGTCAGATCGAAAATTCGTAAGACGGACACGTGACCAAAAACTGTTACAAATACGAAGGCATATTTCGCCACTGTTTCTAAAGCTGTAATAGCTCAGTTAGAAAACGGGCGGCAAATGAAGCCAGAAGACCTCAGTTCAAATCCAATCCGTATTCTTTTCTTTGTCAAATTCCTTTTTTTTGTGAAAAAGTCTGAGGAGCCATTTTCATTTCTGCCAGCACTCCCGGAGTGCAACCTGTTGTTTTTTTACAAGCTTTTTATTAACTTGCCATGTTAGTTAGTTAGTTTGTTAATTAGTGGGGGACAAATCTTGCAAGCTTAATTTGACCCACTTCCCAGTGTCCGATGGAGCTGAAATTTTGTGTACTGGTTTGGTTCAGATGACAATACAATATTAAAGTACAGTCAGCAAAAAAGCTTGTCATAAAAATGAAATTTTTACTAAAAAATTATTTATACTTATTAGAAAATATTTTTTTTGCAATTTGTTTGAAAAATAGAGCAACGGCAAGGCAACGGCAATCCAATTGTAGTTGAAAAATGAAAATGAAAAAATGATTATTTCTGTAACAAAAGTAGTACTTATAACAGAGATTTAGTGCCAAGGCACCTGTGCCAGAAAGAGCACCTGTGCCAGTAACATAATGAAAATTGCAAAGCTGACGAGAAATATCTATTGTAGAGGTACACTTACTCTAAGGTGCTCTTACAAAAAAAAAAACCTTCGCCTAAAACGATATCTTGAGCCTTGGTGTATTTATCCTTTTTTATTATAATTGGTATTTTATTAATTAATATGGCTGCTTGACATTCCATTGCACTTGACTTATTAGACCTACGAGTTCTTAGTATTTTCGCTAAGGATTACAAGAAAACAAACAAAGTTATACGAACCAGTACACAAAATTTCAGCTCCATCGGACACTGGGAAGTGGGTCAAATTAAGCTTGCAAGATTTGTCCCCCACTAATTAACAAACTAACTAACTAACATGGCAAGTTAATAAAAAGCTTGTAAAAAAACAACAGGTTGCACTCCGGGAGTGCTGGCAGAAATGAAAATGGCTCCTCAGACTTTTTCACAAAAAAAAGGAATTTGACAAAGAAAAGAATACGGATTGGATTTGAACCATAATGACTATAATTTTTTAATCTTGAACGTTACTTTTTCTTTATGATTGCTTGATTACACTACGTTCTATATCATTCTTTGAAAGCCATTATACTTAAGACTGATTTTCTGTTACTTGTAATTTTAAAGAATTATTTAATTTAGTAGTAATTTCGATTATTTAAAATGTTTAATTAACACGGCTTTTCAAAATAGCATCATAAATAAAAGGCTTTTTTACCATCTGTGATAAGAAATATTGTAATTTAAACGTGACAACTCCATATCGAGAAAATCACTTAAGTATTTATTTTATTTGTATTTGAGTTTAGCTTAATGAAAGGATATTTTATAATGCTTAGATGTTTATTATCAACAATTAAAACAATATTTTTAAATCCGATTATCTGTGATATTTTTTATATTAAAAATAATTGCTCAATAAATGAATATTTAATTTTAATACTTCTTTTTCTTCTGACTGTACTCACCTACCTTATCTTACTTAGAAATACAATGAGGGGATCCGTTGGGAATTGAAAACTATAAGGGGATCGGTTGGGATTTTTAATTCTCGGTGGATCAGTTACAGTGGATCGGATGGGAATAACTCTAGTAAAAGTGCTTAAACTACCTCGGAAAACACTTAATACCGTAAATAATAATCAGACCTCTGGAAGTTTAATTATTAAAAGGTCAAATTGACCTTTTAATAATTAAATTCCGTTATAATGACATCAAAGTATGCTTCATAATTAACCAAAAAAATATCGTCATGTTGTAATTAAACTTCCAGAGGTCTGATTATTATTTACGGTATTAAGTGTTTTCCGAGGTAGTTTAAGCACTTTTACTAGAGTTATTCCCATCCGATCCACTGTAACTGATCCACCGAGAATTAAAAATCCCAACCGATCCCCTTATAGTTTTCAATTCCCAACGGATCCCCTCATTGTATTTCTAAGTAAGATAAGGTAGGTGAGTACAGTCAGAAGAAAAAGAAGTATTAAAATTAAATATTCATTTATTGAGCAATTATTTTTAATATAAAAAATATCACAGATAATCGGATTTAAAAATATTGTTTTAATTGTTGATAATAAACATCTAAGCATTATAAAATATCCTTTCATTAAGCTAAACTCAAATACAAATAAAATAAATACTTAAGTGATTTTCTCGATATGGAGTTGTCACGTTTAAATTACAATATTTCTTATCACAGATGGTAAAAAAGCCTTTTATTTATTATGCTATTTTGAAAAGCCGTGTTAATTAAACATTTTAAATAATCGAAATTACTACTAAATTAAATAATTCTTTAAAATTACAAGTAACAGAAAATCAGTCTTAAGTATAATGGCTTTCAAAGAATGATAAAGAACGTAGTGTAATCAAGCAATCATAAAGAAAAAGTAACGTTCAAGATTAAAAAATTATAGTCATTATGATCTTGATATAAGGTCACGTAGTGTAATCAAGCAATCATAAAGAAAAACTAACGTTCAAGATTAAAAAATTATAGTCATTATGATCTTGATATAAGGTCATAAATACTTAAGCTAGAAACACATTTCTCTGGCGCAGCGCAGCGCAGCGCGATCGGTTTCATACATTTAGTATGGTTAGAAACACATTTATGCAGTGTGGTGTGGCGCAGAGCGATCTGGCGCAGCGTCGATCGCTCGGCTCCGATTGCGCCAGACCCCCCACCACTTTCTAGCATTGTATCGTCAGATGGCTCGGTAGCGGACTGCGCAGCGGAGCTCTGAATTTTGCTTTTTACTACTTATGTTCTCTGATTTCTCCGTCAATAATGGGCCAATTTAATTTTTTTTTTGTTTAGAAGAGTCACCAATTCATTATCATGTAGGGTTGTTAATTATACTGTTAAAACAGTATTAAAGTGTTTTTAGTACACTATATTTTTTAATTTTATAACAAAAATAATGAATAAGTAATTCTGATTTGAAAATAAATTACACTAAATATTTCTAAAATCGGTTCCGTATTTTTTGAGTTTATCTATTACAAAGAAACAAAGTGTATTTATAGTTATAGTATAGATATAAATTGCATCTCGTATTCATTCATCATCATCTTATCATCGTTATCATCAACATATTTTTTTTTAATTTAATATGTTCAAGTAAGAACAGAAATTGTTTTCAAAATTAGAAGAAAACATAATGCAGATGTTAGCTCGGCAACGACTCGATTGAAACTGATCAAAAATTTCGTCAGAACGCGCTGCGCCATACTAGTAAAGTGTGCACACCCGGGTCGACGCTGCGCTGCGCCAGAGAAATGTGTTTCTAGCTTGATACAAAAAAAATGTCAAAAAAATAATCATTTTTATAACATTACTTATAATTAAAACTATGTCGTAGTTTTAATTACTTATAATTATAAAAATGATTATTCCAAAACGTGGACTAAAGTTAGACCTGGTTTGAAACTGATGCTATTTCTGTCTTTCATTTGGAAAATGAAAATGACAGCACCAGTTTAGTACCAGTTTTAAACCAGGACTATTTTAGTCCACGTTTTGGATTAAGGGGGTTAATGATATTCTTTTTATTAAATTCCGGATGGAATGTTCTCCAATCAGCGCCTAGTAATGTGCAAATGACGTCATACACCTTACTGAATTGGTGAACAACAAGTACAGCACGTGGTATTTTTTTCTAAAGAAGACCATGACCGTTTCCTATGCTTGATATTAATCTGTATATATAAAACTCTTGCGTTACTGACTGACAAACAACGCACAGCCGAAACTATTGGGCGCAAGAAGCTGAAATTTGGCATGTATGTTTCTTGGGGAGTGTAGAGGAGCACTAAGAGAGTATTTTTACAAACTCCCTCTCTTAGGGGGTAAAAAGGGGATTAAAGTTTGTATGAAACTTTTTATTTCTTCAATGGATTCAGTAGAAACTTTGTATAAGTACTTATTGATTTGGCAAAAGATTTAACTCAGAACTTCCAAAGAACTTTTCGAATTGTTTTATTGCTTAAAGTTCAAACGCGAGAGAATCTGCTACTACAGGATTGATTTAGAAAACTCTTTCACTTAATTAATTTAGTAGCCTTTAAAAATAAAATAGTTTTTTTTTAAGTTAAAGGTCGTAAACATCTAAATTGCACGCGGACGAAGTCGCGGGCGGAGCGCTAGTTTCTGATAAACTAAACATAGTATAATCCTAAAATGCATTTTATTGCTGATTGTACCACTCTACCGACCAAAAATAAGCTCATAAGTACTAGGGTATCAGATGGGAATAAAATATTAATATTTATTCTTGATCCCCTACACAGGGGATCAGATGGGATTTTTTTTTTTTTTTTATTATATTAAAAAGGGGCAAACGAGCAGACGAGCCACGTGATGGGAAGTAGTCATCGTCGCCCATGGACATCTACAACACCAGAAGGGTTGCATATGCGTTGCCAGCCTTTGTGTTTAAGGGTCCTATTTACACGCTTTTTGAAGAACTCCATGTCATAGCACAAAGGGAACACCTCTGGAGGAAGCTCATTCCACATCTTACAAGTTCGAGGTAGGAACGAACGTGATGCCCGAACAGTTGTTGATTTCCAGGTGTCAAGAATGTGGGGGTGTTTAGGATGAGTTCTACTCACTTGGCGTGCGGTGCGGTGGCGGAAATGTGACGGTGGCACCAGTTCAAAAAGCTCCTCAGAACATAATAAAAAATTATTAAAAATAAAACCGATCCACCAGGGGATCGGTTGCAGGGGATCGGATGGGAATAACTCTTAAGGCGGCAATAACTAAATACAAATACTGAAAAACGACAGCGATAACAAACATCCAGAGACGAGAGGAAAAATAACAGTTTTTTTTAATTTTAATTGGCTGAATTTGTTTTTATATTTAAAAAAGGAAATTTAATAAGACAAGTTCATGTGCCATATAACGATATAATTTAAAACTTACAATAATTTATGGTGATAGTTCCAACCAGTCGCTCATAAATTACCTAAATATTTTTTGTTTTGACAAACTCGAGATTTGTCCATTTTGCTATGACTTAGCCATTAAAACCATCGAACAATAAATAATTTACATTAAGTTTGGCATTTTACAATAAAGAAATACTTAAGTATACCATGTTTTTGATTGAAATGGTCTAATAATTATTTAAGAAGTGAAAAGATTTATATTTAATTCTCTCTCCATCATCGTGTTATACACATCAGTTCGATAAGATCTTATATTTTCTTAATTAGATTTAACTTTAACAAAAACCAATTAAGTATAAATTCAGACCTCTTTAAGGTATCATGTTCATCTCCCGTAAACGAGATCCTTTAAGTATCTACGTAATCTGCTCCATTCGAATACTCTTAAATGGCGTTATGACTAATTCTGTAAAACTGTAAATTCTACAGCTGCAAATAAATACCAAGTTAACTAACCAGCTGGTTTTGCTTTGATTTAAACTTATGTATACGGTTTTAAGGGTTGAAATCGCGTAGATTACACTTTTGCGATAGGAATTTACGTTTTTAATCCTATTGCCTGATGTCAGGCCGTAGTTATCTGTCAACCCATTGCTTTGTGACGGAGCGGGCGCGCGGCGGGGCGCCCAAAGATAATGTAAAGATTAGATGTGAATCTCCGAAGCTCCACATTGTTTCCACGACCAGGTAGGCCCACTCCATTCGGCGATGAAGTGTTTTAAACAATACATAAACAACATTATTTTGCAGTAACACGATTATGTGAGCAAAAAAATGTATAGTATGATTGACAGTTACGAGGATTTGTTTGCTGCAAGTAGATAGGTATACTTATTTCTGCTTGGGTAATGCAGTCCAGAGTAGGTTTCAGCTTTTGAGTTTGTTTGATAGATCTCGATTAAGTTTTATGTAAATTTTTCTTTGAAATGTGTTAACAATGGTCTTTAATTGACTGTTACTTAAATACTTTACTCAATTTATTTTAATTTAATTGTCTGTGTTAAGTATGTGTCAGTGGATGGTAAATTCATAAATATTGTATGTTTCCTTTACTGTTCCATGTGACATTTGTTTAAATTTAATAATTGGATCATATTAGCATAGTTATTTACTTGACTGGTATTTTGCAGTGTGGATAGTGTGAAATAACAGCATTATAAAATTACAAGCAAACGTAAAAAAATATTATTCGAATAGTTTTTTAATTTTATTAAGCAATATGGTAGAGGTATATTTTACTGAAAGACGTCAAAACTACTAACAGAGATGGTTTACTCTTTACCTAAAAACATTTCTATTAACAGTCATCATTACATAGGGTATGAAGAGTAAATATTAAACGGGTTGGTTTTCTCTTTTAATCTACACTTATTAAATTATTAGCCTTTGCCCGTGGCTTCGCTCGCGCTCTATTTGGAGAACGCAAACCATCCATACAAAATCCTTTTTTAGTAGAAACCTACGTCATAATACCTATCTGCATGCCAAATTTCAACTCGATCCGTCCAGTAGTTTGAGCTGTGCATTGATAAGTAGGTAATTAGTTTTTGCCTTTAATACAGGATCTTTTTTTTATCAGTGCACAAATTTTTAGGATCGACTCAGAATCGGTAAGTGAACAACTTTCTCCTAGAAACATAGGTCGAAATACGACAAAAATTTTTGGACTTCCCATACTAATTTGATCACGTGATCAGTCCGATTTGTATGAAAGGTCAAAGTCATGTTTCTAGGAGAAAGTTCTTCACTTATCGATTCTGAGTCGATCCTAAAAATTTGTGCACTGATAAAAAAAATATCCTGTATATACAGACTAGTTGCTCCCCGCGGTTTTACCCGCGTAGATCCCGAGGGAATATCTTGATAGAAAAATAAGCCTACAAGCTTTCCGCCCGCGACTTCGTCCGCGTGGGCTACACGACGTTATCCCGCGGGAATGTGAAATATTTCCGGGATAAGAAGTAGCCTAGTTCCTCTCCAGGCTACAAAGTATCTGTGTTCCAAATTTCAGCCAAATCCGTTCAGCCCTTTTGGCGTGATTGAGTAATAAACATCCAAACATCTAAACTTTCACATTTATAATATTCGCAAGTAGGATAGTAAGAAGTAGGATGTTACCAGGGTGCTTACCATCAACTCTTATTGCGGTTTTGTTTAGGACCTAAACTGATCTGCTTCGCTTATTCGTACCACGACAGCTTAATATCAATGACAGCGATTCAGTGATCGATCAATGACATTTCACAGCCGCTTAGCTGTCAGGAACTCTTATTTGACTTATAACCCGGTCGATTTAACATGCCACCTGCAGGTTATACCCGTCCCTGTCACTCTCCGGGCATGACAGAATCGAGTGAAAGAGACGGGTAGAAGAAAAAGGACACAAATCGTTCGTTCATTAATATTTAGCAATCTATTTGCGATCCAGTTTTTAGAAGGTCAGAGTACGAAAGAAACTCAGAACAATAGCTTTAGTTATTGTTCTGAGGAAAGAAAGCAATTCATTTTAGGAACCTATTCTGCATCGCGCTATTTTTGAATCGCTGTCTTAAAGTTGATGGTTGATGACGCGCGAAGCAGTTAGTGTAATATCAGTGACCGAAAACCTATCATAATATTATATATATGCGAAAGTTTGTGAGTATGGATGGATGTAGGTATGGATGTTTGTTACCCTTTCACATAAAAACTACTGAACGGATGAAATTTGCAACAGAGATTATAGGCTGCTGCTGAATAACACATAGATAGGATACTTTTTATCCCGATATTCCCACGGGAACGGGAGCTACGCGGGTGATACCACGAGGAACAGCTAGTATAAATATAAAATTATTAAAAAGTTAATAATAAAATTAATTGTTATGGTTTTCCGTGAGATTTTCCGTTTTGTTAGTGTCTGTTATAATAAGTAGGTACACCTACCTTATAAATTATTGATCATACATATTAAGCGGCATTTAAATTCAATATTATGCAATTTTCAGTTCAAATGAATTAATAATTTAATTCAATACCTTATTAATTTTATATAGATTTATACTACCCATTCAATGCAGTATCGCGTAGTTAAAACTCATTCTTATTCATTTATATTTAAACAAGTAATAACATTAATTAACACTTTTAGTGCATTTAGACACCCGGAGTCTGAAATAATCATATTCGATTATATTAAATTAATGTTTTAATCAGTACTTATCTACATTTACCGTGTTAACAGAATTTAATAAATATTTTATACGTCTCGTTATAATGATCAATTGATCATGTCTAGTAAGGGTATTGTATTATTGGTAGAGAAAAATTAAATCTCGAGCAACATTAAAATTATGCTAATGCATAAATTAACTAGCCTTCCGCCCGCCTGCGTGAACTACACGATGTTATCCCGCGTGAATGTGTTGTTTTTCCGGGATAAAAAGTAGCATATGTTACTCTCCAGCTCCCAAACTATTGCTATACCAAAAACCATGTCGATCTGTTGCTCCGCCTTGCCGTGAAAGATGGACAAACAAACAAACACGTTCACATTTATAATATAAACTAGCTTTCCGCCCGCGGCTTCGCCCGCGTGTACTACATGACGTTATCCTGAGGGAATGTAATATTTTTTCGGGATGAACAGTAGCCTGTGTATCCAATCCTCCAGCTCCCATTCTACCCCCGTACAAAAAATCACATTAATCCGTTGCTCCATTTTGTCATGAAAGACGAACAAATAAATAATACCTACTGATTTTCTCGTGGGAATATGATACATTCCTCTGGTAAAAAGTAAAAGTAGCCTATTATAATCCTTCCCCCGGGTCTCACACTATTTACCTAAATAACAATTTCTGCCCGCAAAATTTTCCCATGGGAATGAGATTTTTTCCTGCGGTTAAAAGTAAGTTATGTCTTTCCCAGGGCCACAAAATGTCTGTATTATAAATATAATGCTTCCCAGGAACTCAAACTATCGCTTTAAATACTAATTCCATTCCACAGTTTTGCCCGCGTTAAAAGTGATTTTCCCATGGGAATGAGAAATTTTCCCGTAGTAAAAAGTAAGTTATGCCCTTCCCAGGGCCTCAAACTGTCTCTATCAAAAATATAATTCTTCCCTGGAACTCAAACTGGCACCTTAAATAGGTACCAATTCTATTCCACAGCTTTGCCCGCAATAAAAGTTATTTTCCCACTCACGCGGTAAAAGTAGCCTATGTCCTTTCTAGGGTCTTAAACTATCTCAAATCTAAATTTCATCAAAATCGGTTCAGCCATTTTGACGTGAACACGGAACAAACATACACATTTTCACATTTATAATATTAGTAGGGATAAGTATGGATTACATAACGCCAATTCGCAAAGGAATTGTGTGTTGATTCTCACAAAAATATTGTTTTCGTGCAGACATCAAAAATGTAGCGTCCTAGAAACTTTTCAGTATGACTTTTCAGTATTGATACACATTTGTGGTAATGAAAGCATATTAGAGATACACGATGTCATATTATGCACTTTTGTATATTTATTCTGGAATTTTACAATAATTATATTAATTTTTTGATTGAATCAGGCGTCACTTGGCGGAAGTCCCTAACCATTGTGAAAAACGAAATATATGTAGCTTACTTCCGCAAAAAACACAATATGCAAGATGCACCGCCCGCCCGCCCGCAAAAAATTGCACATGCACACCACGAAAACACCAGTGCACAATACCTGCATCTAGCAAGACATAATCGGTGACGGTGCAAGGTGTATTGCTGTCTTGCTGTTTTCGTGTTTTCGTTGTATTGGTGTTTTCGTGGTGTGCATGTGCAATTTTTTGCGGGCGGGCGGGCGGTGCATCTTGCATATTGTGTTTTTTGCGGAAGTAAGCTACATATATTTCGTTTTTCACAATAATAATTATATTAATTACAATAACAACTTCATTATTTTAAATACCAAGAAATTAAATAAGTTACCTACCTTTTAATAGATCCATACATCCAATCCATAGTACTTTAACTAATAACTATTCTTATAAGTATAAGACAGGCGATTGGTAATTAAACTAAAAGCATTGAAAATGTACTATGTACTACCTATAAAACAATATAAGAAGCAAGTATTTTTTACCCATTTCTAGGTATCTTCTTTTCTTTGCTCGTTTTAATGCCTCTCCATTAATAAACATTTAAATGCGCAAGCGACGAACAAAGTAGGCATAAAACTCGTGTTTTGCTGCTATAAACGTAATAATTATACCTAAAGGGATAGACGGCAGTAAAGTGGTGGCCGGTGCAGTACAGGTTTTATCATTCATAAAACTATTTTAATAAACTATAGACGCTAAACCAGAGTCATAAAAGAGATTGGAACCGGGCCTAACAAATAAACTAAAATTAAATATACACGAACACAATCGAAATTTTTGTCTCAGACGTATAAAAATGTCCTATAAATTTACCCGCAGTTTAATTTAATGTCCAAAAGTACCTGCTTCACATTTTTTTTATTATAAATAAACGCTCGTCGCCCGTTATGGGTGCACGAATGCGTGTTATTATTTTGAGATATCGTTTTGAATTTGTCTCGGGAGGTTATGATCGCCTTTAGGTTACGATGCATTTCGTATATTAGGGATTTTGTTTCTTTTTTAAGCCATTAATATTTTTGCTTTGTTTTCAACAGAGTGTCATCGTTCGGGAAGAGTTATGGTAGCGAGGCATTGCGAGAGGATTTGACGAGGTCGAACCGGACAACGGAGATTTCGGCGGCGGTGACGCCGACGTTAGAAGTAGAAGCAGCGGTGTCAGCGGGCAGCCCCCGCCGCGTGGATGGTGGCGGGCGAATGGGGCTATGCGCCGGCGCCGGCCGCCCCCGCCATGAACGCCTTCCTCGAGACCAACGCGCACCTAGCCTCCTACGGCCTCAAGATGTCCCCGGACCCCGCGTGTGGCGTCGGGCCTCAGCACCGAGCCGCCGCGCCACACCCACCACCGCACCACCCCTCGCACTACCAACCGTACCCTCTCCACTCATACCAACCTGGCTACCTGAGGGAGTACGGTGGCTGCGGCGAACTCTTTCCCCAACAACCGCTCGAGCAGAGTTGGAATTGGCGAGGAGATGTGCACTACCAAGGCGGCGCACCACCCTTAGTCCCGCACGCACACGCGCACGCTCCTCATGCCTTCCTACGTTACGTGCGAGCTCCACCGCGGCGAGACATGCGCTGCCAGTGGCTAGACCCGGAACAACCTCCGCCACGGAAACTATGCAACAAGCTCTTCTCAAGCATGCACGAGATCGTCACGCATTTAACAGTAGAACACGTGGGAGGACCAGAGTGTACGACGCACGCCTGTTTCTGGCAGGGCTGCTCAAGAAATGGAAGGCCCTTCAAGGCGAAATACAAACTAGTGAACCACATACGCGTCCACACGGGAGAGAAACCCTTCCCCTGTCCGTTCCCTGGATGCGGGAAAGTGTTTGCGAGATCAGAAAACCTCAAAATCCACAAGAGAACTCATACCGGTAAGTTTAATGTTTAAAAATTATTTTGCAGGGTCAATGTCATCTTAATTGATCCGTCACGATCTGATGTCAGATTTAGAAGAGCCACGACCAGTAGACGCATAGAGACGTCGCCATTGAGGCGAAAGAGTGTTGATCCGCCGAAACATTTCGACTCTCATTAATTCATAATGGACAGCCCCCCAAGGCGGCCGCTTCCACCGAAAACGCCTCGACAATAACCGAACAGACACAATCGCATCTAACACTAAAACTGCTGTCAATGAGGATCCTTGTAACACGATCCGAACACAAACAAAGCTAACTGGCGTCGAATGTCCGCAGACGACTTGTGAAGTCCGATTCTCAGTACGAACAAAAACCGTTCCATTCGAGGCACCATTTTTCAATTCATTACAAAAGTATAAAGATTCATCTGAACTGTGTAATGTTAGATGGAAAAAAATGTATCATAAATTAAAATGTCCAGTTCCGTGCCGGTTCTGTCTCACTCGCACGCTGGCCATTGTTGCCGGGTAAAGTATTGGTACTTAACTTTGAACATCGATTTTTGAAGGAACGTCCAGGAATTCGTATGCTCGGATATGGCCAGATGTTTTTTTTTTCAACACTAGTGTTGCGTTTAGACTTTTGTCGTGGTTGCCCCCGTCGCTATTATCTCGGCCTGGCTTTTGAATAGGACCTTTTTGTGGGGAGTTAGTAGAATTGTTTTATGGGTGTCTATAAATTAGCTGGAAGACACGTAAAGGTCGTGGTGGGCTAAACTCATTGTCATTATGATTTTAATTATTCGACAAAAAATAACAAAAGTGTGCCAGTTGAAAATTTTATTCGCAATATTTTTTATAGGTATTTCTTACAACTGATGATCAATTTTCTAACTAACGAAACTATTTTCATGTAACATTTGTAATTAAAAACATAATCAGTATTATGTCAAGTCAGGTTAACTCTTATTAGGTACCTAATTAATCCATTTATTCTTCTACATCACATAGATCTTAGTTGTACAATCTATATAAATAAAATCGGCCAAGTGCGAGTCAGATTCGCTCATTAAGGGTTCCGTACGCACTTAACGTACCGATTACGTACACCTAGCACAAATACCACTATGTATGTATGTCGCCAGAAAAAAATAACTTTTTCACTTCTCATGCTCGTAAAGTTCGTGTTTATGTTGGGTATAGGCTGCATAAAAACGCTTTTTATGCTCTAGTGCATAAAGTAAAATCTTCGTCTAAGTCTCAGATTCTAAGACAAAGGTCGTCAGGTAAACAGTCACACAAACCTATTATTTCATTCTGTTTCTTAAATTTTGTACATAATCCATGTTAAATTACTAAATTAATAAAACTAGGCAAAATTAATGAGTTTTCTAAGAAATACGTATTTCAAGAGCATTATTGACTACGAGTACGATCTATGCTAAAGTCACTGTGCTGCCACTGCCACGTATAAAAAAAAGAAAGTCTTCCCGCCAATATGGCGAATTCTTTATTTTTTCTTTTTTGCAATATTGTTATTTATTAAATTTTCCTCACACTCGAATAATAATTTTATTCACAAACGGTATATAATGGTTCGTTGTTGACTAGGGAACCCTAGAAATAAATGTTGCTAAGCGCAAAACTCAAGAACGGCTGGACCAATTCGGCAATTTTTTGTTCATGTGTTCCTTATGTTCCACGGAAGGTTTTCATGGAGAGAAAACAAATTAAAATGGGGTGGAAAATAGTAAAAGCCACACTTTTCTTTCCCATACAAACCCGTTATCTAACATTTGACGTAAATCGTTTAGCCGTCTTTTACATCAAAACGGAGCAACGGATCGACGTGACTTTTTTGTATGGGGATAAATTGGGAGCTGGAGAGTGACAAAAGTTACTTTTCATCCCGGAAAAATATTAGGTTCCCACGGGATAACGTCGTGTAGTCCACGCGGGCAAAGCCGCGGGCGGAAGGCTAGTTCAAAATATGTACAGTAACGGATTCTAAGATTTTGTATCATATAATAGTTGTATGTATGTCACTATAACAACATACAACAATATACAACTGTAGTAAAAAGTTGGAAAAAATTCTTAAAACCTGACAACTCACGTGATGTTCAAAGTGCTCAATGACTTATTATTAATAAGTTTTAATTCGGCGGCTTGCATCTGCTCGTTTTTATACATATATGCACACAACATTTACTTAAGTACATCAATTTCCGTTTAAAATTCTCAACCTGATTTGCAGTAATTGTGCGATGACTCAGGGTACTGACAAATCGAATCCTATACGAAACAATCGAATGAAGGTACACATCATTTGTATCGGCCGCGGGCGCATGAAATCGATATTTTTATTACGAGTAAAATGATACTTTATATATCGGTAGCTGCTGCCATATGATTCAATTTCCATTTGAAATATTACAATACTTATTTTTGTAAGATTCGTGCATATATTAAGTACCTATGTTAGGGGAAATGAATTAGAAATTCTTAGAAAATTCCCTAACTTTGAATCTCATAGGTATAAAAAATTCTTATAAGTAGTTTTATTTAAAAGTGCTTTGAATAAGTGGTATGGTTGAAGTGATCGATGGCACTCAAAAACAATTTTGTTCTTAATTATATTATTATGATACAAATGACAATGACAGTTGATTTAGTACGCCAATTACAATATGACTTGCCTCGGGCAGAACTGTGTCATCGAATCTCTATAGCAAAATAAATGATGTTACATTATACTTAGTTTAATTATGCACACAAGAGCATTAATTATAATACTAATTCGGCATTGATGAACTGGTCGAATTGAGCTATAAAAAATTTATTTAAGCAGGGGATTCACTGGACTCACAGTAGCATCTTAGTTACTCCTCAACCTATGACTGTAGAATATCATTGTACCCATAGAATTGACATTTTATCCGTCGGTAGACAAGTTATGCATTTAAGATACGACAAACTTTGTAACAAAAATCTCTTTTTTACTTCTCTTTCCACACGGATGATTGTAATACTAAAAAATATTATAGATTTATTAGTTTCTTTGCGAGTACTTCAGCGACGAAGTGTGGGGTGAGCACAATGCATAATGATGATATGATTGGACCGTTGAAGAAGAACCCCAACTATCAAAACCAGAGCCTAATATGCCGTATAAAATGACGCTTTCAAAATATTTTGCAAACAATACGGTACCCTGCTCGCCCCTGCGGTTGCACTACCACGTTGAATCTGCCGTTGAGTACCCCTTATTGGTGGGCACTAAGGTCCATTATCCGAGTTTAGAGATAAGAAATAAGTTGGGACATCCAACCCGTCGTCTGCAGACCGAGTTTAATCAAACAAGCAACTCAATAGCTTCAAACGTTACTACGATTTCCATACTTGAGTGGAGTCGTGTAGACAAACAGCTTTTAGAAATAGTTAACACTTTTTTAATTAATTACATAAGTAGGTAAGTATATGCAAAAAAGATTTAGTAAATCTTTTGTTTTAAAATTGTAAATGAAAATGGTGAAACATTAAGTTAATATTTCTCTTGGAAAAACTTTCATTGAACTTTAGACGCCTGTTGTATGTATGACAGTTATCATTATTTCCTTTCCGTGAAATTATGGCGTTGCTCTACTTAAATTTTTCATGTTGTGTAAATGTTATGTTACTACATATTTATATTATTATTTATGCAGTAAAATAACATTTACACAACATAAAAAAGTAAAGAACCTTGATTTTTGAAAGCAATTAAATGTGTTGGAAGTTACCGAGAGAAAATTTCCAAATTACCCTATCAGCTTTCATAGTATTATGCCATAGGTAGCTTAATCAAAATGTTCGGCCATTTTATTTTCGTTGTATGATAATAATGTAACCCTACAATAGTCGGGTGCATTTTAAAAGGTGTTTATGTGAGCCGGGCCCATCTGCCCCGGATTGATAAATTGTATAAAAAATATTATTGACACAATAACACGGTAGTGTGCGTAAGCAGGGGATGCTCTATCACTGAAACTCTAAGTTGTCATCGAGTATTTCGTCTGTTTATTTTGGAAGTGTCAATGTCAATGTCATGAAACAATAACATTTTGATGAAACCGGAGATCATGACTTTTTTTTTTAATAAATCCTTATTATAAACTAGAACATTATGATCTCCGACTACGTAGTAGTTAACAAATCTGAAAATCATTTAGTGCCTTAGAATAGTGCATATAAAAATCGGTTAAATAAAGGCTTGAGCACACCAAACGCGGGTCAGAAGCAGAGCAGGTCAGTAGCAGCGCGGGACCGCGCGGTAGTCGGCACACTGAACGCAGCAGCAGTTTCAAAGCAGTTGCAACGCGGGCCCGCGTTCAAACCGCGTTCTCCCACAATCGCAGCTTGTATGTTACATTCCTATAATATTTGTCCTTTAAATCATATAAACATTTATATTTACGAACTAATTATATTAATTTTTCACCGGAATCCATCACTAATATCAAAAAATACAACTCTCGTCAACTGCTTTCGACGCGCTGCGCTGCACTGCAAACGCCCTGCCTCGGTGTGTCATGCTAACATGGCCGCCATAGTTATACTACAGCGCGGGCCCGCGCTCAAACTGCTCTGCGCCACGCCTGCGCTGCTTCTGCCCCGCTCCCGCGCCGCCGCCGCCCGCCGGTTTGTAGTCCGGCAGTTGCAGTGCGGCGCGGTGCGGCGCAGAGCAGTTTGAGTGCGGGCCCGCGTTCAAATTTAGTGTGACGTAGTTTATAGAGTTTCTTGTATTACAACATGCGCGGGCCCGCATTTAAACAGCGCTGCTCCTGATCTGCGTTTGGTGTGCTCAAGCCTTTAAAACTTAGACACATCAGTTTCACAAAATACGTCAAGTGGTTCTTGATAAATGAAAAATACAAATTAAATTACTTACACCGTGTGTAATTCGAAATAAGCGTGTAAGTTCATACGATTATTTGATGGGCGTGGCCGGGTCATCACCCGTCGGTAGCAACATTACAACCCTCTTCACACGCACACACACAGGCCTTCTTCGATCCGTGCTCGCACACACGCAGGCACTCGCACCCCACACACTTGCACCATTACCGGTCACAGAGACAATGAAAGCATTAAGCGCTTTACTTTTTGTCTTCTTTGTCACATCCCCTCGACGCGTCCCGAGGTGACGAGTGCGATCCGAAAACACTCAGCACATATGTCAACCCATATATATACGGATTTGTCCACCGCCATTTAAATAACAAAGTGAGCGATTCCGTATAAATTACCACCATCGAAGCTAAAACGCGAGCCGATCGATGAAAAACGCTTCGCACCGACACACGACGCGAAGACACGTTCTCCAACTTGCACATTCCCAAGGAGGAAACGTAAAAATAGTTTTTATATCCGTTGGAATTTTGCTAAACGTCAAAGAGGTGGTGCGAACAGGCTGGTGGAGCGCGGGCAAAAACCGCCGCCGTCACATTACGTCGCTCTAGCCACGTTCTTGACGTGTATGCACGGCGCGTTCTATCTGCCAGCATTGCATACCGCGATACGGATCAGCAGCAACGATACCGATCCAGCAATTAGTTAATTACAAACTCGGCGAAATAAAAACCAACAAATGATTTATGAGCGCCCATGACCGGCTATGATAAATCATACCTACATCTCATTAATCCAAAACGCATCAGTTGACGGTGGAAAAAATAAATCTAGTTATGCACCGATCTATATATGGATAAACAAGTTGCTGTATAATTTATTGCTAATCCATATTATAATCTGAGCGGTTCTAAGCCACCCGCATCGAAGCATTTAATCAATAATTTTCTTCTGCAATCCCGAACTTCTTTAGTTTTATGTAATCTCTAGCGTCGGTCGATGCTATGAATTTTAATTTACCAAATAGAATTATAAATTGGGCTGAGAGTTTTGTTCGAGCGATAAGCATCGAAGGCTCACAATCAATCAAACGAACCCAATATATAATTTAATCGAGCTGGTAAGAGGAATATTATTACCATGACCAATAACTGATAGACACGCCTTCGATGAATCATTAATGTATATTGTTGTATCTATACTTAATGACATAATCATTTTTAATCTTTTCATGACATTCAAGTTCATTTTTTAACAAATGTTCTGTAGTATTGTTTTTTTTGTTTGATTATAACAAAATTGACTGCGGTATTTACAGAATGTAAGTACCAGTAATATATAAATTGCAGAAGACCGCTTCGCTACAATAGGTTGTAATGTAAGCCATAGGATGTCCTGGCGCTGTCTTCCTACGCATCGTCCTTCCTATCTTATTACAATCATTTAAAATTTCCGACTTTTAGTACTTACACAGTACTTTATAACGACAGCCGTTTTTCTGCGTTGTATGATAAACGTCGTAAAATACACTGTTAGCTTAGGTCGCACTATCCATTTGCTGTATGTAACCATGAAGCTCACCATTTTACCTAATAGTTGAAGAGATTTGATTTCCTAATTGAAATTAGATAGATGACATGTTGAAAACCATGAAGCTCGACTTAATGTTCAGTATTAAGTCGAGCTTCATGCTTCAAACAGATCAGAAAGTTCGAAGAGTACCTACTAGTTAGAAAAAGTCGTGCATTTTAATCATATGAATTAAGTAAATACTTAGATACGTAATTTATTTTATTTTCCGTTTAGGTAGTGAGTTTTTGTTTGAAGTTTATGAAGGTGGTTTGGTTTCATTTTTAGGGTTCCGTACCTCAAAAGGAAAAAGGGAAACCCTTAATAGGATCACTTTGTTGTCCGTATGTCTGTTTGTCTGTCTGTCTGTCCGTCTGTCTGTCTGTCAATACCCTTTATCTCGGAAACGCGTGGAGGTATCGAGTTGAAATTAAAACCATATACAAGGTCTACGGTCCTTAAAGCTGTGAAAAAATCAAACCAACGCATATTTCGACACTCTCAAGGGAATCAAAATTCATAGGGTACTTCCCGTTGACCTAGAACTTTGAGGCAAGTAATATGGTTTTATACTACAAGTTTAGGGAAAAATCTGTAACTATACATTTCTAAATAAATCATTAACTGTCTGTCCGTCTGTCTGTCAAGACCCTTTACCTCGGGAACACTTGAAGGTATCGAGTTGAAATTATAACCATATACTCAGGTTTACTAATTGCCTGAAAACACCAAACTTCTCAGTTAACTAAAAACAATACCGCCGTTTGTGCCGCAAAAACGCATATTTCGACACTCTAATGGAATCAAAATTCATAGGGTACTTCCCGGTGATCTAGTCTAGAACTATGAAATTTGACAAGTAATATCGTTAAAAAATTGAAAATGAAGTATTTTAGAAAAAATCGCAAAAAGAAAAAATCACAAGCAGCTCCGACCGATGGGACATTGTAAATACAAAAAAGTAATAAATAACAAGTAAATATCGTCTTATACTACAAGTACAGGGAAAATCTGAAGACTATACATTTGTAATTAAATCATAAAAAATATACTTAGTCCGTATAGATAATTCAAAAAATTGCATTGTGAATGCAAAAAGTAATCAAAAATATTGTCCAATGTTGTATAGATAATGGTACGGAACCCTCAGTGCGCGAGTCCGACTCACACTTGGCAGGTTTTTTTTATAATACTTAAGTGTAAGATTTTAAATTATTTTTATGCATTCACAATGCAATTTTTGTAAGTATAGGAAAAATGTGATAGTAAAAAACATCAGAGCATCGGGCCGGATTCCCGGAGGCGCGGGTTCGAATCCCGCCTGAAAGCTACTTATAGGGCTCGTGGTTTTTTACTATCACATTATTCCTATACATACTTAAGTGTGTTTAATTTTCTATTTTTGTCATCGTAGCTTAAGAAACCGCACAATGAGACAGCGTAGTGCAAAGTGCAACAAATAAAACTTACTTAATATCTAAATTAGAACACTAATACCAGCTCCACCCTCTAACTCATCAGCTCACCTGAATAACCGGAAAGATACGCAACTAGCGATTTTAACGTATGAACAATATTAGAAGATTTATCCTTCAACTCCAAACCGTTAAGGAGTTGTGCCTTCCATCAGCTCATCAACATGAGCTCATGAGTACCTGATGCAAATGCTTAAAAAGCTTGAGAAAATATATAAAAAATACGTAAAATTCTTATAAAATTTGAGGGTTTCTTCGATTTCCTTGGGATCCATTCTATAATCAGATGACTGACTTGGCGACAATGGGACTCCCGTCGGGAGTAGGTATACTCTTTCGAATAAAAAAAGAATTATGGAAATCGGCCTAGAATTGAAAGAGAAATCGGTGAATATACATAGAAAAAAAACCTCCATGCACTCGAACTTATAACCTCCTCCTTTTTTTAAGTCGGTTAAAAATAGAAAGCTCTATGTTGTAGGTATCGTTAAAGTGAGGGACCACGTTTTGTTTTACCTCCAAATAGAACCGCTCATTAAAGTAAATGAGCTATCAAACGTTTACAATGAGTGAAGAAAAAGCTTTGCAAGCTAACTGTCCGGAATTCTTGGGTGGTTAGAAAGAGGTTTGTCTCACTGCATGATTCATGTGTTTTTTCGCGCGACACCTTGTCGGTATCAATATGTATGGGTTGTGTGATAGCCGCCGCAACATGGTTCAGTTAACAAGTCGCAAGTCGGGTCATTATGACGACGCCTTATCTAAGTCGCCTAATGGTCCGTGTAATTCCACTACACTAGATCCGTCAATGGAAAAAGGCGATAGGATTATGTAAATACCTACGCCAAATGTAGTTAGTAGGCCTATAAAACGTTTGCAGCTTTTACTTTTATAAAACAGTGAAAAGTGCGACCGTCTTTTATTTTTACCCGACTGCGACAGAAGGAAGGTTTTTGACCGGACGACTTTCCATCGTTTTCAATGAAAATGAATCTTTATTGAAACATATTAGATGGTCTCGATTCCCCAGTTTTGATTAAGGACACACTATTACTACCAATATGATCCAATGACCATATCCACCATTATCATCAGCTCAGCTATTATTGCAATGTTAAATACTTTACACAGCCAGCCAGGGCTCACAAAATTTTGTTGAGACTAGGAATAAAAGCTCAAAGTAACGTGCTTGATTTTCGATCCAAGTAGAACATTATCCAAAAAAGTTCAAAGGCGTTGTTTCCAAGTCTGGTCAACATATTCCGCAAATGTGGTATCGATTCTCGATGTTTTTTGCGATTACACTTAACTAAACCCCTAAAAAAACGTCACCGAGCCCGCCATTGTGTCAAACGGGGCAAAAATTCCTACCATTTCACGCCGGTCTGCAGACGAATTCGATAGCCTCGGAAAATTAATCGGATTACAATCGAAATACTTACACGACAAAAGATCGAAACATTTGAAAGTACGAACATGGTTTTTTCGCGAATGGCTAAGATTGCAAAAGTATACAATAAGAAAGTTCGTTTAGATATCTTGTAGCTATTTCGTTTACATTAATTTTCTTTTTAACAGAAACGATTGATTCCGTTTCAATTTATAACCTTTACTGTTACTTAAGATCATATTTTTAATTTTTCCTCAGATAAGTTATCCAACATACCTATACTTACCTTTAATTATCACATCCATACTAATATTATAAATGTGAAAGTGTGTTTGTTTGTTTGTTTGTTTGTTTGTTTGTTTGTTTGTTTGTCCGTCTTTCACGTCAAAACGGAGCAACGGATCGACTTGATTTTTGGTATGGGGATAGTTTGGGAGCTGGAGCGTAATATAGGCTACTTTTTATTCCGGAAAATTATAAAATAAAAATGATTATTTTGTATAGAAAATCGATAAACTGTCGAACTATACAAAACTGTCATTTCTTCCATAGCCGCTTCCAAAGAGGTATGTCAAAGAGTATTGTAATCACTGACGTTTTAGCCGCTTTGGTTTACCTGCTTTTTATGTGCTTTTTATTAAGTGACATTTGTTGCAGGCAGTGTATAAAACTTCTTCGCGATCATTTATTTTCATCTGTCTATCTATAATAGATGTTGGTGATACGAAGATTACCGGGTCCACTATAATTAATATGGCAAAACAACGTTTGCCGGGTCAGCTAGTTATTTAATAATTTTAGATAAAGCTTCAACAACCGTATTATTTAAACCCCTTTTCAAATATTTATAACCCTGCAGTATTCATAAAACAACTTACTAAAGAATCATAATATGTTGCCGATAAAGCAATTGACTACAATCATAACATCAGTTCCGGGTCGTCCCAAATTAAATGTACCTACAGCTATTTGAAATTGTTTAAAACACCATCGTTAAGAATGCCAAGTATGCAGGGAACGCACCGCAAGGAAACTAAGACTGGAGACGAAGAAGAAAAAACAAGAATGAACTAATAATATTCGTTAGAAATATTGGTTTGTCCCAAAAATGTGCCCGGGGCTGGATGCCGCGTGGGTGTTGAGTGGACAAGCCTGAAGCCACGAATATATTAGCTGGGTAATTTATTTGACACAACACCGTTTCAATGCGAATAATTATGAGATATCTAATTTGTAACGCTTTTCTGTTTTTGTAGAGCGGACAGGTTAATCTGGAGGTGGTTATAAAATATAAAGTTTGCTTCGGGAAACGCGCTAATTTAGAGTTAAAACATTTGATGAATATTTTTATCCTTTCGTCGTTCGACGAGACGTTTCAATGACTTTTACTTGTAAGATAATGTAGCACAAGTTTTTCATTGAAACGACATTAGAATTTGAAAGTTCAATTTCTGCATTTTTTACTATACTTACCCAAATGAAAATTAAATGAATGCCAGATTTGTTTTCGTAATTAACTTCCAATTAAATCTCCCACATTATAAGTTTGGTATCGTAAGTAAAAAACTTATTTGTGGTCTTATCCATATTAAGATAGTCGGAAACGTCGATTTATACTGGTAGTGGGTCCCACTACTAAGAAATTTGATACCTAACATTTGATAACTAATTAAATCCGAACGGTGAATAAGAGTATCTTCATTTTAGAAGATTAGGTTAGCAGCAGTTTAATTAAACGTAATTGTTTGTATATTAAATGTTTTACATTTATTATACAATAATCATATTAATTTCTTGGATTGTTTTGACAAAATGTCTATTTGATATTGCGTCTGGTAACAAATAAAAAATAAAAGAAATTAAACTCTACTAACCAAATTATTAAAATTGTATTTTCAAAGCTCATATCTACTATAGTTTTTCGTGGCAATTTAGCTTAAAGTCGTATTATAATGATATCTAATAGCGTATGTTGTATTGAATAACATTTCTCTTAATTTAATGACAGAAATCGGCATAGAACTTATTATGTAAGTTTATCGAAAATACCAAAAAGGTCTTTAAGAAAATTCTGTTCTTGCTTAAGTAATAATTCATCCACAAATAAGACAAAAATGAAGATTATGTAGGTATTAATTACATAGTTAGAATCATTGCTCATA
This sequence comes from Crambus lathoniellus, assembly GCA_949710035.1. NCBI lineage: Eukaryota > Metazoa > Arthropoda > Insecta > Lepidoptera > Crambidae > Crambus > Crambus lathoniellus. The sequence goes on from OX453297.1 coordinate 17,075,471, forward strand.
AATCCTAACCATTCAGATGCAGTACAATATGGAAGAGTTTAGTTTTCAAAAGTGACCCGCCTAGCATGAAACCCGGCACCTCGGAGATGACACTCGGACATAATAATGACTTCAAAGGTCATCATTATTAAAACGTGTTATGTACTTGAAAATACCGGGAAAAGCTTCGATTATATCTTTGATTGCTTCTAGTGCAATTGCAAAGCCTTTAAAATTCTGATAAGCATTTCATCACCCATCATCCATGATCCATCGTTTCTAAACGTTCTAGACGTCGCCGACTTCCCAAAGCTTCCCAGGCACATAACATAGCGTTGTAGACAACAATATTGTACAAGACACCTGCTCGAACCGTAATAAGTATAAAAAGTCAGTCTCAGCCACGCTCGTCAATCCGACGCGTCTGACGTTTGACAGCCCTAACCGGCGTCAGCGTCCAGACCAAAAAAAATAACCGAAAATACGTTTTTGATTTCGGAAAATTATAAAGATTCTTGGCAGGTATCCGTTTAGAAGGCTGGTCGGTGGAATTATCCAAAACAGAGTATTTGTCCAATTGATAAGTACATTTTTTTTTACAGCTTTGTGACTTTGCTAGCGTTACGTGCATACCTACCGTACCTAAGTAGACAAGTTTTCAATTTTTACAAATAATAAATTATAAAAAAATATAATTTCAAAATCTTAATCTTCATTGAAATGTAATTGAATATTTAACATCACCATCGCAAAGGAATATGCGCATTACAGCGGTGGTGTTGTGTCTATAAAAATATTTTAAAGATACCTACTTATTGGAGAATTCAGATATGTGTTTGAGTGGAAAGGGCAAAAGCGCCTTCGGAGACACTGGCTTGTGTTGTAAGATATATTATGACAGGGGACTTATCGTAGCATTACATCAATTGTGCATGCCTTCAGTGAACTACAGCGTAACGAAATCAACAGTATATTTCATACCTTTTGCTTTTTTTACAATAATTATGACGTCGTCGAAATCAACAAAGTTTTAAACCTTATTTTGTTTAAGAAAATGGATAAAAATCTCAATATTTTATTACTATCTTCATGGAAAGGAACTCGAAAAGCAAAGGAAAATCTTTCCGTCTTCGACTTAAATATATAGCAGAGGAGATTGTCTTACTTTCGAGTTCCCAGCAGATACTTATCAGAGCAAGACGGATGATGTTTTCACAGCTCCGCTCAGAACAATGGTAGTTGCGATTTAATTTACTTGTTCGTATAAAAAGGGAAGGGACAAATGTGCCATTATTGCAGTGGAGAATGGCGAATTTTTTGTTACGAATAATTGTTGAACATTTTTCCTTACTAATTTTGGTAAGACCGAGGCTTTAAATATTAGCATCTGTTCCGTTGTTTATTTGTGACTTAAGAATATAACAATCGAACTATTATTATAGCAAGGTATGACTGTGCAGTTTGAAGCTCGTGTTGTTGCTACATTTACTATTATATTTTTATTGGGATGCTTTTGTATGAGTTGGCAGATATTTATCGGGTATCGGAACATTATTCGGTCCGCTCATAATCGTCCACATAAAGCACCTTGTCACACGCTCGTTGGGCGCCCGGCTCGCCCGACCCCGCATATTCTTTTTGTGCTCCCAGACAACGGCCCGTATTCTCCGAGAAGTGGAAAAAATGAAGATATTAATATATCTTTCTAATTCGAAATACGTTTCGGATAAAAGGTAGATCATAAATCATTATGTGCGCCGTACGAAATTCCTTTTAAATATGCGAGAGAAAATCGGTTTTCGAAGAATTGTCGTCAATCAGTATTGTGACAGATGTGAAGAGGCTCTTTAATTTTGTCTAGTTCTAGGGCTCGTAATGGAATTGTGTGTCAGTTTCGTGAGGATTATACAATAAAATAGAGTGGTAGGAATTATGCAGCGTTTATGGTAGATAAGAGTCATGAAGTGTGCCGATTATTGGGTCGGCTCGGTATGGCGCGGCGTCTGCGGTTGAGCGGTGTGTCAATAAAAGGCCAGTCATCGGCCGCTCATTTGCTGCCTGTCCGCCGGAGATTGAATTAACTTTGATATGTGTTGTTCTGTGGCATTTAATAACCAAAACAATACTCCTACCATACCTTAGACCAAACATTTTAATTGATATATTAACAGACATAGTATTTAACGTAATGTGACCTATAAATCAATATCTTGAAAAATATTAATCTGAATAAAAGTGTGTTAGAACCTTAAAACCCAGAAAGGTGTGTTAAATATGCATTCATATTTTTTGTATACTTTCTTATCCGTGAAATGGTGAGAGAGCTATGAATATACCTAGTCGTTATTCTCTGATTTGACATTTTCAGTTCTTAAAATATTTTGCGAAAAATGCGTAGCTACCAAGTGTGAAATTGTATCTGTGGAACAGGTGCACGAAGCTTAAGTATCAACCAATTATTATTCAAGGTGATGACACGCACCGCAGTAGCAGAACTTGTAATTCCGACAAATATTCGTGATTGTCATTTAAGAATGGTAATAAATATCTGTTTATGAGTCCCCAATGTTACTGGAACTTGATATGTGGTAATAGTTGATTGTTTTTTCTCAAAACTCACCCGAAGCCATTTACTACAATTTGAGTGCAAAGGCCGCGGTGTTGGGTTTCGCCAACTCGCGCTATTTCTAAAAAGCTTGTTTTCTCAGCAGAGCGCTCTTAAGTAGCGTTTTGTAACTTGATGCTTTAGTGTAATTTGGGCTAGGCGGCGTGCCAAGCATTCGTTTGTTTATTGTAGCCTCATTTAATTTATTTGAACTTGATATGATTATAATGCGTATTTAGATAACCGTATTTTTCCAAGCCAAGCTTTGCCAAATTCAACTATAAGATTCAGGTCGTGTCATGAGATTAAACTTGAGGTAATTCACTAAAACAAAAAAAAACAACACGACTACCGTGCTTTACTAAACAAAACGTCAGGAGCGATCTTCTTAAATCCTTTCAAACATAAGCCGTCAAATACGTTTTGGTTGAACAAGCCGAAGATAAAGTTTCACGTCGATATTAACACAAAAAAGTGTCTCCCGTGGGTGATACAGCCGTTTAAGATAAACATCTGACCCTATCCGTGTCCCGGCGGGCATGCGACGAATTCACGAAGCGCATTCTTTGCTCATGTTTCTCCTTTTGGCTTGTCTCACTAAATAAGAAATGGTAAAAAAATATTGTTTATAATAATGTTATAAATGCAAAGGCTTTAAAAATCCGTAGACTTTATACGGACAACTAAGCTATCTTAAATCTTAAAACGTTAAAAACTGGTATTACTTAATGTTATTGGCAAGTACTTTTTCACAAACAAACTTTAACAAACAAACTTATTAGTTATTTCCTATTGCTGTTAGGTTTTTAAAAAGTAAACAACAATGTGTTGTAAAACCCATACGAGGGAAACGCAACTAAAAAGGTCCAGTGGCTTGTCAATGAGATCCGACAGTCGCGTGCGCCGATAACACATCGCGGCCTAATAGTGCTTGTCGCCGATGTTTTTGTGGCTCCGAGATGTTCTGATTAGTAATTAGGCGGGCGACACATGTTTCAAGCTTGTCCCGCATTTAGCTCATTAGGGTCCTGCCCAAAGAGTTTTTTGTCACTTCCCGATGCGACGGATATCAACGCATTTTATTTGATCTGACCGAGATCCCAGTATCCGACATTCAACGAATTAAAGGCTTGTTTGGCCGAGTTGCTTTTTAGCTTTTTAGTTTTCTTTTTGCAAAATTACCTTATTTTACAATTTTGGATGAAAACATCTTTGAGTTGATCGTGATCGACAAAAGTATTGTGCTTCAGTTGGTCAACATAAAAGTGCACACCATTAATTTAAATCATAATATTCATGAATGCACCTATATAGATACGTTTTTTTCATCGTTTAGGGAATTATAAACCGAGAAAATGACGGATACAAATATACAACTACTCCAGTGCAAAGAAAGTATGAATGAGCTGTTTCTCTTCTGTACTCTCAAAGGAAGTTTCACGCCATTGAATATGATCTGACGATGTGTGATTTCATTGAGTATCGGTTGTAACAAAAGTTGCGGTGAGGGATCGCGTAAAAAGCTCTATTATAAGCACTTTAACAGACACTTGAGATTAGCATCTGTGCTCCAGCCTCGAGTTTCAACAATGCCAGGATTAAAGAGAGGTTATTTGTAAACACGACAATAACAAGAGTATTGTGTGCGGTCACACTGGCCAAACCTACTTGTGATGTACCCACTTTATTGAATGTTGTAGTCATACGATTCGGTGAATCCGTGAAGAATCTATCGAAGCGCGGGAATATTATTAGGAAAAAATGGAGTGCAAAATCTTTAGTCGTGAGATTAGAAGTTTGTTTGAACTTCTTATTGATATTTAGATTCAAGATTCAAGATTCAAATTTGTTTATTCAATTTAGATTGTTATTTACAATACTTGTGAACGTCATAGAAGCTACGCCATCGGTTCGCAAACCCTACAGTGGGAGGCCTTGGAGAAGAACCGGCAAGAAACTCCAAGGGTTGTTTTTTTCTCCCTGTCTTATTTCATACAGAGTCGTCAAATTGAAAAATGACCTTAACATGGTATGACTAAGGTCAGTTTCCATCACAATTACACAATGGGTTATGATAAATACAGTTAAGTATAGGCGAACTAATGATCATAGCGGTGAACAATTTTCAGTTACTTAGGAACTCTACTTAAAGCTTTAATATTAGTTTAAAACAAAAGACAATTCTACTATATACTGCAAGTTGCGCCATACATGTTTCAAATGTAATTCTTAATAAAATGAATAAAAACAAAAGAAAACACATTTTAAGGCAAGCAGATAAGAGCAGACCCATTCCCACTGGCAGCACCCGTTCACGAGCATGACGCATGAACCAGCCATCGCTTCGCTCAACCATATTTTAGGGAACGTAACGACCCGATTTAAGATTTTATTTAAGATGTACATGCATCAAAAATACCGTCCATTCTTATTTGTCGATCATTAGTGTATTAAGCGTTACCGTAAATTAAACAGATGTTTACTGGTGTCATGATTTCAACAACAAAATAAATAAAAATGTAAACAAAAACGACTAATCCTTTTACAAACGAAATTTACAAAACGTCCGACGACGGTGGTGAAGACGTAACAAGATGCGCCCAAGCCGATAGTTAACACTTAACTTTGAGGATTAGCATCACAGTCACCTCGATCTTCAATGATCCCATAAAGCGGATGTGGGCTTTTGGCATACCCATCAGAGTTCTTCAAAAAAGTTGCTATAGCAAATACTACTCATGAGTCTAAGAGATAAAGCTGAATTTTGAGTAGAATATTCCCAACGGCTTTGTAACAGCAATGTGACAAAGTCTTCTTATAAATATGATTTATGGTCGTGTTAAGTATCCCGTGCAATTGTTGTGAATATTTATTTGTACTCGTAAACTATAAACAACGAGCAAATCTGGTTATTTATGACGTGATTGGACATTCGCGTTCGGACTCCGATCGTTTTGTTCTTAGATTGGTGAGAAAAAGAAATGGAACGGTTTTGTTCTTGAATTACGATCGAAATGTCTCGGTGGTTAAAGCAACATTGTTTTGTAGATTTTGTAGTTTTTTGATGCGATAATTACTTACCAATTATGTTCTTAGTTTATACTAAATAAGGTGTGCCACGAATGGTTTCGATAGGTGTGTCTAACATCACATCAGCCCCCTGATTCACAAACCATCGGAAACGGAATCGGATTCCAAACTGTGCTTTGTCTTTGTCTATTCTGTAGAGAGTGACAGAGACAGTGCATACATTCCGCTGTCGGGAGGGTTTTCCGACGGCTTGTGAATCAGGAGGCAGGTCAAGTGCAAATAACAACATTGATCCTAACGCTCGTTATACAATATCAAATACTCAAATAAAAACTTTGAAAATTATAAGACGCAATCGTAAATAAATGGATGCGGGCAGCGCAGGACCGATCGTTGTGGAGATCCTTGAGGGAGGCCTATGCCCAGCAGTGGGCGTCGTTCGGCTGATGATGTGTTCTCTAACATTTTTTATAGTCTTTTTCGAAAGCACTTTTGACCTTTTAGTACATAAATTCACAAGATTTAATTTCACTATCTTTTCTTTCCAGGTGAAAAACCCTTCAAATGCGAGTACGCTGGCTGCGACAGGCGCTTCGCAAACTCTTCAGATAGGAAGAAGCATTCGCACGTTCACACGTCCGACAAACCTTACAACTGCCGCATCCACGGCTGCGACAAGTCGTACACGCATCCTTCGTCACTTCGGAAGCACATGAAGGTGCACGGAGCAGCTGGAGACGCTTCTCCCCGCTACGATAGCGACGGAGACGACTCCTCGTCAGCAGGCAGCGTCAGCGTCACCGCCGGCGCCGCCAGCCCCCCCGCACCCATACCACCCCCTCCCGCTCCAGTCCCACCCCCGCACCACCACCACCATCCCACAATAACGGACAAACTAGAAAGCCTAAATGACAAATACCTTAATCCTCACGACCAAAAACCTTATGAACGTCCTCCACCACCTCCTCAGCACCAACCGCATCTAACCAACATAGGTGGTAACGGGGTGATGGATAATAAACTTGGCTTCGGTGGTCATTGGACGCAATTTCAGCAGCCGGCTCCGACGGTGCCGCACGGGGTGCCGGAGTGGTGGTGTCCGTCGCAAGAGTCGTACCACCACCACCACTTGATGCATCACTCCGGCGCAGCTGCCGCGTATTGACCGCATCGCGCTTAGGGAACTCTTCATTCGACGATAGAACTTTGCTCAATGATTAAGTCCTTAAAAATATGTATACCATAAGTTTACGTTTGGCAACTTCCTAACTCTTCCTATCAGTTCACAAATTTTCTTGTAGTTGCTATAGTGAGTTTCCATTTTGTATTCATATGACGAAGCTTGGACGTGTACCTACTCTTAAAATAGGCTATTAAATATAAAACTAATTTTAAATAAAAAATAATAAAAATCGTAACACAAGAAGGATTTTTATACTCGTATTACCTAATAGTTTTATAAACTATCATCGTCATTAACACTGAAATATTACGAAAAGCAGGATTTTTGGTAAAAATAAAACGTGGTAAAAACCCGTTTTTCGTAATATTTATTGATACCTCCTCTGTCCGTACCATAGTCTAAAATTCTTAAATCTATCATCATATTCATGCTAGATTTTCATAGTACACGCCCAGCATCAGAATATCATGCTAAAAAGCTTAATCGTGGAATGAAAAGTTCGCTAACGCGCGTGTTCAACGCTACTAAAGTACTTTACGCTTATTTATAGTTATTAGTCCGTACGAATTCGACCATCCTATACAGACAGCAGCCGTCCTAAAGTTTTAATTAATGAATCCTACTGAAATTCACTAGAAAATTCAATAGACGCATCAAATCAGGCTCTTGTTAACGAGATTGTAAACAATGAACCACCACTAGTTGCTCGTTGTATTCTTAAACAAACAAGGTTTTGTCTGAATGCGTCCTTTAATTTGGTGAATGTCTTCGGGTATTGTCCGTTAGGATCTTGGAGCCTTTGTGATGTTGGGACACCAACAATGTACAGAGATTTTTGTCAACATCATTGTTGATCGTGATTTATTGCAGCCTTTATTTAGGGTAAGCACTGACGTACAAACAGTCGTATTGTTGTGTAATAGAATTTCTAAATATTAATATTCCTACAACTTTATAATAATTATTTGTAAAGATGAGATATCGCATACAGTTAGGTGACTAATAGACGACCAATCTGGGGCTAGTTCAATGTGTGACCTTGGATTGATGATAAAAATCAAATTTTCTGGATAATACGTGATCCATTTCAATCTGGCATCAATCAACACCTTACTCGATCAATCTGACATCAATCATAACCTAGGTCGTGGGCTGAACTGACGCCACATTTGATCATCTAATGGTCACCCTTATATATTGAATCGAAACGTTACTAATTCCTCGCTTGGTAAATTAGTGAAGTTGAACCGAAGCCTTATTATATATGTATCAGCATGGCCAAAGCACCGAAGTCTAATAAAACTACGATTTATAGGTTGTAAAAGTGTAAAATAATAACCGTTAGGAACTTATTTATAAGGTCGTTTATAAATAAATTATGAATGCCCAGTGATAATAGGAATAAGTGATTGATTTTATTGTAAATTACTTATGTAGTTGCTATAAACTATTGTGCTATCTAATCCTGGATTTTTATGATTATAATGCTATATGTATGTTCATAGTAGTACCTACTATTTTTTCACGAATAGACATTTTATGAGAGATGAACCTACTACGTCTTTATAATTAATTATGTATTGTAAATAAATGACTGACAGAGCACGATGTATTTTAAGTTATTTTAAGAACAAATTGTTGTCTTTTCTACAGCCCTGTAAATAGCGAGAAATAAAGAAAAAACATATTTCAATTTCAAGGTAAAGGAACTTTTATTATTAAACACCTCTTCATTTATATAATACTTGCTTTCCGCCCGCGGCTTCACCCGCGTGCTAGTACACAACGTTATCCCGTGGGAATGTGATATTTTTCCGGGATAAAACGCAGTCTATGTTCCTCTACAGGCTACAGTATCTTCGTCCCAAATTTCAGCCAAATCCGTTCAGCCGTTTTGGCGTGATTGAGTAACAAACATCCAAAAATCCAAAGATCTAAAAATTCATATTTATAATATTAGTAGGAACTATGATGACCTCTTTTGTAGTAAATGGTAAAGTTGTTCAAAGAGGCGATGGAACAAAAAATGTTAAGTAGGCAAGTATAATCTGACAAAATGCAATAAGTTGTTTGGATCTCATTAAACAGAATTTTCATCCATTCATTAAATAAAACTTATAGGTACATTACCTATTTATGATTTCATTAGAAACGAAGACCTTCAATAATTTCCAATTTATCAAATCAATAAAACTCCAGCAAGTAATAAAATCTTAGATGAGAATATGATTGGAAATCGCATAACAATACGCATTTTTCCTCGAATCAATAGTTGTAAACAAGAGTATCGAAGGATGAACAGAAGATTGATCGGTCGAAGCACCAAATCTAAAATGGAAATCCAATTCTCGCGATCATTTCGATCGGACCGCGATCAAAAAACCTACTCCGTGACGATACCCCAATAAAACACCACAACAACAAAACGAGGAACAATCATATTCCAAAAGAGAATTGAATTTATCATTGGGAAGGAGCGAGATGCACAAATGATAAATGATGTAAACGACGTAAGGGCGCGCGGGTGGGAGCGAGACGGCCGATCGCATTCGATTCGACTTCACTGGGATGATTTATAGTTTCTCAACAGGGATTGGCCGATACAGTACTTAAAAGATTTATAGATCCTTATGGTGCATGCGCGGTAGGAGCGTTTTCTTATTATAAATCTCACTCCTGCGCATGAACTCGCGATTGCCTCTTTAGCTGTCTGGTGGAGAAATTAAAAAAATATGTTAACATATTGCGCCGGCTGGCCTCGGACGTAGAACATTGAAGTAATTGGCTGACTAAGTTAGTGCGCGCGCTCACGAGAACCGTGCTGGCTCTGCGTGAGTGCGTCCCGGCCTTATTATACCTGCGATTAATTGATTACGACACATACATTATTGTCGTATACCGAGAAAGGTTCGGGGCATTCGTCATTATGTTTTATTGATTACTTATTGATCTTGCTGCAACTACCGGACATTGGTAGGTTATAAAAGCAAGCCAAGAAAAAGAACTCAAAAGCAATGAATCGCAATCGAAAGAGTGGGTAGGGTAGGTACTGTATAATATTTGCTTACCTACAGTAGGGTGGTCAAATTGGACAGTGGATCATTTCAATTTTCATTCTTAAATTTTCATGATTTTCATGATCAGCTGATGATGGTACGGAGGATCCCAAGATCTTTGAAAATATTTTTTTCTTTATAAGTTCAAAAATAATGCATTCAATAAACACAAATGTTTCTGTTCCGGTGGCCAAAAACTGAAACTAACGTGCTTCTTTTTTAATGTCAATTGCTACAAAAAATATTTTTATAAAAAAAAAAACTGCCTTCAAAAAAAATGACATCAAAAAAGTAAGAAATAGTCCCTCACCAATTACGTAAGTACTTTGAAGTCGGGCGTGAAACATGTACCTACAATTTTTTGTTGTTTTTGTTAAAACCCGCCCGACTTCAACGTACTTACGTTAATTGGTGAGGGATTATTTCTTACTTTTTGGATGTCATCTTTTTAAGGCGGTTTTATTTTTTTATAAAAATAATTTTTATTTCACTCTTTTTAGTGCATCATGCATGCAATTTACGTGTATTCTGGTAAATAGGTATGTGATGAAACTGAAAACCTCCTTTTTTGAAGTTAGTTAAAATACCTTGAGATATCTCCTTTCCAACAAAACAAGAACCATCTAAATCTGTTTATGAACAAAGGAGTTATGTCTAAAGATACGTAGAAATTCACATAAAGTGGTAACGAAAACGACAGTATTTTCAAGATTTTCTGAAACCTACTGAAACGATTTCAAAATTTCAAAAAATGGGACCAACTTGGGACAAAACCTGATGTTATAACGTTTGAATCATTTCAATCGGTTCAGCCGTCTTCGAGTAATCGGTGTACATACATATAAAAAAAAAACGCGACGAATAGATAACCTCCTCCTTTTCAATTTTTGAAGTCGGTTAAAAAACCTAGCGCCGCTGTCACCGGAACAGAAAAGATTGTCGATCTGTACCCTCCATTAGAACAACTGATCAATTTAACTTTGACGTAACACAGATGAAACAAAACGTAATCAAAGTTACTAATCTGAAATAGAACATGTCAAAAACACCATAGCAAACCTCTCCCCTGTTCATAATAATCGTGAATTGCGTTTACGAAGTGCTTTTGTGACTCAACCTCCTGCAATAAAGACGCGATTACATAGGTAGTGTACGAACGAGAAAATAGCCGGCTGGCACCTTTTCGGTGAAGTTCGTTTACTTACGACCTACGCGCACGCTACTGAACGTACAAGCAGTTAGAATGAAGAGCACGCAAAAATTGCCTTTAGGTGGTCAGCCGGAAAGTTACCAGTTTGTACGAACTATCCTCCCCTACATTGCATCCCCTGAGATAAGATCTGCTGCGACTGACACCTGACTCCGCCCACGAGGGTTACGGTTTTGTACACCTATAAACATTTTAAAAAGAAACCGTAGGTAGGTACTAATAATAAAGAAAACGTCTTTTAAATAAAATAGCTAAATAACTCCTCAACCTTTACGATTTACAAATCTTAGTCAGGCACCTCTCTCTGCACGCCCAAGTGCAATAGCGGCTAGCAATATCGATCTCGCTGCTATTACCATTGGAGTAAGTCTTTTATTTATTTATTTATTTATTTATCGTTTTTGGATAGCTAACAGCTTATAAACATACAGATAACAACAAACATATAAAACTAAAAGCTATTGACAAGCTACCACATGTAGTATTCAAAAGAATTTGATATTAAAGTAAACGTAGCCCAGAAGGGACAGGTGCGCAACAATATTAAACTAAACAATAAAACATTAAACTAAATTTTAAACAATAACTTAATAACAGTCGTGATACTGTTGAAAAATAAATCAATATTGGCGTCAGCGTTATTGATGGCGGAACAAGCTCTAATAAGGAAACTGTTATGCCTGTAGTTGGTGCGCATAGAAGGAATACTAAATGGTCTATATGAATCGTTGCGGGATGCTCTTGTAGGTATTTTAAAACGAATTCTATCAAGTAGATCAGGACAATCCACTGAACCTCTAATCAACTTGAGTAGAAATGTAACATCTGCAATATTACGTCTAACAGAAAGTGGTAGCAAGTGGAATTTAGTACAACGGTCTTCGTAAGATGTTTTAGGAATTTTGAATTTGAAATTTAGGAACCGTTAAGGTTACGTTTTTGGACTTACTGTAAAACCACCTAAGACTAAGGTAATTATTATTGGTAGTCCACATTACTTTTCGAGGATTAATTTAAGCAGTTACCTCCTATCTCTTTCGATGGCATTGTCGTCCCATTCTAAATCTGTTCGAAACCTTGTCGTAGTTTTTGCTGGTGGTTTTTATGGATTCCTCAGGTCGATGCTCTCAGGAAAAAATATTCGCTGCATACAGCTCACTGAAACGCTTACGAAACTTTTAAACCAAAATTACTCTTGCACAGTTTGTTCTCCTTCCCATCATAGACTACGCTGATGTCTGTTACACGGATCTCTCGAAGGTTATGCTCAGCAAACTGTGGAGCGTCTGCAGAATATATTGTGTACCTATCTGTTTCATCTTTAACCTTCTTAAATTTGACCACGTTCGCACTTTCACTAAAAGCTTAATTAGCTTTCAACTTGTTTTTCCTCCCCATTCAACATATTTCCACTCCTATACCTTCTCTCTGCCCTCTGATTCCACTAGTTCAGTTGACCAGATCAGTTAACTGAAATAGTGAGATTTCTTTTCTGATTTTTTCAGTACAGAAATCAGACTAGCCCAACAACCAAAAAATAAAGAAAAACAAGCTAAATATGACAAACAAAAAGAAAAAAAATCAAAAATCACATTGCAACTAATTAACGGTGACATTAATGTCTCTCTTTTTTTGGAAAAACTTTAAATTAATTAATTAATTTAAAAAATAATAATAAAGAAAAAAGGTGAAACCAGATGTTAAAGTAGTTCAATTTACAACTGAACAAACGAGAAAAGAAATCTCACTAGTTCAGTTAACTGAACTGGTCAACTGAACTAGTGAGAACTGTGCATGCTGTTCGATTATGGAATGTTCTTCCAGGAGGTATTTAAGGCGCTACTCGGAAAAAGTATGGACTTTTTTATTTAAAACTATAGGACGGTTACAGTTGTTACAAATCTGGTAATAAGATATATATTTCTTCATACCTTTATCAAGATTCGTATAGTTTCAAAATGATTTTACGATTTTAGTTTTGCCTCGACACTTTTTCTTTACGAAAATTCAAGATTATTCTTAAATGGGGTTACTTACACTATTGGAAATTGGTTTAATTAGTGGACACCATTAATATATAGGATCGTATAGAAGCATTTTTTTTAAATCGAGGCGATACTCGAAAAAAATATACTGAAGCGAGATAGCAATGAGAAAACGACGCGCGTGGGAGCGAGACCGATTTTGCAGATTAGGCAAAAAAAAACAAATACACTGCGTATTAAAAAACTACAGCGATTAAAAGTAAAAATTAAAAGCTTCTACACGATCCTTAATATTATTGGTGTCCATTAATTAAAGCAATTTCCAATAGTATATGTAACCCCATTTAAGAATAATCTTGAATTTTAGAGGTCTTTTCGAAAATAAAAAGTGTCGAGGCAAAATCATAAAATCGTGTTTCTGAAACTATACGATTCTAGATAAGGGTATGAAGAAATATATATCTTAAAACCAGATTTGTAACAACTCTATCCGTCCTATAGTTTTATATCAAAAAGTCTATACTTTTTCCGAGTAGCGCCTTAAATCTTTAAGCGATCAAGTCAGAACACACATTTTCTCTCACTCCTACTACTTATTTATAAATTTTCTTGATTATATTAATATTCATTTTTAACCGACTTCAAAAAGGATGAGGTTCTCTGTTCGTCTGTATGTATGTTTTTTTAACCGACTTCAAATAGGAGGAGGTTCTCTGTTTGTCTGTATGTATGTTTTTTTGTGTACCTATGTCCACCGATTACTCGAAGACGGATGGACCAAATGAAATGATTCAAACGTTTTTGGTCCCATCTTTTGAAATAATGAAATCGGTTTAGTAGTTTTCAAGTAATCCTGAAAATACTGTAGATAATTTATTAGGTAACCATTGCACGAGTTTTTACGTATCTTTAGGCATAACTCCTTTGTTTATAAACCGACTAGCTGACCCAGCGCGACTTCGTTCCCCTACCATACCCGTACTCTACCCTTACCCTACCCGTACTCGACCCCTACCCTACCCATACCCTACCCCTACCCTACCCCTACCCCTCCCTACCCCTACCCCTACCCTACCCCTACCCTACCCCTACCCTACCCCTACCCTACCCCTACCCTACCCCTACCCCTACCCTACCCCTACCCTACCCCTACCCTACCCCTACCCTACCCCTACCCCTACCCTACCCCTACCCTACCCCTACCCTACCCCTACCCTACCCCTACCCTACCCCTACCCTACCCCTACCCTACCCCTACCCTACCCCTACCCTACCCCTACCCTACCCCTACCCTACCCCTACCCCTACCCTACCCCTACCCTACCCCTACCCTACCCCTACCCTACCCCTACCCTACCCCTACCCTACCCCTACCCTACCCCTACCCTACCCCTACCCTACCCCTACCCTACCCCTACCCTACCCCTACCCTACCCCTACCCTACCCCTACCCTACCCCTACCCTACCCCTACCCTACCCCTACCCTACCCCTACCCTACCCCTACCCTACCCCTACCCTACCCCTACCCTACCCCTACCCTACCCCTACCCTACCCCTACCCTACCCCTACCCTACCCCTACCCTACCCCTACCCTACCCCTACCCTACCCCTACCCTACCCCTACCCTACCCCTACCCTACCCCTACCCTACCCCTACCCTACCCCTACCCTACCCCTACCCTACCCCTACCCTACCCCTACCCTACCCCTACCCTACCCCTACCCTACCCCTACCCTACCCCTACCCTACCCCTACCCTACCCCTACCCTACCCTACCCCTACCCTACCCCTACCCTACCCCTACCCTACCCCTACCCTACCCCTACCCTACCCCATACCCTACCCCTACCCTACCCCTACCCTACCCCTACCCCTACCCTTCCCCTACCCTAAAAATAATTTGAAAGCAAGAGTTTTTTATTGCATTTTTGATACAGTTTTCGACATTTTGAAATATATTGTAATTTCGAAAAAAACATTTGTACCTGCACCAAGGTAACTTACTTCGCTGGCTCAGCGACCCGAAGTGGATCTTGGCCTCCGACAACAAAGTGCGCCATTCTTTCCTGTTTTGTGCCAGGTTGGACCGGTTGGGCACGTCAAGCTCTTCCAGATCTTTGGCGACTTCGTCTTTCTAGCGATACCTCGGGCGACCCACCGGGCGACGTCCAGTTGGTTGCCCAAGATATGCTCTTCTTACAGCACGATCCTGGCCCATCCTTTCAACATGACCAAGCCAGCGAAGTCGGGCAGCTTTTATTTCTCCGATGATGTTTGGTTCGGCCACCAGCTCTTCTATTGGGGGAGTGGTCGGTAGTACAGCCTAGCTACGCTATCCGGCTAAGTCCGTTGGACTCGCTGACCAAAGTAGGGTGTGGTCCTCCAGCATATCGGGGGTTGTGCGGCGGGTTAACAACCCTCCCACGTGAAAGACCAATGTTACGAATCCGGCACCAAGGTAACAACTACTTAAAATCTTTTTTTGTTTGTGTCCTTATTAGTAGACTATCAAACGATTGACATAAATATTGTAATCGGTCATAATTTCAAATTCAAATATGCCTACTCATTTTCCAAAAGATCCAAACGGCAAACCTTCTGCCATTAGTATGTTAAACATCAAATAAACATTCCTTTACACACATATTATTAAACATTAAATTGATTTTAACTCATTATACCCACATTCCGCATAAGAGAAATCCAATGATAGGACTGGGCAATCAACATACTATACAAAAACTGTTAGAGTCAATACTTAAATCGCAAATATATTCAACGGAAGTGCAAAAAAGAATTTATGATAAACACAATAGGGTATGAATTCTAATGCATACAGACCGGGCGGTCTTTTTTAGAGTGAAACGAAGACGATCTGTAAGGACTGAAATCTTTATTTATTAGAATCGGCAAATTATAAAACGCGCGTTTATGTCCCTCGCGTATTGTTATTGACAGTGGGCAAAAAGTTATGACGGACAGATAGACGCCACTGTTGGGCCTGTGAGATGATAACATGTGGAGCTTGATGATAAGATAAGATACACTCGTTTGCAGAAAATAGGGGCACTTGCTTTTTTTTCATATGAATGCGCACTGCAAATGAAAAACGAGGCAAAAAACGAGTAGATGATCTGCAATTGAGACTGCTCTGTTGCAGATCATCTAGATACTCGCTATTTCTCTACACTAGGTTCTACACTAGGTACATACCTATCACTATTAAGTATCAAAGTGCAAATCCGGTTAAAAGCCTCATATATGAACAAACACTTCCCCCATTTCTCCACAGCGGAAAATTATTGAAAGTTTGTTCAGTTTAATTTTATATGAATGAAAAGATGTAATTTTTTTATTTAACAATTTTTTTTACTTTGAAGTTGGATAATTTATTATTTGTCTGCCTATTGGAATTGTATTTTCTTATAAGACAACACAAGCAAAGTAAAAAATATATAAGTTTAAATAGGTTTGAATCAAAATGCAAAAGTAATCATTTACAAATTAGGTACAAGCGAAGCGTATGAAAAACTAAAAAAAACATTATTTTATGTGTGATTGAAGACGTTGAACTACCTTAAAAAAAACTTGAAACGAAAACATAAACCAAATATTGATAATCGGTATAAATCTCATTTAAAAACACTTATGTTTTAATAAGCTCCTACAAATTAGTTAGCTAGTTACAAAATAAATCATTTAGAACCAAAATATCAGCCTATTTAGCACCGTAGCCCTAATTTTCTTATCACAAGTTCCCGGACTGACTCCGTGCTGTGAATTTCAATAAGGTTTTAGTCAAATTATAAAGTTCTAAACAAGCCTGATTTGCGTAACAAGACTTCTAGTTTGTCCAAAACGATAAGATACCCAAAGTAGGTATAAATATATGACTGCATTTTCTTTTTGAAATATGAGGCGTTCCTCATAGCGCACCCAATTTTAAGCGCGTTTAAAACTATAGATACTGGTGATTATTTATTTAAATTGATGATGACTGGTGATTTTTATTATTCATCATCATCATGTCAGCCGAACGACGCCCATTGCTGGGCATAGGCCTGGATCTCCACAACGATCGGTCCTGCGCTGCCCGCATCCAGCGGCTTCCCGCGAACTTGACTAATCGTCGGTCAACCTTGTAGGGGGCCTGCCTACGGACCGTCGTCCGGTACGCGGTCGCCATTCGAGAACCTTTCCGCCCCAACGGTCACCGCGCTTCTTCACGCTGTGTGTCCCGCCCACTGCCACTTCAATGAAACAATTCCTCGAGCGATGTCGGTTGTTTTAGTTCTCCTGCGGCTCTCATCATTTCTTATTCGATCGAGCAGGGAATTATACCAAGCAGCGCTCTCTCCATTGCTCGCTGGGTGACCTTGAGCCTTCTTATGAGACCCATATTAATACACCACGTCTCACTCCCATAGGTCATTACTGGCAACAGTGCAACACACACTGATCAAAGATTTTCGTCTTGAGACATTGTGTATTTCGGTCGCGAATATATGCCGGAGCTTCCCGAACGCTTCCCATACGAGCTGGATAGGTACTCGAAGTTGGACTTGCCTAACTGGACTGTCTGTCCCACCTGACCTGACGCGTGTTTAACATTTTTACCCATCACAAAAAGTGCACAACGCCGCTAAAGAAGTTTTCACTTCAAAAAATACAAAACACTGTAAAATAATAAAGTAATTAAGTGTTTTGACTCTTCATGAATAACTGGGGTGTCAGTATTGATACGATGTTTGCGCATACAATTCGACGACACTTATGGTGTCAATGTTTATGACCACCTCCATGGTCAAGTAGTGTAGGTGGCGCACATGTTTTCAAGTTGCTTCTATCTTGATTGAAAATGAACTTAACAATATTTTCTCGTGTCTAGGTGTATGCGGTAATGATAATATTACACGGTTCAACCAAATTGATTCACTTTGATTGAAAGGCGCAGAAATACAGGCGCACATTGACATTTAATGATTTACTTTTACGTTTACTTTGTTCAATTTGGTTGGTTCATCCAAATTGAAAGGCAAAAGTGAACCGTGTATTTCTGCCATAATAATACCCGTCGCTGTTTCCGATTGCCATAACACAGGTGCCTTGTTAGCTAGAGATTCTAGCAATGTATAATGGTGTACAATTTTTATTTACTCAAAATATTGGTTTATTTTACTGTCAGATTAACTACCCCAATAATCGTTCAGTTTAAAATTAATTGGAGACATTTTAAATTAAATTAAATTAAATTATTTTTAAAATTTAAAGCATGACGTGCTGTCGACTTTACAAGCGCAAGCGCACATCGTGCGACCCGAAACGTCACGGAATCAACCGATGCTCTGGTATTTGCATATCAGCGAGTCCATCAATTGAGACGTTGCATTTTAAATGACATTTAACGAAAGTAGTTTATGTACAGTCAACGAAATATGAGACAAAACATGAGCACTAACTAGGCATGAATACCACCGCTATTACGAACGCCATAAAGTCTTAATTAAGGACAAACTGTTAATCCTGACTTGCGGTCGTTTGTACCATCATCGATAAGAATACTTTTAAACGTAAACTTTTTTATTTTTGGTTCTGTTTGTGCAATGGTACGCGCTACGCATATTTTATTAGCTACCGATAAAGATAAACAAAAAAACAGAATTTTTCAATAGTCAAGGAAATGCGTCAAAACAAGAAGGTGGCATTTACAATTTATTAATTTCACCATCGTCATTTTCTTTAAAAAATAATTACCAGTAGTCCTTGTTAAAAGACGCAAATTGAAGAACAACCACACAGGCCAAACTGAGAACCTCCTTTTTTGAAGTCGCTGAAAAATATTTTTTCACTTCTCATGTTCGTAAAGTTCGTGTTTATGTTGGGTATAGGCTGCATAAAATCGCTTTTTATGCTCTAGTGCATAAAGTAAAATCTTCGTCTAAGTCTCAGACTTTAAGACAAAGATCGTCAGGTATACAGCCACACACGCAATTAAACTTCGTAAAATAAACTTATTATTTCATTCTGTTTTTTCAATTTTGTACATAATCCATGTTAAATTACTAAATTAATAAAACTAGGCAAAATTACTGAGTTTTCTAAGAAATAAGTATTTCAAGAGCATTATGGACTACAATCTAATGCTAAAGTCACTGTGCTACCAATGCCACGTATAAAAAAAGGAAAAAAAAGTCTTCCCGCCAATATGGCGAAGTCTTTATTTTTTCTTTTTTGCAATATTGGTATTTATTTTCCTCACACTCTAAGTGAAAAGCAGAGTGTATAACTTGTACATAAAACCATTTTACCCTCGAATTGACTATCCACCCTCGCCTACGGCTCGGATGGATATATACATCTCGGGTAAAATAGTACGTTTTATGCACTTGTTGTACAATCTACTATTTTAATCGGGTGAATTAATTCAATGGGTGTTTACTGTTTACTTAAACAGAAAGCTTACTTACTACTTACTTAAACACACAATTTCCAATTCCAAATGTCAATAGTTTTAGTAAGTAAGTCATAAAAAAGTTATTCTGCATTTTCACCTTAGAGATCGAATTGTGGAACAATAGGTCATTTTTTTTTTGGACCAAAGTTACCTACGTAGGAGCAATGTAGGAACAAATTACGGTACCTAGTACATGCTTCGCAATAGGTAGGACCATTCCACCAAAATGTCCCACACGACAGGCGATGCTTTAGTATACTTCTGATTAGCTAAAAAGACTGCTATTGATGATTGGAAATCAGAATATTTAATTTCAGATTACATTCCATCAGTGTATTTTTCTACTGTTTTCAAAATATCCTTCTTGGTGTTGCTATACGTTTACGTGCGGGGCTAAAGTTGATGTTTTCATGGAATGCTCCTTATAATGAGTTTTGTAGTGTAGGCACCTCTTTGTACCAACTATAGACTAGGTATATTTAAATTTTGTATTTTTTTTATATTGCTAAACATAAGTAGGTCAATCAACAATCAAGAATACCAGTTGGTACCTATTTTGTGGGACTTTAATACTTCCTTGTACGCCTTTATAATTATTTTGAAAAAACAAAATACAATACCTATGTAATTTCTTAAAAATATAAGTAATTCAAAAAAAGGTGTAAAAAAATACCAAAATACAGCGTAATCAAAAATAACAGCATATCCCCTGTATGTTCATTTTTTACCGACTTAATTCCTCTAACCTTATGCTCACCAAAGTTGCCAACCAGAGGGATGTTTTGTCCCCTTTTGCATTTTCATATGGCGCGAGAGGGAACAACTCGCACAAATCTTTATATTTCTTTGTGCTCCCTCCCGCGGCGCGTTGATGATGAGTTACGGAGGGCACTAGCCGGAACGGAAGCCCTCGCGCCCTCCTCGCTTCCGGTGCCAATCGGAATCGCGATCCTCGTATGCTGAAATGCACTATTTCATAATTTATTGGCGGGCCTTGGTAGGCAAAGACGCGTTTAGCCGAGGTCGAAAACTTGTAAAAAAAATTAGAGAAAAAGTTTAAATAGAAAAAATACCACACCACAGCCCCTTAGATTTTCAGACGGGATTCATAAATGCATTGTGAATGCATAACATTAATTTAAAATCATTTATGAAAAATATGAAGATATGGGGGAGTTCTGTAAAAAAATTGTGACAGTGGCATAAAAATGCTTGTGATATTTTCAGGTTAAAAACTCTACGCTTACCTACCTGTTGGTAAAAATAATACTATTTTTAGCCTAATAGATAATCATGAGGTACGAAGCCAATCAGAGGGTATTGGACAATTGCTAAAAGTTCTAAAGAAGCTTTTCGATTTTAATTTACGTATCCAGAAATGAGTTTTGAAAAAAAGAGTTTAAACTAAGTACTATGTTAGTTAGGTTTAATACATAAATCACACAATTTTTATGATAAAATTGATGTCTGTATGTGATCCCAACATTAAATCAGACTCCTCCATATGCTTACCGATCCCAACACAAACACAATACAGTCACAATTTAATTACGCATAACTGATTCCACTACCCATAACCCTGAAGCAAGCAACAATGAACCGTAACTACATTTTAGTCCATGGTAAAAGTGTTTTAAGTGCGTGTTATCCATTGGCGACGCGTGGCTACAATCCACTTGGCGGCTGGCAAGACAATATCCATAAATAACGGGTTCATAACGCGGATGATGCGCCACGCGCCGGCGCGTGCGCGGGGAGCTCCGCCACATCTAATTATTCGCAGTTGCTGGACCCGCCAAAATCATACCAAATGTATTGAAGTTTGTGGATGTATGCTTAAAGATACCTTTGCTATGATTTTATAGTCAGTTACTAATGTAAGGAGCTCATAGTACAAATCCCCAGGAATACTTATTATGTACTGAAACTAAAATGTGATTTTGTTATTCCAAATAAAATGGAGCTCATTTCTTATTGCTGAAAGCTACTCTTGTTTTGATAGTAGGTAATTTTCTTACTTCTTCTTATGCTTCTTTCTTATTTTTTTACATAGAAAGCGACTCTACTTTTGTTTTGAAAGGTAACTTTCTCACTAAACTTATCCTACACTATTTAAGTAGGTACAATCTAAAAACTTTTTTACGCACTACTGGGTAGCACTTTGCCTTCATCGCCTGATGGCTGAAGGTGGAAGCGCAATACTCCCGGAATCCTAAACCAGTAATTAGCTTTAATAATTAGCTTTCTTTGCACAAGATATCGCTGAACATTATTTTAAGCCTCGATAAAAAAAGTCAAATGCAATGAACACAAGCTGTCTATTAATAAAAATAACGGGCAGAAACTTAAAAAAACTCACATTAAAGACATTCAAAATCGCAATAATGACAAAACTTTTCTAGAGTAAGTACTTAGTCGTGAAAAATTGAGGGCGGAAGGTGGCGGGAGTCAGGAGTGACACCGGATTACCAGCTATAGCTCAGCACGGCACATTTTATGTTGTTTTCCTTTTTATATCATATCAAACTGTTAAGAATGTAAGTAGGTAGGTACTTTAAAAAAAACACTTTCAAAGCTGAATTATTCAAAGAATTTTGTATGAATTCGGTTCTTTGAAAATAAAAACCGATAAAAAATTAAGTGACAATTAAAATTAAGAAACTCTAACTGCAGGAACACAACAATGCTGAAAACGTCGTTGTTTTGGTGTCAAACTTAGATAAGATGGTGGTAGCGAAGCTGGCGAGGCGGACTTATAACAAGTCCTAACACCAACCAAACCGAATACAAAATGTACCTACCCTCACTGGGAATCGAACCCGGGACCTCTTGGTCTGATACTGGTGTTGTGCACCACTATACCACAGATGCGATTAAGAAAAAATTGCAATAATTTGGTAATTCCATATTTCCTGGGGTTTTTAAATTAGGTTTTAACAATCACTAAAATGGTGTTTCTTATTTAACAATAATTTTATGAAGCGCTACATATTAAAAAGTTCCTTAAAGTATAATACTTACAATAAATAAAATTACAATTCAAAAAACAAAAACAGATCCAAAATAAATTAAACTTTTTACAAAGAACCCTAAAATGCTTAATAAATCGAAAATCCACCAACCAAGCGCAAACACCAAAATTAAATGGACCGAATTATTTATTCATTCCAACCTCAAGCGAATCTACCAAACTTGTCTGCCTGGAACCCCTAGTTAGAACAAAATCTACGTAATTCGCTCAAAACTAAACTTTAATGTCTAATGGTAAAGCTTATTCTTACACAAGTCAATCTAAAGTAATGGAATACCTACCCAGCAAAAACTTATGTTTTGGAAAATACGAGTAATATAATATCTTTTTTTTATCAAATTAACTCATACAATAGTGATATTTTGAACAAACTTCCCTATGTAATGTCAATAATTAACAAAACAAACAATAACATTCATTCGTTAACTGAATTAAAATTGTTAATAAGCATTCAATTAATTGTTAAAATTAATTAGGAAGAAACATTTTTTATTAAATATACTTTACTAAACTTGGTAATGATATAAAATTCTAACATTAGAAAACAAAAGACGTATTGCAGTGATCACAAAAACTTATCGACGAGGATGGGATTCGAACCCACGCGTGCAGAGCACATTGGATTAGCAGTCCAACGCCTTAACCACTCGGCCACCTCGTCATGCGAAGCTGGTGCGAAATTGCCGTACAGCTCCATAGGTGGCGTCTTCCTTTCACTTGCCGCCTTTTTATCACTTTTTTACTTGTCTGTTGTTGATTGGTAACATGGACGTGATACTCATATGACGTCATACTCACACATTTATCGGTCACTCGATACTATGATGATAAAATAAATGCTAATTATGTACCTATTGTTAAAATTGTATTCACATTCTTGCATATTTAATTATGTTTACTTTAGTAATATAATGCACATTATTTTACTAATATGTGTTTTACTAATACTCGTAAGTTATTTCTTACTCGTATGTTATTTTACTAATACTCGTAAGTTAAAGTAACTTACGAGTAAGTAAGTAGGGCAGAGGTACCCTTTACCCTTTGTGGCCACTTTAAGGACTTTTTAACTTTTAAGCACTAAGTACTAAATGGTCTTAGGTATTTAAGACACAAATTATATCTTAAATTACTTATAGATAATTTATCTACCTTCAAAGGTACATTTTTACAATTTATAGAAGTAAAATAGATTTTTTTATACAACACACAATGTGTGAGAGGTGCCAAATATACCGGTTTTGGCACTTTTTGTGACACTCTTTTGTGCACCACTTTAACACAGAGGCGGTTAAGAAAAAATTGCAATAATTTGGTATTTCCATATTTCCTAGGTACCTACCTAGATATTTTTATGAAGTTTTTAACAATTGCGAAAAATTAAAACCAAACCCAGGTAAAATCAATATATTCTAATGCGCTAGAAACCAGTCAATTGCAAAACAACAATTTAATTGTAAAAATGGAATTTATTGAAAAAAAATCTTATGACATAAGGAATTCTAACGGTTGTTATTATTACCTTAAAATACCTTATTTTAATTGCCTTTATCAAAAAATGGCTAAAAGTTGTTTAGAAAACTTTTGAAGCAAAAAGTGGCCAAAACCGGTACAGTGGCCAAAACCGGTACAGTGGCCAAAACCGGTACAGTGGCCAAAACCGGTACAGTGGCCAAAACCGGTACGCCTGCCCTACTTTACTATAAAATTTAATATCTGGATCTGGATAAAAATAAGATAAGGTTCGGTAAGTAACACTATTTCGAGATAATTTGTTATCAGATATAGCATTTTGCCTCAAATTTTGGGTTTTTCACCAACTCGACACGATTGGCTGGACACACGTATGTCCAGTTAGTGAAACTCAAAATTATTATCACTTATTATTTCGTCATCTAGACACACCAAGATTTTGACGCGTGTCCAGATAGTGAAATTTAAATTAAATCACTTTTATGTTTTCGCCAACTGGACACACCCAGTTTTTTTTGCAAAAAAGGTACAGTTAAGTGAATAATCGTTTCGTCCGTTGAATTGTTGAACGAGGAGATTTCATGAAAAAGTGCCTCACTTTTTTGTTTGAAAATCTTATTAGTTCAAAATTTTGAAATAAAACAAATATGTTAGAATAAAAAATGAAGACAAGTATACTTAGCTTATATTACTTATTTTTAAGTTCTTATAGACTTCTTATACACAGCTTGAAAATATTCAAATAATCTAAATAATAAAATGTTTAAATCATCACTTCGAGTATCACAGTAAAATCAAATAAAGACATACATAATTGAACTCAGCAAAATGAATTTTTGTATTTTACATGGTTAAACGCAATGACGTTTTTAGCAATGAAAGATGCACTCCATATATACAAACTTGCAAAGCGTGCTTATTTACTAAATCTCGTTGAAGTTGTTTATACGAGAGTGGAGTTGAAACGTTCAACATTGAGCATCTATAGGTGGCATAAAATAATAAAATAAAATATCAAAATCATCATCAATAGAGCATACATCATATGACAACAATACTAAAATGGGTAATTTTACAAACATTACGCATAATATTTAACTCTGTAACAACAATATTTGACACTTTGGAAATAGAGTAGCTTAGTTATAACATAGAATTTATACTAATACTAGTCTTCTGCACGCGGCTTTGCCCGCGTGGAATACACGACGCTACCCCGCGGGAACCTAAATATTTTCGGGATAAAAAGTAACTTTTGTGACTCTCCACCTCCTAAACTATCCCCATAGCAAGAATCACATCGATCCGTTGCTCCGTGTTGATGTGAAAGTCGGATAAACAATTTACGTCAAATATTTGATAGCTGGTTTTGACCATTAGGAAGCTACATACTTCCCGAGTGGCATAGGCTATATTTTATACCGATATTCGCAACGAAACGGGTACCACGCGGGTAAAACCGCGAGGATCCGCTAGTGGTGAAAATTTTACAGTTTAGTGGCCGAATATGATGATGACACAAAACATTTATCTGCTTGACTGTACTTTGTCATGAATTCGGATAAAATGCGAACGTGTGTCCAGTTAAAGACAACATAAAAGTGATTTAATTTAAGTTTCACTATCTGGACACGTGTCTAAATCTTGTCGTGTCCGGATGACGAAATAATAAGTGATACTTATTTTGAGTTTCACCAACAGGTCACACGTGTGCCCAGTCCCTCGTGTCGAGTTGGTGAAAAACCCCAAATTTTTCATAGAAAAGGTATGAGTAAGTAACAAGTTGATTTAATTTTGAGTAGGTTAAATTCAATACTAATTTATGCTCAATATGACGTACCTAAGATAATAGTTATAGTACCAAGATTTAGTCAAAAAAACTTAAATGGACATCAGTCTCGTAATCGTCACAAGGAGGAATATTGCAAGATCCCGCGTGCACGGTGCAATTTTCATAAAAATAAGAAAAAAATATAAGTAATAATCAACATTACTAAATTGATCGAAGTAATAGAACAGGAGTCGACCCCTTTGTGGCCATTTTAAGGAGTTTTTCACATTGAATCAATTAGTGCTCAATGGTGTTAGGTGTTCCAGACAAACAATATATCTTGAATTATAGAGAATTTATCTGCCTTTAAAGGTAAGTATCTAAGTACCTACATCTTTCAAATTATAAAATACTTAGTTTTTTATTTAAAACAAAATGTTCAAGAGGTGCCAAATGCCCCGGTTTGGCCACTTATTTATAGCCAAACTTTTATACGTACTTATAGCGAAAAATCAAAACAAACCAAGGTTAAATCAAAAACTATATATTCTTATGTGCTAAAAAGCAATCAATAGCAAAACAATTATTTAATACTAAAAAACAATAAAAAGTTTCTAAATCAGAAAATGGCGTTTAAGTTCTGTAAAAAAATCGTAAATGACCATTGACTTAACAATGTATATGACATAAGGTATTCATAATAATGATTATTATTAATATATTTTATTATAATACCTTATTTTAATTGCCATTGGCAAAAATGCCGATAAGTTATTTAGAAAGCTTTTAGAGCAAAAACTAACAAAAACCGAGGCAGTGGCCAAAACCGGGGCTTCTGTCTGCCCTACTTACCAGCTTTAAAAATGCTTATTTCACAAACACCGGCCAGTTTGAAGTTCTTTTTTTAGGATACTGAATCAAACATACTTACATTATGTTATTTACATCAATATCAAATAAACTTTTGTTTCTTATTAAAAAAATCAAGATAAAACTTATCCATACCATATATTAAAATGTTTTAAACTGCTGTTTACGTTGAAAATTGTGAGCTATTACCAAATACGAACCTTTTATGACTAAAAGCTTATTTGCTTAGCCTTTAAATCTTTACGTCAATAGTATTTCACTTGATACAAGTCGCCTCAACATCCAATAATCGTTGTTCCGAGGCGCCAGCCAAGTTATACCGTCCCCTGAATATGACAAATAACATTAAAAATGAAACTACACGAATACTAACATAAAATAAAAATGTCAAAAATTTAAATTAAGGATTAAAATATTTAAATTTAGTGCGGCCGGGCCCCGACGGACGTCGCGCCCGACACTGCGATGCACCGGCCGAGAGACCCTGCTAGCTACATGTGGAAAGGGACTTGTCATTTGCATTCCAACTGTAATAACTACGGTAAAGATTCATAACTTTAAAAAAAAAAATTACAATCACACCTTTTATCTAGCCCATAGGTGCATTTGCGAAATTTTTTACGATATTGCCAGAGCCAAAACGTTGTCTACTCAGATTATATAATTTAGTGTCTCAGATCATATAGGTTATCTATATAGGCGAAGAGTGAAAAGAATTAATCACTAGGTATCTAGTGATTAATTCTTTTCACTCTTCGCCGACGATACTTACCTTACCTGTAGGTACCTACTCACAAAATAACGTTCTGCTTGTTTCTAACGTAGTCTTGATTTTAACGTTAAAAAAATTTACTTCAGATTGTATGAGTTAAAAAAGTTTAAAATAAATTCGTAATGGCAATCAATGTGCGCGCAGACTCGGGTAACCAATTAGGTAGGTACCTTAATCATCGCTAACAAATAATTAGGGTTACAAAATATCGTTTTGTTTCATAATAAATTTTCGTACCTGGATTTTTGAAGTGAAAACTTCTTTAGCAGCATTGTGCACTTTTTGTGATGGGTAAAAAATGTTAAACTCGCGTCAGGATCACGTGAGCGTGACCGTCAGATCGAAAATTCGTAAGACGGACCGGACACGTGATCTGATCGAAAAACTGTTACAATGTCATTAGAATACGAGGCAAATTTCGCCACCAGTTCCAAATTTGTGATAGCTCAGGTTAAAAAACGGGCGCCATTGAAGCCAGAAGACCTCGGTTCAAATCTATTCCGTTTTTTTCCTTTTTTTTGTCAAATTTCTTTTTTTGTGAAAAAGTCTAGGGAGCCATTTTTACTTCTGCCGGCATTCCCGGAGTGCAACCCGTTGTTTTTTTATATCAATATCAACTAGCGATGACGCATTTTAAATGTAGGTACCTATTGCATAATTTTAGCCGAAGAATAGTTATTATTTTGTTGAATACATATATACATAATTCAAATCCGAAGATAAACCCTAACACGGACCATTAAACATTTTATTTATAAAAGTCGATTCCACAGTCGGCCGCTCTCCCGAATACTATAAATTAATGGTCTGTACTGTGCCAGAGAATTTTAAATATTTGAAAGCACAACTTAGAAAAAATCAAAATCTCCACAACATAATATATTACGTAAAATAAATAATACAATCATAAAGTAGTTATAAATGTAGTGTTTATAAAACGTAATCGTGGGTTTATGGTCCATATATTTCGATGGACAGACGTCAAGTATGGTCACGGGCCTAGTGGAAAGCTATTTGTATTAATTAGTAGGGATGAGATACTACAATCTGTGGTAAAAAAAACAAACTCTACTGATTGGCTCCGTGTTTGTTTATAAAATTATACCACGTTTACAAAACCTCCTATGGTGATTTGGTGGTTCGAGTTTATTACATATATTTTTCAACGAAAATCTGACATAATACGATCGATTGAATAGGGGTTTCAGTAAATTTGGCTAAAATTAACTCTTGAAGTTCTCAAAAAGGTGTGTTAAGCAACCTTTCTTCTTCGGTTAACAAAACTAAAAATCGTTTGTGTAACATTTCGCAGACCTAGGTTTCAGTGCTCTTAGCATAACCACCCGAAAGCCAATACAGAACAAGCTACTGCCACTTTTGTTCTTCATCAATTACGCGGCAATTACGACCAAAATATATAAATTAGATTCAGGTAGGTCCGTACCTACCGGCTATCATACCCATGTATGACAGCCCATGCCTCATTTTGGTCGGAAAATCCACTAAAACTTAAACCTCACTCATCTTCATCTATGAAGTATTTACTTTTCTGAGCACTCTCATTTGGTTTAACAATTTTATTATTTAACACCGTGGGGACATTATTTAGTTTGGAAACCCATGTGGATGCATGTGCAATGTAGGGATCAGTCTAGCTAGATTTATCTAGCATTAAATTTTTCATTAGATACCTTGTTGATATTTACTTATACCGGATCTCGTACAATGTATTTGTTTATCATACCTTTCGTAGACCTGCTTTAGTGCTAACTAAGAGCCAAGACAAAACAAGCAACTACCGCTTTTGTTCGTCAACAATTACGCGGCAATTACGACCAACATCTAAATTAGATCCAGGTATGGGTATGACAGGCATGCCTCGCTGGTGACACGACCTTTGTGCGATAATAGTACACTGTGTCGACCTGTGCGAGACACTCCCCCTAAATGAGGGGATGTAATTTCTTTCTGACAGCCACATTAAAGAACTGACGAATTGGGATTCAGGATCGATTGATTTACTCTTTTGGTGCTCCACAGTGCTGTCAGAATTTTTTACAAACATTACTAAACATTGCTTAACTTACATTTAGCATTTACAACGTCTAACAATTATTAACAGATTGTAACAATTCCTAAGATTTGTTAGTAAATTTTTGTCTTTAGAAAACGTTTGTAAACATTTTCAGCTTGGAACCATTTCAATATAAATTACAAAAATATAACAATTACATTATTTAAGATAAAAATCATTTCTGTGCAAATTAACATCGAGTTTTTTTTATGAATAGGTATCTAATCTATCTATTTAGCGCATTTTCTTTACTCCACATGGGCAAACACGAAATACCAATAGACGAGTAATAACATTGATTAAAATTTAACTGAATATAAGAAAAAGTCTCTTATTTCGCTTCGTTCAAATTCAAATCTTAACTCGAAAAAATCTTGATTCCAAATAACCAGTTTTCGGGCAGGTTATAAAAAAGATACAAAAGTTGAATTTGTCGAAGAAAAGCGGAAACACATATTTCACATTTTTACGACTTTCCTCACGAAAAAATTCTTCAGACTACCCGCGATGAAAAGGAAAGGAGTTCACGTGAGGAAATGAGCTGTCATAGTCAAAGTGGTGAAAGAACGTTTTAATTTTTACTGATATTCTAGAACATACCTATGAAAGAAAATGGTAGATTTTGTAAAGTTTGTAAGTACTAGTTTTGTTGCAATTTTTGAAAATCACTAACGCCCGAATTCTCGAACGCTAATCATCTTTGGGAGCGTCTCAAACATCATGGCATCTCTTTCATACGTTTGACATTAAAAGTGACAGGGCGATGTGTGAGACGCTCCCAAAGATAAGTAGCGTACGAGTATTCGGGCATTAAGTACTTAATACGTTAAAAAATATAAGACGCCTTTTTAATTATTTTTTTTTATACCTATTTAACTTAACGATATAGGTACTCTATTTTCGAAACTGACTATTGATTTTAATATAAGTATTGATAATAATTAAAAATTAGAGATCAATGAACATGAGAGAAAAAATACGGCAATTTCATCGGTGAAGACCTATTATTAAGAGAGAGGATGTTCTTTTAAAATTTAAATTATTATACTTAGCACCAACAAGGTCTAAATAAAACCTTGAAGATTCCCTACTGTCGTCACGCGATCACGGAGGAGAGGTATCGATTGCTCCGCCCACCCGCGGCGCGTCGCCTAGCAACCGCCCAGCGACGCCGCCGGCCGCCCGCCCTGCCACGCGTCCACTCGTCGAGCCGTGTCTTCTGTTGTGCTTGTGACTCTTGTGACCTTAACGGAGAATCGGTCAAACATCTTTCCTTTTATCCGCCTATCAAATAATATTTTTGTTTGAAAGGTTGAACTTTTTCGGAACACCTTTCTTGCATTTTTCTGGTGATGATTTGATTACATATAGACAGAAACTGCTAATCACAATTACGCAAGCAGTGTCTTCTGTTGTGTCATGTGTGACCTTTAAGGTGAACACACTTGCCCGCGGCAAACGCACCGAACAAAACGAATTTGAGAATTCACTAGCGGCCGCCCGCGGTTTCACCCGCGCGTTACCCGTTTCCATGGGAATATAAAGTAAGTATGTAGGATAAAAAGTATCCTAAGTTTTATTCCAGCCTATAAACTATCTGTTTTCCAAATTTCATCCAGATTCGTTCAGTAGTTTTTGCGTGAAAGAGTAACAAACATCCATACATCCATTTATACATTCATACTCACAAACTTTCGCATTTATAATATTAACGTAGGATTATATGAAATCCTATTGAAACCTCGCACACCCTGCCGGAGCCAAATCGTCCAAATTTTGATGCGTTGTCCATACAGAATTATAACAATGTTGTAGAGAATTAAATTTTCTATTATTAATGCTTGAAATTTTGTTTCTAGGACAGATAGTTTTGAAGATATGCACTTTTCAAAACTGCGCGGGCACCTTAGGAACTTGACAATTTTCCGGAAAATTAGATTTTTTTATCTTTTAGAAAGTGCATATCTCCGAAACTATCTGTTCCAGAAACTTAGTGTGTCTAACGGAGAATCGGTCAAACATTATTCTATTTGCTCGTATAACTGAGAATCTTTTATTTCTTGAACTTTTTCGGTGGTCACAATCGGTCACATAGATAAAAATACTAAAGATTACCAACGCGAGCAGTGTCTTGTGTGACTTTAAAGCTTAAACAAAGGATGGGAGAATCGTTCAAACATTCATTCTCGTATCTGTTTACTTAATTTTTCCGTGTCACATTTTTGCTCTAAATTAGCAGATTTACTTGAACTTTTACAACTTTAGCAGCTACAACTTGTTTGGTCATGATTGCTCCGTTGTAGTTTCCTTAATGTTTTAATAACTAAAGATAACGCGAACCGTGTCTTGTTTTGTGAGCAAGAAAGCTTGGATATTAATCACTTGATTTTCTGATGACAATAATATTATTTTTGGCTGACAATTGGCAATAAGAGGGCTGTTATGAAATTCAAGATAAGAGAAATCTAAGTGGTTTGTAGTTGCTGAAAATAATTATACTTATAGGTAATATCTACAATAAAATACTTAATAGATATTTGACTGTATGTTAATGTTACTCAAACATTTCGGATACTTAGATAACTCTTTTTTCTTACACACACAAAAACAGAAAAAAACCAGACATAACGTATATAGACGTAACTTATGATATAAATAGTAATTACAAAAAACAAATATGATGAGATGAACAAAGGGGCGGAATTATTCTTCGATCATAAAAATCGAAGGAAATATTGCTTTACATAAGATAAGTATGTATATCTTCCAGGAGTTCCAGGCCATTCACATTTTTGGAACTATGTTGCTTAAAACGTTAAAAATGTTTATCCGAATTACCTACTTATTTATTTTGTTATAATTGATTAGCAGGAAGCAGTTTTATGTTTTGTCAAGTTTATTTACAGTTGTGAATGAAAATATCAATAACCTACCCTTTCTTCACGTTTCACGTTCACAATCGAACTTTCACGTGTCATTCAGTAGTATATTACTGAATAAAGTAAAATATGAAAGTTTGATATGTTTTTTAGGGTTCCGTAGTCAACAAGGAACCCTCATAGTTTCGCCATGTCCGTCTGTCCGTCTGTCTGTCCCCAGTCTAGCTCATAGACTCTTAGTACTAGAAAGCTGTAATTTGGAATGAATATACATATTTATCACGCCAACAAAGTGTAGAGTAAAATTTTGAAAAAAAAAAATTTTTAGGTATCCTCCATAATAAAAATTACATACCCACTTCACGTGTAGGGACACGTGAAGTGGGTATGTAATTTTTATTTACTAACATCGTGTTTTTTTGCACTTTTAACATAGTCAAGCAAGTCGTAACGTAAGCTCCTAATAAATCAATCAAAGTTCCCAAAATTAAATCTCGTTGAGTAAAGTTTGCTTAAACAAGTTGGTAAAAGTGAAGCTTAGGGGGCGAAACTTAATTTAGTACGTTCGCCGTAATGAATTCTAAGGAAGATTTAATAACACAGCGTGGGACCTCAACACACGCACCCTATCACATTATTAGTTTTACACCGTACTCATTCATAGCGACAAAAAGTGTTAATCTGATGTCCACAAAGTGTTGGTAGGACCTTGTTAGACTTCAATTTTATTTTTCATTTACTTACAGTACATTATTAGCATTGTGAATGCATAAAATAATTTAAAATCTTAATTTACGTAAGTTAGTAGTTCCACAAACGATTCAATTTTCATTTCATATCACAAGCCATTAATGACATGAAGCCATTAATCATTAATGACATAGAAGCCTATTATACATTTAACAGAGGCCGAACTTCAAATCTACGTGTTATTTATTGTCTTCTTATCTTTGGTTCATCTCCGATCGTCTTTTGTCGTTGGCCGCCATTTTTTTCGGGGCTAAAAAACAATGTCCTTAATATACGAAGTAGAAAAAGTGTCATTTATAAGAACAAGCGATGGTACAAGGACCGCAATATCAGCGGATACTTTATAGATTCTATCTTTATAGCTTGTAAATTTTTTTGATAGCGCACAGTCTTGGTTTTAACGATGTTTTTTGTTTCTAGCGCGGCATTTCTTTTGTGATATTTTTCTAAATCAATATGATAAATTAATGAAAAAATGTCTATGGGGATTTAAATAATATGCATTAGTTATTTTAAGAAAAGGAGGAAGGTAGGTAAATGATCATGATTTCTCTTAAATTATTCTTGGAAGACATTCAGACACACCTAATTGTTTACGGGTACAATCAATGAAATTTCTGAGTATAAAAAGTAAGATAATTCTCAATACCTACCTACATAAAAATTTTATAGGTACCTAAGTACGAAAACTTATTTAAACCTACACTTATACTCGTACATCGGCTTATGAATTATGACAGTACAAACGCTTAGATCAAAAAACGCAAGAGAGAAAATAAACACTCGAAAGATAAGATCTTCAAAAGATCCCAAAGAAATATATTACACACCTATCATATTAAAATTATAACCTATAATTTAATTTTCAAAATGGCGTATAAAAACCGGCTATGGGTGTTGGCAGGTGAAAAAAAACAAATAAAAAAACTGGGCCCTATTTGTTTATTTTTTACACGTTAACTCGGTTTAGTGGTCCCGAATATGAAAATGGGACTTTCTGGGAATTACCTTCATATCTCAGGTGAATTTTTAATGGCAATTAATAATGATAAATATATTCAATTTCAGCTTTCGAAAGAAATTAATGCTATAAAACTTTATACGTGCTCGTTCAAGGAGAGGCGGTGCGTCAGGCGCATAGGCGGCGGGCGGTGCGGCGCGGGGCGAATTGTATCAGTATCATCAGTTGGTGCGACACAATGACTTATTTTATTCGACGTCTGTCGCGAGCGCGCAATGATAGCACAAATTTGCCCGCTCTGCGCGCCGCGCCACCAGACGCGTCGCCTCTCCTTCAACGAGCCCTAGTGTTTGGACCGCGTAAATTATTAGGTAGTACTTGCGCTATATATAAAAAATATATATATTTTATTTAATAGTATTAACATCTATGGTATAAACAGAGAACATCCAAGTAGTATTGACACTTTTTTCGCGCATTTAGACTCAAATTTGGTCCGTTAAGCGTAGAGAACATCCGATGATAAGGTAAGATAAATTTATAAAAGTTTTGAACTGGGATGTAATCCAAAACAATGCACACAGTTAAATAAATACTTATATGAAAACAAATTTCAAATGTACACCTTCTTTCTAGTGTTTCGTGTGTACTCAGTCGTGGGTTCGAGTCCCATCGGAGCTGATTGTGAGACGAGTCGATTTTTTCTAAATACTTAACTTTCAACTTTTCGATAACAAAAATTGCATTGTGAATGCAAAAAAGTTAAAATTTTAATAAACTGTGCTAACGCACATGTGTGTGCACACGTGTTATCTGAATAGCAATTTCGTAAGAATTTTCTTCTTTTTGAAAAAAAAACAAACAAAAAGTCAAATCATTCCTGTTTAAAATGTTAGTGCAGATAAAGATTTCGTTGTAACAAATAAGATATTGTAAACAGGCATTGTTTAAACATCGCCGGTGATATTCCCACGAAGCCGAGGTCCGATGTGACGGATCGCTTTGCTGCAGGTCGCGCCATCACTCATAATCGACATGGCGATCGTCATTTGTCAGACCGCGCCGATGACGCTCCACCACAATTTGGGTCATTTATCCTCACCAACACTTTATACGGACTCAGGTATAGTCTACCTATAACTATAAATAAAAATGAATTTTGCTAAACGCATAACTCGAGAACGGCTGATGCAATTCGGTTAATATTTTTTTCTTACCTAAGTTCCTTAAGGCACACGGAAGGTTTTAATGGAGAGAAATAATATAAAAATTGCGTGGTAATAGTAGTTTGTTACACAAGGAACGTAAGCGAGCTATTACAGAACAAGATCCAATTTGGCGACCGTGCGAGCGCAGCTCGCAAAGGGAGCTAATGGATCGAGTGTACCCGAGATTTTTAGATGCCCGAGCGAGCATAGCGAGCGAGGGCGAATATAGTTCGAGGGTGTGATAGCTACTTACAACCGAGGTAAGCATTCTACTTTACATCATTCATGCGAGGTAAATAAAACATTTATATTGGTATGACAAAATGATTCTTTTATAAGAGAGAAAATATTTATTCATATTTATTTCCAAAAACTTGTAAATGTACTTATTTTAATACAGTCGTCGCAAGTGAACAAACACATAATTCGATGAAATGCCGCCATTTTCTACAGTAAATAGTTTTCTTATCATTTTATGAAAAAAATATTGTTTGACCAAGGAGTTTTGCATAGCTTGAATGGTAAAGTTACTTTACAGTTAAAGCATTCACCTGCTTGCATTGCAAAGTAATTCGAAAATGGAACGTTCTATCTAAACAATACACTGTGTTGCACATGCCAACTTACACAGCCTCTTACCATATTAGTAAATCCTAGTTACCGAGCAGTATGATGTAAATAGTATAAACAACACTTTTCCTTTACCATACAAACCAGCTGTCAAACATTAGACGTAATCGTCACCGTCAATCAAAACAAAGGCGCACCTTTGTAAAATTTTTAGTAAGCAACATCACATTCCCGCGGGATAACGTGTAAGTAGTGTAGTACACGCGGGCGAAGCTACGGGCGGAAGGCAAGTTTGAAATAAAATTAAGCCAAAGTACTCAGGAATATATAGCTTTCTATAATATAATTATAATGATAATAAATATATATATTTCTATAATTAAATTCCATCACCAATAGGTAGGATAGAATTTAATTCTTTTTGAAAGAAAAAACTCGAATCCTTCCTCTTTATAGGTAATATTAGTGCAGATAGAGATTTAGCTGTAACAAAGTGTGATATTGTAAATATGCATTGTTTGAACATCGGCGGTGATATTATTTCCACGGGGCGGTGCGGCGCCGAAGGTCCGATGTAACGGATCGCTTTGCTACAAGTTGCGCCCTTGGTCATAATAATTGACATAGCGATCGTCTTTTGTCAGATCCGATCGGGCCGATGACGCTCCACCACAATTTGGGTCATTTATCCTCACCAACTCTTTATACGGACTCAGATATTTTAAACAAATTGCAAAAGAGATCGTTGTCGTCTATGCCCACGGTCTTCATTACGATACCACTTACAGACGACTACTTATCTATACTTATATAGGTATATATATATCTACTTATATATCCCGGACGTCAGCCTGTACGAGATTAGGATGGCTCTCAAGCAGCTTAAAAACAACAAGGCGGCGGGCGATGACGGAATCACAACAGAGCTTCTGAGAGCGGGCGGTAAGCCGATACTTAAAGTCCTCCAGAAGCTTTTCAATTCAGTTATCCTTGAGGGCAAAACGCCAAAGGCATGGGGCAGAAGCGATGTGATGCTGTTTTTCAAGAAGGGTGATAAAACTCTCTTAAAGAACTATAGACCCATCTCGCTACTGAGCCATATCTATAAGTTGTTTTCGAGAGTCATTACGAATCGTCTCGCTCGCAGGTTCGACGACTTCCAACCTCCCGAACAAGCCGGGTTCCGAAAAGGCTACAGTACCATAGACCACATTCATACGCTGCGACAAGTTATACAGAAGACCGAAGAGTATAACTTGCCACTTTGCTTGGCGTTCGTGGACTATGAGAAAGCCTTTGATTCGATTGAGACTTGGGCGGTGCTGCAGTCTCTCCAGAGGTGCCAAATAGACTACAGGTACATCGAGGTGCTGAGGTACTTATACCAAAACGCCACCATGTCGGTCCAATCCAAATACAGAACCAGAGCTCTAATCCTATCCAACTACAGCGAGGTGTGAGACAGGGAGATGTCATTTCTCCCAAACTGTTCACAGCTGCGTTGGAGGATATTTTTAAGCTGCTGGATTGGAAAGGATGCGGCATCAACATTAATGGCGAGTACCTAACACACCTACGGTTTGCCGATGATGTAGTTCTTATGGCTGAGACCTTGGAAGACCTGAACACAATGCTCGAAGATCTCGGTAATGCTTTGCAAAGAGTGGGTCTTAAGATGAACATGGACAAGACGAAAATCATGTTCAATGCCCATGTTGCACCCGCTCCAGTTAATGTTGGGAACATTACACTCGAAGTTGTTGACCACTATGTCTACCTGGGACAGACAATCCAATTAGGTAAGTCCAACTTTGAGAAAGAGATCTCTCGTCGAATCCAGCTCGGATGGGCAGCGTTTGGGAAGCTCCGGCATATATTCGCGTCCGAAATACCTCAATGTCTCAAGACGAAAGTCTTTGACCAGTGTGTGTTGCCAGTAATGACCTATGGAAGTGAGACGTGGTCTTTTACTATGGGTCTCATAAGAAGGCTCAAAGTCACCCAGCGAGCAATGGAGAGAGCGATGCTTGGTATTTCCCTGCTCGATCGAATCAGAAATGAGAGAGAAATGATGAGATCCGCAGGAGAACTAAAACAACCGACATCGCTCAAAGGATTGCATCATTGAAGTGGCAGTGGGCGGGACACATAGCGCGGAGAACCGATGGCCGTTGGGGCGGAAAGGTTCTCGAATGGCGACCGCGTGCCGGACGACGTTCCGTGGGCAGGCCCCCTACAAGGTGGACCGACGATCTGGTCAAGGTCGCGGGAAGCCGCTGGATGCGGGCAGCGCAGGACCGATCGTTGTGGAGATCCTTGGGGGAGGCCTATGCCCAGCAGTGGGCGTCGTTCGGCTGACATGATGATGATGATGACTTATATTCTGTGCTACTGGTATGATACGTCAGTCGCGGAGACGACTGGCCGAGGTACATCTCCATATATTTCTATGGTGTCCCGCACATTACGCTACCAGTATCCGATACACCACACAATATCAAAAATTATTGGTCTCCGTGACTGGCGTCGGATACCAGTCGTCAAAGTGTTCGTAATGTAAGAACAAGATAAGTGCCTTAAAACTCGAATAAAATTGTATTCCTTGATGGGAAAGTAACAAAACTATCTTCTTTATTCATGCCAATGCATATTTCGTTCGTTGCCATCGTTAAATGGAAGGTACGTAAATAGAAAATTGTTACACCGAGAGTTCCATGGACAGTCAACTATAAAATTCATAATAAAAAAGTGGATCGTTAGAGAAGCGTAGGTAAACTGTCATTAGATTATTTCCCACTTTTATTGTTTACCGAAAGAAGGCATTATCAAAATTTTACCATTTTTACATTATGAATACCAAATGTGTTAGTTAAGTACCTAAGTAATTTCCCGATAATGAAAAACTAGAGCAGTAAAATAATTATACCTAGCATAAAATATAACCGTTAGTAATGTAATAAATATTCCTAACTTTAAAAACAGTTCATGCTCACCATTAACACTGGAAATAAAAAATATAGAAGTCATTAGTTAGTCCGCGAGTATAGAAAAGAATCTTTTGAGATCAATATTTCAAATTATTTTTTGATCGGCGTTTGAGGATCGCATTGTGCGGAGTTAATTTCGGAATAAAATAGGTCCTAATCTATTTTATATTTAGTCGCTCTGAATAGAGTCGAATAGACCGTTACTTGGCACAGGTGGCGTGGAGGTTTTTTGCAGGAGAGGTCCACCAACAATAGGCTTCTAGGCCGACAACCCCGGGCCAGTTGCAACAATACACCCACCAATGATTAATCGAATGCATCCACGAACGTTTTACATGAAAATAAAAAAAAAGTATAAAAGGGCGAAACAAAACTTTTTGCCTTTTGTTTATCGCGTCGACGCCAACATGTCTACACCAAACCGATTCGAATTTAGAAGGACGATCATTAATTATATTTTGTCTTACTCACGCATTCCATTTTCGAGCCCGATATGATCTATAGATCGGATCTACGAGTCTATCGATCACGAGCTTTGGAATCTAAATTTATTCATTTAGTGGCATCTTTTTGCAGATGATGTTTGACGTACGGGCCAATTGATAAATTGTTCATATTTAAATCATGAGTTTTAGTTTCAATCAGCATTTTTAATTAGGTATCGGTTCGGGCGCGCGCCAACGCGCTCGAACGTAAATATCGTGATGGGAGCTACCTCAGTAGTGGCTGTTACTTATATTTAAGTATGAAAAAGCACTTATAATATCTCATGTGTAGTTAGCAAATACGATTCTTAATTGCGCTACCAACCGTTCTTAATTATCTTCATATAATTTATTCGTGACTGATCTCAAGATGGGCAATATTTCAATTGGATCGTATTTCCTTACTCAATTGCTGGAGAAAACAATTAATAGTTTTACCGTGATGATTTATATTATTTGTAGTTACGGATGGAGATATTACGCCTAAACACACAAAACAATGTAAAGGTTTCATAGGAAAAGGTATCCGACCCGGCAACTAATTAACTTCAAACAATATTTCATCTGGCGGGATTGCGTGGCGCAAGACAAAAAACGAGAGACTGAGATGACCGCGCCAAAACCAAAACACTCGTCCAAAACAAATAAAACTTAAACAAAAAATGAAGCCGGTTAATAAGCTGGATGACATTTGGGAATTCGAAAAATTCATTCAAAGCATTATTAATAGCGTCCTGGAAATGGACTCCATATTATTATAATGAGAAGATAACCATTACTTACGCTTAGACACTGGCCGACCGACGTCTGTCAACCTGACGCTGGGTTTCAATCGAGACCCGTTTGTATACCACGTAATTGCTCTACAAGACACCATTTTAATCATTCGCCATGTATACCTAACTACATATTTTTGTTAACTGTATCTAGGCAAACGATATGGTGCGATCTAGGATGGATCGCGCTTACTTAGTAAGTTTACTGATTCACTCGCGACTTGAATAGGGAAACACAGACTCAGGTAAGGAGTTCCATTCACTAGCGGTGCGGATAATAAAAGTTTATTATAAATAGTTTATATGTATGGACAAACGATATAACATCCGGATTAAAAGCTAAACTCAAGGTTCAACAAATATACAAAAATATGCACAAAATAATTGAAAAACTCGCATGGACTCTATATTTATGACAGTTGATTTCCTTTTTCATTTTAAGAACAATAGATATTATGCGAAGATTTCCTCACATTGATAAAGCAACGCTGGCCTACAGCGTAACAAGTGATAGCAAAATTCGACGAGTCGTGTAAGCCTTTCGGTAGCTTAGGTGGTCAGAGCATCGGGCCGGATTCCCGGAGGCGCGGGTTCGAATCCCGCCTGAAAGCTACTTATAGGGCTCGTGGGTTTTTTACTATCACATTTTTCCTATACTTACAAAATTGCATTGTGAATGCATAAAAATAATTTAATATCTCAATATGGCTGTTTCATCTTAATCGATTGTTAAACATTTGTAAAAATGTTTCTTTCGGATGCGAGGATTTCCTCACATTGATAAAGCAACGCTGGCCTACAGCGTAACAAGTGATAGCAAAATTCGACGAGTCGTGTAAGCCTTTCGGTAGCGGTAGCTTAGTTGGTCAGAGCATCGGGCCGGATTCCCGGAGGCGCGGGTTCGAATCCCGCCTGAAAGCTACTTATAGGGCTCGTGGGTTTTTTACTATCACATTTTTCCTATAACAATTTGATTGTTAAAAACTAAGGTTTATAAAGTATTTCATCCAAAACAAATTTCTTAAAATTTTCTGAAAAAAATCTTATGACATAAGGAATTCTAACGGTTGTTATTATTACCTTAAAATATCTTATTTTAATTGCCTTTATCAAAAATGGCTAAAAGTTGTTTAGAAAACTTTTAGAGCAAAAAGTGGCCAAAACCGGTACA
Organism: Crambus lathoniellus; assembly: GCA_949710035.1. NCBI lineage: Eukaryota > Metazoa > Arthropoda > Insecta > Lepidoptera > Crambidae > Crambus > Crambus lathoniellus. The sequence continues at coordinate 17,116,755 of OX453297.1, forward strand.
GTGGCCAAAACCGGTACGCTTGCCCTACTCCAGCTAGCTCAAATTGCTTGAAGAATTTGTGAAAATAATCTGACGAATCTGTCATTAATCTTCCACCATATAAGAAGAAATCAAAATTGAGTACATTCGTTAAATTATTATGACAAGAACATTGATCAATTCAGACAGAGTACAGGACACGAGTTTGTCGTTGCAAGCCAAGATTTCCTCTCGCAATGAGCGTGGCGTGATAGCAAATAATTTTATAAGAACCTTTAACAATATGTCAAGCGGTTTTGCATTTGTGTTTTTCTTATTTTCAATAAATAATACGTTCGTTCATAAGTTTACATTGTTCGATTTCAAGCGAGGCAGCGCCACAACGATATTTCTCGATTGGAATAAAAAAAGTTCCAAAGCGGGTTCTTTATGCATTTGGGGGCTACATTTGTTATTATGGGATACTCATAATGTGATTATTGTTTTGCGAGCTTTACATGATTGATAGCTGATTGTCAAAGATAATGAAGTGCTTTCGTCTTTTGTTGATTTTTTTTGTTCTCCTCGATCGTTTAGTGTTATATTAATGTTCTTCAATTCTTTTTACGTGAAGCGTAGTATTTTAAAGATTATTTTTATTTATCAACTTAATATAGGTGCATTCTCAGGGTACATTATATTATTAGGATTATCAGGCGTTTACACCAGTAAACCCTTAACCTTATAGTTTATTAGTTGTTATGTATCTAACTTACCGTGAGATTCTTCTTAAAAAGTAACAAAAACAATTAGGATGTGAAACAAGCTATATTTAATTTAGATCCCTACCAAATAATTCGACTTTGGAACTATGCTTTTTAATTTCACCTATTTAAAAAAAAAGTTAATTAGGTATGTAGGCTTATCTCTACAGAAAATTATTTTTATAGATCTCTAAAATATGCAAGACCTGTCTCGCATTTTTCAATTACAATAGAAAATTAGCCTTTGCATTAAGCTCATTAGCGCACAACAACATAGGGATGACAAAACCACAAAAAAAATTAATTTTTAACATCGGTAAGATCTTCATAAGAAAATCTATGTTTCTAGAAATTCTTCCGATTAGTACCTAAACATTTAGAAATCGGTGTCTTGAAATGGGTGTAAACTTTCTCTTTTGTTTCAAATAATGCCAAAACTTATTAAGTAAATAATACATGATTCTTGTAATATTTAGTTACTTAATGACACGAGTACCCATTTATTTTAATTTTATTAATTTGTATTTTCATTTAAACCCTAAAATGCTTATCCATGAAAAAAGTGTTGCGAAATTTTAATTTTAAAATTAAATAAAAGATCCATTCCGTAAGAGTGCTCAAGTTGCAGTATTAAGTAGGTATGTTTATTTAGTTGTGTGTTAACTCTACGTCTATAATTACTGCCTCTGTACTGCAAGCAAGGTACAATGCAGATCTAAGAAACTGCATTTGTAGTTCATATTATACTGTACCATTACTTAATTATAACTTAATTATTAGTTTCATTCCATCATGTGCTAGGGTGGCAACCCTAACAACACTTGTCGCTAATAGTGGAAAGGCGACTCTCAATCGCTCTTCATCGGCACAGCTTGGACAATGGAGCTTAAATTAATAATTCACGGTTATAATGCTATTAGATGTAATTTTAATTTGGTCCATTGGTATGTTCGATTAGCCGCCAGTCTGTGATGCAAGGTAGAAGATATAAATATTCGAAATTAATTTAAGTTGTCGTTTGTTTTGGACCCTATTTTTGACTCGGTACAACCAGAGGAACAACTATGCTGATTACTAAGTTATATCGACCTAATAAGTGTATGACTCAGCTCAAAAATGTTCTATCAAATAATTACTAAAACAATATGTAAGTAAAGTGACTGGAAACCTATTTGAGGAAGTATAATTTTATAAGCTTTAAACTATCTACTTTCTATTTATAGGTATGCACAAAGACAATCAGGATGGACCATCCACCACGGGGTAGCAATTTCATGTTGAACTCAATTCAACAATATTTTTAAATGATAAATGATAAATGATATTTTATTTGCAGAAAACATGGCTGATTATAAAAATCGCATGCAAATATTTAGTTTAGTTTTAGGAATTTCAAACAGAATGGAGACTGTACACTCGACAGCACATCAAGTTAAGCAGTTGAACTGTAATAACAGCTTTTATAACGTAGGGCATATAAAGGCTGTCTCAAGGTCAACATGTATAATCTGATGTACCGCCATGTGTAGGTACCATAAGAATAGGTAATTTTATTCTAGATCTTATTTCTTTACACTTAAAGTACCAACAATTTGTCTGTCAAAATATATCTCGTAGGCGAATAGTACAGTGCCACAAACTTTGCAGTGCCGGTGGCCAAAATGTGAAACTAGCGTGTTTTTTTTTAATGTCATTTTGCTGTCAAGTTGATGTCCAACCAAAGCGCTGCTAGCGGCTGAAGTTCTTAGAAGTCAGGGCCGGTTAAATTGTTACAAAAAAAAGAAAACCGTACGTAGCGCCGCTGTCACCGGAACAGAAAAGGTTGTGGCACTGTACCTACTTATGCGTATTTACTAACTTATACACCCAGCCACAGATTACTAAATAGTGACCCAGCCCTCTGTAACATGACTGAATACTTATAAGTTCTCCATCGCTGTTAACTCACGCCTTGGACCCAGCCAAAACATTCTTTTTCTGTTTATAGGATTTCGTCAATACCTCTCATTGTTGCCGTGTCGATCGGTCGATTGTCGATCGTCCGATATAAACTGTGGATTGTTCAATTTCATTGTACCACGATAAACTTGCTCCGAGGTTCGTCTGCGATTATATCGCTTCAAATTAATAAGGCCGCAACCTTTGGCATAATAACACTTGGAATTGTGTAATTGAATAAATTTTATGCGTATTGTAAATGTAATTTGTCTTTAGTTTTATTACAAGACTTTTTGATTGACCTTTTTGAATTGAGAAAGTGACAATCTGTTGGTTAAATAGGTCATATAGTTTTGGCTCTTCTTGATAAGACGAAAGCTTACTTCACCTGCTATAGGTTTCCTCAATTCGTAATATTTTTAAAAAGTATTTTAGAAACTTATTAGAACTTATTTTAGAAACTATCTCTTCTTCTTTCCGTGTCTCTCTCTTATTTACCAAAGATTGAACGTCAACTTCACTTATTTTAGGTGTTCTGGTTGTTCAACCATGAATTCTTTGAATTGTTGTCTTGAAACACAGGAATGTTCGAAGACGCCACCTGACAAATATATTACCAGAAGTGATAAGGTTAAGTGGTTAATAAGCGGGTAGGCAAACTAGGGCGGGGCCGCGCCCCGCCCACGGACCCTTCTTGTTTGACAGGACAACTTAAAAAAAACAGGCAAAAGAACATAAGAAAAATTAAGATTTTCAATCGGAATGCTTTGGGCGTAATTTATGCTTTTGTTAAAACTAGTCTTGTTAAGGCGATACTCGGAAAAATTATGCTAAAGCGAGATAGCAATGAGAAAACGACGCGCGCGGGAGCGAGACCAATTTTGCCGATTAAGCAAATAAAACACAAAATCACTTCGTATTCAAAAACTATAGCGATTTTTTAAAAATGCTTCTATACGATCCTAAATATTATTGGTGTCCACTAATTAAACCAATTTCCAATAGTGTAAGTAACCCCATTTAAGAGTAATCTTCACCTTTCGTATTTTTTAGAGGTTCGAAAAGAAAAAGTGTCGAGGCAAAATCATAAAATCGTGTTTTTGAAACTATACGATTCTAGATAAAGGTATGAAGAAATATATATCTTATTACCAGATTCGTAACAACTGTAACCGTCCTATAGTTTTAAATCAAAAAGTCCATATTTTTCCGAGTAGCGCCTTAACAATAATGATAATACCAGTATTGGTATCTAGCAATGATTTATGTGTGTTGGTTGAACTTGTCGAGTTCTTAAAGGGCTGACATGAGCCAGCTAGCGCCTCCAGTTGATTTTATTTCCAGTTAATTCTACTAAATATGCCCAATTTACTTAAACAAAAAGGAATCAGTCAAGTTCTTGTGGATAACGTATTTTTATTGAATAACTTCACACAGTTTAAAAAGCATTCAAACCGTTTAAAATCAGGATTTTGTTAAAAGTAGCCACTTTTGGTTCAAGCCCATTTTTAACCGACTTCAAAAATAGGAGGAGGTTATCAATTCGACTGTATATTTTTTTTTTATGTGTGTTATCTCAGAACTTTTTAGTTAATGAACCGATTTGGATAATTCTTTTTTATTTGAAAGGTGACGCTTCTCGTGTGGTCCATCAGGAACTGAAGAGAAGTTCTGGAGTTAGCCTGAATAATGCGTATCTATTTAGACTTTAGTTTGCGTATTTAGACGATTTCTTATTTTCATCAAAGTGATCATTTTCAAGATTATTTCTTTTTTCGAAAGTTTATAAGTAGGTACTTAATTCTGACGTGATCTTATTTTCACCAAGCCAGTAGGTATCAGGAGATGAAATCCCAGGAAAATTGAGAGAAATTCTCAAATATAGGCAAGTGTTCCATTTATTTTTGAAGTTAGTCAAGTATTTGCATCAGTTGTCATCATATCATAGTGATGAGCTGGTGATGGAAGCTGTTGTAGCTTCCATCACCTTAACGGTTAGGAGCGGAAGAATAATTCTTTAAGTATTAATCGTACGTATGGACCAATAGTTATACTGTATCAGGTTAGTAGGGTGAGCTGATGATGAGAGGCGAAAGTCCTCAATAGTTAGGAGTATTATAGTGTTTTATAAATACCATATGCACGAATGGACCTTCAGTTGTATTCCTTCCAGTTATCTAAGTAGCTAAAGATGGAAAGCTGAACTCCGTAACGGTTAGGAATGTTAGGATATTTACAACAATTTATAATAATCACTATGTAGTTTCATAAGCTACGGTTATTTACACAAAAACCCGAAAAATAAAACGATTTTTAAAACAATGTAACCGCCTTCAAAACGAATCTTCAAACAAAAATTAACAAACACTAAAAAACTAAAAAAATAATTAGAATTTGTTAATTTTAAAGACGAAAATGCGTGACTTTTTCTAACTTATTTTGGTACTTACTGAACTGTTTGAAGTCGGTGCCAAGCTAAAAAGAATAAGAACGAATTTTACTGAGTGAAATAACAAACACATTGATTAAAAAGAAACCCGGTCCCAAGCGTGAGGTGTAGGATGTATTTACCTCAAATACCTATTTGACTTTGGCACCGACTTCAATTAGTTCAGTAAGTACCAAGATAAGTAAGAAAGAGTCAGGCATTTATGTCCTTTGAATTTAAAATTCTAATATTTTTTTTCGTTTCTTAGTGTTTGTTAATTTTTGTTTGAAGATTCTTTTTGAAGGCGGTTATTTTTTTTTTTAATCATTTTAAAACTATTGAACACATTTGTTTAATAACATAACAAGATCTATGTAAGGGCATTGTAATAAAACTGTAGATTCAATTACTCGCTTATTTGTAAAGGGGTGTCGTAGGTGCAGTGGTTGTAATGTTATCAATGAAAGGTCTCATCCCTGTGCTAAATTTATGATCACCCACATGGGCATACCCAGGGGAGGGCAGCTGCCCCCCCCCCCCCCCCCCCCCCGTGGATTTTGTTTACGTTCCTACTAACTATCTACTTTTGTCGATAAAAGTTAAGAAAAAGAACTTTTTGCTAGTTGCTATACTTACAATACATAGGTACTCGTACTAGGGTGATGTCAAAATGTAGCAATCTGTTGCTGAGATATACGGCCGGCCACACAATACCACGAAAGTTGCCTCCAGATTGCTCCACCGAATTGCTCCATATTGATCCAATACAAATATAATAATAAAACTTGTTGTAAGTAATAAGGAAGTTTATAAAAAATTTTTATTGCTTAATTTAAAAGAATAAGCAAAGAAAAACAAAACTGTGAAACAAAAACTTAAATATTCCAATAAATGAAAAGGTTATGGGAATTTGAAGTTGCACTTACAAGAATATTTCGCTTTACGCGGGACTTCGTAGTATGACGTCATAGTCTCAACGACCGCAACGACGACGCGCGCGACTCCATTAATTGTACTAATGTGCCCGTAGTGTAAGTTTTTATGTCAAAAAACGCAAACTATTTCGATTCCGTATTTATGTCAATTTGTATGAAAACTGTATTAGCGCCTCTAGCGGCGAGTAGCGCGCTTATATAGTTTTCATACAAATTGACATAAATACGGAATCGAAATAGTTTGCGTTTGCTTGACATAAAAACTTACACTAGGGGTACTGTTCATGTTGAGCATCGCTTGCATTTTGGGAAGTCGCGTTTTGTTATTTAAACGATGGAGCTAGGTACAAGAGGGGGGGGGATGGGGTCGATTGCCCCCCCTAGGACACAATTGTACCTACAAAATTTTTTGCATTCATCATTTTAAAAATTTAACACTAAACTAAACTAAAATACAAACTAACTAACTTACTAAATAATAAAAAATAAAGTATTAAATGTTCGTAAATGAACAGAAACAACACGAGAGCATATCGGCGCGGCCGCGGGATCATGGACTGTGACGTCATAGGCTAGTCGTAGACCGCGGCCGTTTTGCGCGAAAATACGTAGTTTTTAAAACATTATAAGGGCGTTTGTGCACTACACTGAATTTTACCGATCCGGAAAAAAAACGGATGCTTGTATTTTAATAATTAATCGTTTATAGTAAGAATTTATTTATTTCGTGTAGTTTAGGGTTTGAAACATTGAAACTACACGAAATAAATAAATTCTTACTATTATAAATGATTAATTATTAAAATACAAGCATCCGTTTTTTTCCGGATCGGTAAAATTCAGTATAGTGCCAAACGCCCTAAATCGGTAATTTATTTATGAATTTAAGTATTTTTTCAGATATCGTTTAGTTTTGACGTATATTTTAATCTTATTAGGTTAAAATAACAATATCAATATTATGAAACTTCCTTATTGTAATAACAATGTAAAGAGAATCCGGGCATGTGGTGCCCTAGCTTGGGAGATATAATATCCCTGAGGTGACGTCGTCTGTACTGTAGCCATATCGTGGGAATATCAATAAATGGCATATTTTGCCGTGACTTATTAGATATAGTTATTAGATATTTAGTAGAATAGATAAATAGATAAAAAAATGGATCTTAATAAATATTTGACGATCGATTTGGCGCAGGGGTAGACTACCTGCCTTCTGCGCCAGAGGTCTCGGGTTCGATTCCCGAACAAGACAAATATTTGTGTGCATGAACATGTCTGTTTGTCTTGGTCTGGGTGTCTCTATGTATAATAAGTATGTATTTACAAACAAAAAGTATTTAAGTATATATTTGTCCGTTATCAAGTTCACATAGACACAGTTTCTTATGAAATTTACTATGGGCTTAGATAATTGGTGTGATTGTAAGAAAATATTTATTTATTATTTATTTATTTATTTGCTTATTAATATTTTTCGTGTTAACTCTTAAAAAGAATTAACTACTTTATTTTAATTTTTCACTTAAACTTAAGCTAGGTAGGTATTATCACTAAAAACTCCAGTCTCCGGGAATGATTAAATCTTCTACTTCTTTGATATGACTGTGATTTCCTCCTTCATTATTGCAGCACCTAATCTCCTTACGAATCCTCTCTTTATTTTATTTAAAATAAATATCTTAATTTACTTTTCCCATAAATTTATTTTTACAAGGTTTAGAACTAACGGTTATTGCGCTGGTATAAGTAGTGTGTGGTCGCTGGGGGGCTGGCGTGGCCAATATTGACAGTTATCGGCCGGACAGAAACTACCGACTAATCCTAAAACTGACGGCTATCAACTGCTAGTGTGTGGCTTCAAAGCCGGTTTTCGACTATTGCCGACAGGCAATGATCGGTCTAGTGTGTGGCCGATGGAGGTCTCGAACGTCAGACGGACGATCCGGTCTAGGCAGACAGGCGAACTGATCGTCTGAGGGGCCTTTAAGATTTTCGATGAGATAAGATAACAAGAGGTTTACAGTCTTGTCAATTAATCAGTTTAGGTAGGTCTACTGTAATAAGACTTAATTTATTTCTACTGGTTTTTACTACACAACCTTTCATATAAAGAGTTACTTACCTATCTAAATTTTAATTGGATTTTGTTAATACTTACGGGTATTCTTAAACTTTATAAGCTAGGTATTTTTAAAGGCATCTCTGAAACAACTTACAGTACCCCTAGTGAATTTTTATACTCGTATCTAGCGGCGAGGGGCGCGCTTATACAGTTTTCATATAAATTGACATAAATACGGAATCGCTAACTTCAATCAAAAACTTACACTAGGGGTACTGTAAACCTAACTCCTAACTACTACATTATTTTCAACACACTTGCTCATAAAGTGAGCCTTATTACATCGATCTTAAGGCCATAAACCGAACTATAACCCACGCGTGCATAATAATATTACAGTACTAGTTGCGTAATAGAATTATCCCTACAAAGTTAAGTAAGTACCTAACTGCAAATTATATGCGAGTAAACAGAGACTTTTCAATTTAACCGGGTAATACAGTATCCCTACAAAGTTAAGTTAGTACCTAACTGCAAGTTATATGCGAGTCAACAGAGCGTTTTCAATTTCAGCGGGTAATAGATACAGTTCTTTTTTTGTAACAACAAAGAGGTTTTATACGACTGAAAATCCATTTACGTTTTTAGAATAAATAAATGTGTCCCTAATTAAGACAAAAAACATAATTAAGTATATTATTATCAAATTATTTATAATTCACAATAATTTGTTATAAAACATTTGCATTTTATCACTATTATTATACTTAATTATTTTGAAGTAGGCTGAATGGCTGTATGTAATCAATCACCTCACATTTGGCGCGTGCAAAAAAAAAATCTTGCGCGCTTTTTCCCTTAGTTAATATTAGGCTAATACAATATGTATGCAATAAATGTTTGTTTTTCCTCGCAAGTGTGTTGAAAAAGTGCGTATGAAACTCGTGAGCAACTTACTCACTAGACACTCGGCTGATTTACGCCCTCGCCTGCGGCTCGGGCTGCAACCCACAGCCTCGTGTATAATGAGCAACCTAAGCTCACTTGTATCATAATATACTATATTTTCACAGGGCGCGGATAAGGAATATCATCGGTGCCAAATCAAAAGGCTTTATTTAACACGTTCAGCGCCAAGCCTATTTAGCGATATTTATGTTATAGGCGAAGTTTTAGTTCATTTAGATTTGTTTTCTTGATATCTTAAAAACTATTCACCCGATTCCCAACGCAAAACTCTTAGGAAAACCGCGTGGGCCAGAGCTTTATTTTGGCCATACGAAACATATTATAGATGACGTGTGCGGCGTGCGCAAGTGATACACAGTCTCAAGAACGAAGTATCGTGTGTGCAAAAATGATAAACAAGTGTTTGGACACTGTGTATCATTTTTGATACACTGGCGCCAAGAGTGTTAATCAAAATAGGGAAAAATATTCGTAGTTTTTAAGATTTTACGCGAAAATAAGTTTTTAAAGTTTGACAACCTCAGACAGCTGTCATACCATACAGGTTAGCTGGGGTTATTTCGGAAATTATTTAGCCAGAATGACCCACAAGGGGTTATTTTGGATGTAAAATTAAAGTGAAGCTAGGGCATTCTGACCTACAGTTATGTCTAAAAATGTATGTGAAGTGTTTTGTGGGATTGCCTTAACAATCTATAAAATAAGACAAAAGAAACTTTTTGTACTTCATTTTACATTATTATGCTTTTTACTTAGTCTAGGTATCATGCTAAGCAATTAAGTACTTACTTATCTTCTTATTGTAATTTACAAGCCTTACGAATACGCACCGGAATATCAGGTTGGTCTGAGAACAAACCATCTATTCCAGCATCAAGATAAGCTCTTATTTCACTGCTCAAGTCGCCCAAGTCATCATTGTTTGTGCTGCTCCGGAACTCTGCTGGTAGAAACGTGTTTTCAGCACGGAATGTATAAGGGTGTACTTTTAGTCCAGCAGCATGGGCGTCGTGGACGAAATTAGTCGGTTTGGCTAGCCTGTTGTTTGAATCGCGAGGTATAATTGACGTCTTGTCAGGACCTACAGCGTAGGCATATTTGGCAACTTCTCTTAGTCCCTGAGGTGTGGACATATCGCCGTAAGTGTATCCTGTACCAGCAAGAACTTGGTCGTACGGCATCAGTGTTAAGTCGCTTTCGAAAAGTTGGAGCAGTCTTAGGTTGGTGATATCTTTTAATTCCTTCAAGTTTGTTATTTCGAACGATTGAATATAAATCGGCGACTCTCGACTCAGGTACCCGTTTTTGTGGAGTGTATTTACTACGGCTCTCTCCAGAGGCAAACTTAGATTCTTGAAGTGGGAACTGTGTTTGATTTCAGGGTAAATTCCAATCCTGCGTTTTTGACTTATTTCTAAGCTCTTTACCAAATCGATGATTTCCTGAAAAGTAGGTACGGTGAAAGCTCCATTCAGTCTAGCGTTTCCTGGTCGTACGTCTGGGATACGTTCGACAGCTCGTAGAGTTTTGATTTCTTCAAGAGTGAAGTCTTCTGTGAACCAACCGGTGATTTCATTTCCATCTACTTTTTGTGTTCGGTGTCGAGATGCGAATTCTGGATGTTCTGACACATCAGTAGTCAGTCCTAATACGTTGTCGTGACGGGCTATAAGTTGTCCATCTTTTGTTATGACTAGATCAGGTTCAACGTAGTCTGTTCCGAGTGTGATGGCTAGGGCATAAGACCCAAGGGTATGTTCAGGCACATACCCACTGGCTCCTCTATGACCGATTACCAACGGGTTGCACTCGTCGATGTCTTTTCCCGATTCGTGGTTGGTGATAATCGAGACTGAGGTAGCTAAACTCAATGCCAGTCCCGCCAGAAGTAATGCCGAAACCTTGATGAGCATTGTGTCCTCTGTAAGTAGTAAAAAGTATATTTTTACACCTAATTATATAAACCCGCAGCGTTCACACAATGCTATCATAATTAGTTGCTTAATTACGGTATAGTTAGTACTTTAGATAACTTCAAAGTGTTTGTAATGCTGAACAAAAAATATTAACATTAAAATAAAGATCACTACTTTTTGAATAGATAAATAAGTAACTACAACTATTTTATCAGTCGCTTTGTCCGCTACTAAGTTTTATTGTTACAAACATTTAGTCGTTACCATTTAATGTTAATATATATCATATACTTACAGCATAATTTTTTTATCAATGCACAAATTTTTAGGATCGACTAAAAATCGGTAAGTGAACAACTTTCTGTCAGAAACATAGGTGGAAATGACAAAAAAAAATTGACTCTTCATACAAATCGGACTGATCACGCGATCGATTTAGTATGGGAAGTCCAAAAATTTTTGTCGTATTTCGAACCATAGTTTTAGGAGAAAGTTGTTCACTTACCGATTCTGAATCGATCTTAAAAATTTGTGCACTGATAAAAAAAATATCCTGTATTTATTAAGTATTAGTATGCTGATGAAGCATAATCATTTATTAGGTAATACCTATTAACCAACCAATTTCACCTTTATGATCTTGGTTGGACCTATTTAGGTACCTTCATCTTGAATCTATATGTTACAACATGACCTTCAATTTAACAACAAATAAATAAAAATGCACGAACACATACCGTTGTAGATAACACGGAGAACACAGTAACTGACTTGAACAGAAACAACGAAATAGATTAAATATTCAACACTCAAACGTCATCTCTCTGCCACGATTTGAGAACAAGTAACATGAAGAGGAAAATCGTTACAATATTATCGTTTTCTGCGTTTATATTTTATATCTTTCCTGAGTAGTCCGTACAATCGTCAGGAAATAATACTTATAACTGTAACTACTCTGCCTTATGTGTATAACTTCAAGTTCAAGTTTACCTTGGCAAATGTTGGATAACTTCATAGTTCCGTAATGTCAGGTAGGTACATTCCGAATACTAATTTATGATTTCTTCACATATGAAAGACAATGACGTACCTATATTAATTGTTCTTAATGGTGCTTATAACGAATCAGTTATGTACTCGATTCTATCATGCTAATCTTATGTAAATCATCTAAGTTTGTGAAATACCACATGTCTTTCGTTACCTACTGTATTTGGTGTAAGTAATCTATACATATAATAAAACAGAAACGGACAAAAAGTCTGTACATGAAATATTAAAAAAAAAATTACTGCTATGTGATGTGTACAGGATATAGACCCCAAAACGATTGATATTAAAATTTTTGTCTGTTTGTCTGTTTGTTTGTTTGTCTGTTTGTATGTTCGCTTTTCACGCAAAAACTACTGGACGGATTTTTACCAAATTTTGTGTAGTAATAGCTTATAACCCGGGTCAACATATAGGGTACCTTTTATTGCGGGAAATTTAATTATTCCTACGGGAAAATACAAAAACTGATTCTTACTAAAATAGATGGCGCCACATGATTATGAAAATACGTTATATTTAATCGCTGTCTCAATTAATAATGAATCATGTTATTTTTTTTTACCTGCTTCAAAACATAACCACTTGTTTGTTGAACTGACATTTTCGAAATCCCCCAAACTGTGGATGCCGGAATCCGGCGCTCTTTATTTTATTTTTAAATGGCAAGCGGTTCATAAAATCATTGAACATTCAGCCTAGATTATACTTTACATATTGTTTTTTGTTTAAAACAAAACACACGTTTTATTTATTAAATAAAATTCAAAAAAAACTTTTCATTTTGAAAATTTTGGGCGGATTCCGGCTTTCAACAGACCGAGCATTTGGCGGAATCCGGCAATCAACAGACAAGTGGATAATATAAATTAAAACCCATCCAGGCTCATATAAAATCATAAAAATAATTTCATGTTATTTACGTCATTATATCTACTAAGCAATAGATGGTGCAGGAAGTCAGTAAGATTACGATATACCTCTCACAAAAGAACATTCGAATGATTATATTAATTAGGGTGAAAGCCCCCTCTGTTGCCACTTTAAGATGTTTTTCACTTCTTTTGCATCATAACTACTAAGCAATAGATGGCGCGGGAAGTCAGTAAGATTACGATATACCTTTCACAAAAGTACATCCGAATGATTATCTATATTAAGTAGGGTGAAAGCCCCCGCTGTTGCCACTTTAATTTTTTTTCACTTCTTTCGCCTATGGTCTTAAGTAGGTATCTAAAATTGTCAAGAATGTATCTTATACTTTTCTTTAAATTTTTAAATTTACAATACAAAAAAACTACTAAAAAAATTTAACCGACTCCATAAAGTATTTGTCAACTGAAAAGGAAAAATATAATTTATATTATAATTAAGGTACCTTTTTGAGGTCGGTACCAGTCAGTTTATTTTTTTAAATTACTATTTATTTCCTAAGTTTTAGTGTATATTGTACAATAACATACCCACGAAAACTACTAAACCGATTTTGATGAATCTTAGACTGTTCCCAAAGTTAGAATACACCTAATTTAAATCAAATAGAATCATCTCGATATGCCTTTAGATTTCGAGAAATTCGTGGACATACATAGTAAAAACATATAACTAAGTATTCATATACTTACGAAATTTAGTTTTATTTTAGTCAATTAAAAACCTATTTTTGAAACTTAAAATGTGCGAAGGGTGCCGATTGATGTGTTTTTGTCAATCAAATTTTAAAAGATACATCGAGAAATCAATACTTAACTAACTTAGATAAAATAAAAGAAACATCTAATTCGATGTAAACTGAAAAGCGTTTATTGAATAATATTCCTATGTCATAAAGAATTATTACTATTGTTATTATGACTTAAAAGTCATAGATAAAAAGTATATTATCAAGCAAAAGTTATTAACGAAATGTTTTAAGCTAAGTAAGCACTCGGGGCAGTGGCCAAAACTAAAGCTCTTACCCTATTGATGTAAAATTTATATTTCGCATTGCCACTCGACGCTAGATGTCGCTACAGTAAGTATAGTGCCACAAATATATCTGAACCAGTGACAGTGGTCCTGGAGGAGCCACTAGCAATACAAAATTAACTGTCAAAATGGACTGCCGGCAGTCAACAGTATATTTAGTACCAAAAAACAACCACTGTGTGAAATAAGTTTGTCGCAATGTAGACAAAATGTCACCAATGTAGTTTTGAAAAATTTGCTCAAACGCTAAGTGGCCAGTACGTAGTTACCTACACCTACAGTGCCACAAGCTTTTCTGTTCCGGTGACAGTCGTGACAGAGGAGCCACTTGCAATACGAAATTAGCTGTCAAAATGGACTGTCGTATGAAAACTGTTTTAGTTCCTAAGATAATCACCGGAACAGAAAAGATTGGCGCACTATACCTACCATTTTTTATGTCATTTAACCGGCTCTGGCTACTTAGGCCTTCAGCCGTAGGTACCATCCAATAAAATAAAGGAATATTAAAAATAGTTTTCTATCTAACTTATTTATTCATTTATTTACTAGGAAAGCTTACATAAGTGATAATTGATTAAAATTAAATAATTAAATGGTACCTATATCATTACATTTTATACCTGTTACTTGAAGAAGAAATGTCTCCATATCAAAATACTAGCCTTCCGCCCGCGACTTCGCCCGCTCGGACTAAACGACGACGTTATCCCACGGGAATGTGATATTTTTCAGGGATAAAAAGTAGCCAAAGGCAGCCATTACATCCAGATCGCGATCACTGATCGTGATCTTGATCGCGATCGAGATTTACTTTGTAGATATTTTGCGATCAAGATCGCGAGCCACCTCAATCACCTTCGTACACAGTCAATCTGCATCGCGATCATTGATCATTGATCCAGATTGACTGTCTAATGGCTGCCTAAGTATGTCACTTTTCAGCTGCCAAACTATTCCCATATTCATATATATTCCCAAAAGTCACGTCGATCCGTTGCACCAATTTTGACGTGAAAGACGGACAAACAAACAAACCCACTTTCACATTTATAATATTAGTATGGATACACACAATCTCTTTTACATTTTATAGTAAAAATATGATTGGCCTGATATTATGCATCACTAAGTAAGAACTTCTGTTTGAATCGTGAAAGCGCGCATATGCGCAAAACGATAATACGCGCTCTAATCGCGCGCGGCAAGAGTGCGCTTCACCACTGGAGCTCCATAGTAGTGGTCGGAGTGGACGTGCCTCGTGCGATCCAAGAGCACCAAGAGAACAAATTAGATTCACGATCCATGATCCCCAATCTTAGATCGTGGTTGGCCAATCCAAGATGGATCGTTTGGTGTGGTTCAGTCTTATGAACCTCGCGTAGAATAGATCTATTGCCCGCTAGCAAGCAACGTCGAAGAACAAAGAACGGCTGTTCAAAATAATCGTTGTCATTATACACTGTTATGTGTGATACATGCATTTTTGCGTATAAAAACCATATGAAAATATAGATAAGTTATCACAACTTACTGTAAATCGAGATTTGACAGCCTAAACCGACCTAGATAGCGGTTTAAATTTAAATCGGGATCGGTAACAACAAGTAGCTAAATGGGATTAAAAAGAAAATCGAGATCCAAGTGGCCTTTTTGAGTTATGAAGAAGAGAAGAGAAGTTTGTTTTTTTGTCGCCTCTAAGGGATTGCAGACTTCAGTATTTAATTTGACATACATTTTAGCTTGATACCTCCCACGCATACTTTAGAAAAAGTTTCTTGACAGACGGACAGATCTTTGAATGAGGGCTCAACTATGTTCATGCAGCATATGATAACAACATACCATGTTCATACCCTAGCCTGCATATTCGATATTCTTTAGACCCTTTTAGTAGAGAATAGGACTTCAAGAAGAGCGTTATGAAATCTGAGCAACAAACACACATAAACTAAACTAACACAAAAGTCACTACACCGCGCGTACGAAGTCGCGGGCAACAGCTAGTGCTAAATATAAATTACTTCTCAACTTTGAATTATTTACAAGTCTTGTAAGCTTTTCGGTAATTTAGTTGGTCAGAGATTTGGGCCGGATTCTCCGGCGCGGGTTCGAATCCAGCCTGCAAGCTACTTGCAGGGCTGGTAGTTTTTAAGGGTTCCGTAACCGAATGGCAAAAAATGGAACCCTTATAGATTCCTCATGTCTGTCTGTCTGTTTGTCCGTCCGACGGACGGACGGATGTTCCGTCCGACGGACGGACGGATGTTCCGTCCGTATGTCTCACAGCCACCTATTTTTGGTAGGTAGATGTTTTCTGTAAACCGCTTTACAATTTTCATATGAAAGTAAAAAATAAAAAAATTAAGGGGGCTCGCCATACATGGAACTGAAACAATTTTTTTTTTTTTTTATCAAACTTATTCCTGTGGTGTGTCTATACTATAGATAGGACTTTAAAAATAATATGCAGGTTTCTTAAATCATTTTTTCTCATAGTCAATATTTTGAAAGATAAGCACTTCCAATGTGATAAAATGTGTTAAAAATTAATAGATACCTATTGTAACAACTTTGTTTCGTTTTATTTTTATTTTTCCAACTGACGGTCTACTTGGCTGTACATTTATTATGATATTTTATCAATAGCAGTACATTTACATGACATTAGATATTGAGAAGTGCCGCAATTATCAGTACCTACAAGCTCGCCAACTTATCTCATCGGTTGGTGAAGGAAGAATATTATTATAAAACCTTTAATTTTAAGTATAATAAGGTACATTTTGCGATACAACGATTATTTTTATAAGTATAAAAATACACGTTTTCTAATTTGTTCATGTGTGCTGTTCATTGAAGTGCTTTAATGGAAGTGGCGCTGGCGGCACGGGCGCGGGAGCAATGCATGATAAAGTGACTAATAGCGGAAATACACGGTTCACTTTTGCCTTTCAATTTGGATGAAGCAACCAAATTGAACAATGTAATAGTAATAGTGAATCATTCCATGTCAATGTGCGCCTGTATTTCGGCGCCTTTCAACCAAAGTGATTCAATTAAGTGTAAGTTCAACCAAAGTGATTTAATCTATATATATAAAATTCAAAGTCCTGACTGACTGACTGAGATATCAACGCACAGCCCAAACCGCTGAACCTAGAGACTTCAAATTTTGCACATAGATACGTTATACAGTGTAGGCACTAGGCATCCACTAAGAAAGGATTTTTGGAAATTCCACCCCTAAGGGGGTGAAATAGAGGATGAATGTTTGTATGAAAGTCCGTCAGTTTTGAAGTTAGGATCTTCAAACATTGTATTTAGGCTGGCAATTGAAAATTAATATTTTCCTGTGTCAGCGTTTTTGACAATTCCACCCCCGAAGGGGTGAAGAGGGGGATGAAATGTTGTATCTGGAAAGTCCTTCATTAATTTTATTATTTAGGCTTATGGTCGGAAAGTAAAACAAATAAGCAAAAACATGTTTCGTATTTCTTCGAAAATCAACCCCTTAGAGGTTAAATGGGATATATAAACCTAAAAATCGATATGGATGTCGTTATTGAGGTTTTATGGGACGGCGATTGCAAAAATGGCATTTATTTTGATGGTTAATTAACACGCTGAACTGAACATGATTCAACCCCTAAAAGGTTGAAATAGGGGTGAAGTTTTGAATGAAAAATCAGGGGGTAAAATAGACATTTTCACTTGAAACTTTGTAGGCTTACTTCTTAAAACCAATAGGCAACCCATTTCGTAGTTTTCCGAAAATCAAACCCAGGGGGTAAATAGGGTAAGTATAGAAACCTAAATAAAAACCTAAACCCTAAAAGTTCTTGGTACCTAAGCTACTCAGAACTAACTTTTTTATTGTGAAACAGACACTTATTATTTACTAGCTTCCGCCCGCGACTTCGTCCGCGTGGACATTCAAGAAATACTAAGGGGACCAATAACCAGGATAAAAAGTATTCTATGTTTTAATTTCATAAAAATCCGATCAGCCGTTTTTACGTGATTAGGCGGGTCCTCCCTCACCAAGCGAGCAGCCTCGCGCGAGGCAGAACGTTTGCAACGTGCGGGCGGGCCTCGCACTGGTTATTAGTCCCCTAAGTATTTTCTCGAATGTCCACGCGGACGAAGTCGCGGGCGGAAGCTAGTTAAGTAATATTAGCATTAGTTGTTATTAATTTTTTACATAAGTAGTTTAAGACACAGGGTCCTAGAAACCTTCAGGTGCCATCATTAAGTAAGACAACATACCTAGTTAATAAAATCTAGATTATAAACCTATTCTGAATGGATTAAATCATAATTCCTTACAACAATAGTTCGATAAGACCATCGTCATATGAGATAAGATAGGATTGTATCATGAAGTTCTTAAGTACAGTCTATACACAGGACATCAAAAATATATTTCCAAGCATGAAAAACTCTGGTTCTCCTAAATTCTATTATTTTGTATAAAAACCAAAGCACGCCGCTAGGCTCGTTTATGGAACTAAAAGTCAATTGGCAGCACTTTGCCAGATTTAGTAGCATTTTGAAGGATGGTATAGTTTACGATTACGATTGGAACATGCCTTTTAAACGAACGTTGTAAAGCAGGGTACTCACTAAGAGGTGTATGTAGGCTATGTAGCGCGTAACGACGCAAGATTTTCAATTACGTACAGTCGTACAAATTCTGTGAACCACTTCTTACTTTTTTTAAGTTGGCTGGTGCCTCGTCATTAACAACAACAAAAAGACAACTGCAATATTATATTATTAATATTAAATAATACTATTCAATATAAAATAAAAATTGCACCTAAGTCCTTGCGTTTTATTAAATAAAACCATACAGAAATCACTAAGTCCAATGAAAAGATCACTAAGTCCTAACATTTACGCTAAGTCCAAAATTTTTTAACCACTGTATTTTTCTTCCATAAATGATTTTTGAGTTAATTGTTTTCGATTGAAGAAAATACCTTTTTAGGTATGTACTTATTAAAATATTTTTTTCGGAAACAACATTTCTCAATACATTTCCAAAAGGCATCCAATGTTACAAGTACGCGAAACTCAAATGTCAGTTTTTGGACTTAGTGAATTCTTGAACTGGGCCATCCATTTGCTCTTACATATTATCATATTATATAACAGTAAACAATTTTCAACTAAACATGAGGTTTTAATCGAATAATTTAATGGGCATACATCTCATTCATATTAAGATTACTAATAAGAAAATTGCAAGTTGTGCCATACATTCGAATATAAAATAGTAATAAATAAAATATAATATTTAACTACACGTTAAGACAAGCAGTCATGAGTAGAGCCACTCCCACTGGCGGCACCCGTTCACGAGCATGATGCATGAACCAGCCATACCTACAACCAACTATAGCTACGTATCTGATTATGTATCAATTGAGTATGAAGGACCGTACCTGTGAAACACGTAGGTACTGAATTGATACAGTACTTATCAGTACACCTGTACCTACGTTACGCGCTACTATTTTAAGTAAACACTAGACCATTAATTCAACTCCCAAGTCAGGAAGACTTCGGGACCTTTATATTATTCTTTGCTTAGGAAAATTTCCTTTTAATTTTAAATTTTCCGGTTCAATGTACTTGGTTTGACGAAGGCTAACATCTTATTACGTATGTAAACAAGCACGTAAATTATTCAACTGATGGAGATCCTTAAATAAAATATCGTTACTGCGTTCATTTAAGAGTTTTTAATTAAATTAGACTCAAAAATGGTCGAATCTTATGTAAATCATATTATTTTTACTTTTTTGTATTCATAATCACATTAATTTTTTTATTAATGAAGTATCATAACGTCTGTTACTGAAAACAAAGGCTATAAGACGATAATAAAGCTAAAGTAAGTAAAAATATTGAAATTTGAAAATTAGAATAAAATAGAATCTCGCCTTAGCTTGGTCGATTTATTGTATTTCTTTATGTGTATTGTCATTGAAATGTTTTTAAAACAAAGTACCTAATTGGTGCCAATTTGCCTACCACCAATGATTCATCATACTTAAGGCTTTATGTTTTTTATTTTTTTGTTTACATTCACACCAATTATCTAAGCCCATGTTAATTTCGTTAAGAAACTGTATCATGGAAAACTTGATAACAGATAAATATATACTTAAATACTTTTTTGTTTGTAAATAAGTACATAGGTACTTAATATACATACCTAGTTCACACCCAGACCAAGACAAATAGACATGTTCATGCACACAAATATTTGTCTTGTTCGGGAATCGAACCCGAGACCACTGGCGCAGAAGGTGGGTAGCCTACCCCTGCGCCAAATCGGTCATATTTAAACAAAATATCAGAAAAAAAAATATTTTCGTCATTTTAAGATCTTACGCGAATACATTTTTTTTTAACTTTACATCTGGAGGCAGAGCCCAAAGAGTATGTAATCACTATGCAGTAGAATACGCAGAGCCTTGCGTCGACTGAAGGGACTCGGAAAGTGGCATCTGTTTACCTATGTGTGGGTGGCCAGACCATAAAAATGGGTACCTACGTAAAGTAGATTTTCTCAAAAAAATGGATTTACCCCATTTACGGAAATACGGAATACCATCAAAGCACCCTAGGTGAATTTCAAATGAATTAGAAGTTACTAAGGACATTTGTAATGAAACTGGTGATTCAATTACTCGTTTGTTTTGTAAAGGGGTGTTCTAAGTGAGTGTCCCAGCAGTGGTTGTAATGTAATTGTAACAATGTTAGGAAAACCCCGGGCCTGCGCTGCAGTGCCCTGGGGACACATAATACATCCCTGAGGCGACGTTGTCGGTCGTGGGAAATTATCAATAATGAATAGGCCGAGTCTTGAAGCGACTCATTAATATAACACATCATTATTAATATTGTTCCCATTAGGTCTTATAAATTATTTAAATATGTATATTGTATTTTATTGATCACATTAAAATCTGACTAATAATTTTTACAGACATGTAGGACGCAAAAATATGAGTGGACTTCCAGAGTTTCTGAAGTTCAGAGGGGTCCTTGTATGATTCTTCCTAGTGGTGCACTCTTGTAGTTATTGCGAGCATGTCTTGATTTATATTCTATGCTTACCTCATGCTGCATCGCTGTGTATTAAGGTTGCTCGTAGACGGAGAACAATTTAGTTCAATGGTTTAACGATCAAAATAAACAACCAACCAACGACACAATAATCTACCATTATATCAAACTATCGTTGTAAAACTTTCTTACAACCACATTTTAAACTCACACACACACACACACATACAGTTTACTATTGCGTTTGTGAAAAATTACTTCCGATTTCTACAGGATAATTTTTTTATCAGTGCACAAATTTTTAGGATCGACTCAGAATCGGTAGGTGAACAACTTTCTCCAAGAAACATAGGTCGAAATATGACAAAATTTTTTTGACCTTCCATACAAATCGGACTGATCACGTGATCGAATTAGTATGGGAAGTCCAAAAATTTTTGTCGTATTTCGACCCATGTTTCTAGGAGAAAGTTGTTCACTTATCGATTCTGAGTCGATCCTAAAAATTTGTGCACTGATAAAAAAAATATCCTGTATAAGGCTAAAAGCTAATACGAAAACATTGCTAATTGGAAATAGTAGATTGTATTACAAGGGAGCAAAATAACATATTTACGACGAGGGCGCTATTTTGAATCCAGAGCGCAGTGAAGGATTCTAAAGTAGAATCCTGAACGCAGCGAGGGATTCTAAAGTAGAATCCTGAACGCAGCGAGGGATTCAATATACGTCGCCCGAGATGAAAATAATTTTGCGGCCGAGTAATACACTCTACTTTTCATTTCGAATATAAGGAAAGTAAATACACACTGCTTTTCATCCCCCTCTATAAGAAAAGCAATAAAGACAACTAAAACTATCTAGAAAAATAAAAGAAAGGTGGCGGGGGGCTTCGCTTTCTCTGTTTTTTCTATAATAGGTTTATAAAAAAATTGAAGTTTTAAAATAAAAATAAAAAAATTTGAAAAAAAATTTTTTGAATAAAAAAATTTTTTGGAAAAAAAAAATATTGTATATGTCTATTGGATGCCTCCAAACTATCTCCGGAGTACCATAGGGGGTTGAAAATTTTGTTAGATTTTGAGACGCACCGTTTTTGAGATATTCTCGTTTCCATAAAATTCATTTTTTTTAATTTGCAAGTCACGTCCCCATACAAAATTAGTTAAAACTTTTTCATTGCCGATGAGGTAACTCTATGGTTGACTAAGTAACTAAATTCAGTTCTATTCTTAAAATTCATTTCCACCCTAGGGTGAAACGGATAGTTTTGGACCCGCTGCTCAGTTTAAATATACATCACTTTCCGAATCTGAGAGATGAAATAATAATTTATATGTCGCGATCGCGATAAGCGGGCGTGTAGTTACACTGACAGCTGTATGACTGATGTTATGATTTTCGAATAATTTTTTGATATACAAATTTTCTTTCTCTTGTCCTCAAAAATCCTTACATTACTTTGGCTTTATTATATTTATCTTATATTTTATTGCATTGTATTATTATACTTATGATATGTATTAGGTATGTATGATAATATGATGTATGATACATGTATTATGTATGATCTTCTAAATTACCCAACTACCTAAGTTTATTTTATTTATTTATTAAACTTTTGTACAAAATACATAATGTAATATACAAGGCGGACTTAATACTAAAAGTATTCTCTGCCAGTCAACCTTAGGGAAACAGAAAACAACGAAAGCGGTACAAATCATATGATTACATATATTAACATACAAAATATACAAGCTACATTATACATAAATATATACATTATATAAATAAATATATTTTATATATATAGATATAAATACAATACTACTGAAGGAAAGTTATCATTGATAAAATAATATGACAATGATGATGATAATGACAGTCAATGAATCAGATCCGATCTACGAATTTAAGCTATCCTGTAGAAAAGCACGAGCATTCTTTTTAAAGGAGAATTTGCTAGGAGACCTCCTGATAGCATCAGGGAGACGATTCCAGAGGCGCAAGGCGTGCATAGTGAATGATTCAGACATATAGCCAGAATGAAAGAGAGGAGTACAAAGAGAGAGAGAGTTAGCGGAGCGAAGAGGGCGTTCGTTATGAGATTCGCAGAGATACTGAAATTTGGATTTTAAGTATTCAGGAGAATTGAAATTCATGAGAATAGTGTAGAGTGTGCAGAGCAGTCTTAGCTGTCGGCGCTGACGAATGGGGAGCCAATTAAGCTGTGACCGGTATGATCGAACTTTCGAAGGCAGAAGATAAAACGAATAGCGTTGTTGAGAATTCGGTCAAGCTTGTTCAGAAGATCCTCATTCAGATCTGGATAACAAACATCAGCATAATCAATGAGTGGAAGAATAAGAGAGGTAACAAGAGTGACTTTAGTTTTAACAGGAAGAAAATTTCTAAACCGATTTAAAAAGCGTAGTGAGGAATAAATAACACGACTCACCTCAGCAACTTGAGGAATCCAACTGAGTGTTGAATCGATGTGCAGGCCGAGGTTCTTGACGCTAGGGCAGAGAGGTATAGTAGTGCTATCCAGGGTGATGGGTGTAATAACACTGCAGTCTATCTTGGCTATCTGTTTAGACCCGCCGACCACCATCGCCTGGCATTTCGACGGATTCACTGCTATCCCAAAACAGGACGACCAGGTGTTAATAGTACTCAGAGAAGAGTTGATTTGGGAAATAGCAGATTCAATTGCTTCAGCTGGCGTCTGTACATATATCTGTAGGTCGTCAGCATATAGATGATAAGAGCAGCCAAGCGAGGGAGGGAGGGAGTTAATGAAAGAGGAGAAGAGGAGAGGAGATAGAATACCACCCTGTGGTACACCGGCAGAGAGATTGTTCCAATGGGATACAGTTTACAAAGCGAATAACGTCAAAAAACGCAAAATCTTATTTGAAACTATATTAAAATCCCACACAAACTAATCTAATCCTAAAATCCTTTAAAAAATAATTTACTTCTTAATCTGACTGTAAATTTAGATTTAGACATTCACCCTAGCTAAATCAACGTCTGATTTCTTATTCACAGCTCACGATAATGATAAACGAGTCATTTTATTAATTCGATCTGTGAGATTAGACCGGACGGCCGGCGGGGCGGGTTAGAAAAAACAAACGGAATCATCTAGGGATGCGCTGGGGATTTCCGAGCGAAGTCAGGGTTGGCAATATAGTAAAAGGTATAGATTGTATGGTTTAATTTTTAGCCGTCTTCAAATTAATATAGTATAAGTCTTACCCGGTCGCCACCACCAGTTTCGCCACCACTGGGGGCGGTCATTCCCGGTCGCAACCACCAGTTTCGCCACCACTGGGGGCGACTGGGATTTTTGTTGGTTATAAAAAGTCCCGATTGCCCCTACTGATTGTATTTATAAAATTTCTATTTCTATTTTGGTAATTGATTTGTGTGTATGTGCATATAAAATGGTGACTTAGAAAGTTAATACAAATTCTGATTGAATAAAAATAACTTTGGGCAACTCACGTGAAATTAAACAACTATTTATTTAAACAAATATTTGTGTAAGTATAAAATAATTAGGAAAATATTTGAGACTCCCTTTAGCATCTATGAACCAATGTCCCACTCGTCACCACTTTGCCACCACTGGTGTCGAACGGAAAATTTTTAAACAAAAAATCCCAGTCGCCCCCTGTGGTGGCGAGACTGGTGGTGGCGACCGGGAATGACCGGTATGTTGCTACTGATTTTGTTATCATCATCTACATCGGTTACTACCTACCTAGTCTGATCTTTCACAACTTTTTATCATAACATATACCTACGTCAAAATTGTCAGTACTTACAGCGGTTATGTATTTATGTAAATGATAATCCAATTTGCTTAGTAACTAAGTACTTAGTGTAATAAACGTGTTTCGTGTCTGTTGAAACAGGTGATCGTGCATTTGAATAAAATATAGCTGTAAGTACTTAAGTAATGAAAATATATGCTAATAAAAATATCTATTCCTTGTAAAGTAAAATTGCCTATAGGTACTTACTTACGTTTATCGTAGGAGTACACACCCACTCGATAAAACTTATCACTTTATCAGTTGAGGTTTCATATAGATACTTAACGTTGGAATATGAGATATTGGGTATGTTATTTCCGTACTTGCGTAGTTATTTTTGATGATTTTAGTAAAAATATGAAGGGTGTTTTATTTTAAAAATAATATTAGTAATAATAACAGCACTGGACCGATCGTTGTGGAGATCCTTGGGGGAGGCCTATGTCCAGCAGTGGGCGTCGTTCGGCTGACATGATGATCATGATTAGTAATAAATCAGATTATAAAATAAATTCTATAGGCTATACAAAAAAAGTAACAGGTTGGAAGCGCTGTTTTATCACATTGTACATCAAAAGCGCTTGTGCCAACCCTAGCCTAATCCGTCTGTCAACACAGGGGTGCACCGTGCACCCGAGGGCTACGATTGTTTTTAATAAAACTGCGATAAAACACCTATATTGCATTGCAATAATGGGTGGATTTGGTACACCATGCACTAATTATGTATTCTTCTTTTTTCATTAAAGACTTCACGCGTAATGAAAAATTTGGCTTTATAAGTTATATTACGAAGCATTTTTTAGTTATTTTAACCTTGCCAGGTGAATTTAAACATCAACAACAATACTAATGTAATGACCAATGTGTGCCAATGTTGCATGAATGTTGCACAAATCGTATCTAGTCTATTCTGATCTGACTACAGCTGTTTTGTTTTACAAACCCACTTTGTAAACACACATAGGTAACAGACCGATTGGCTATTGTTTAACTAAAAATATATTGAAATTTTATTATTACTAGTACCTATTATTATTTAAGCTTAAGTAGGTACGTCTTTTTCACGACATTACAATTATTTTTGACGAGTCACAACATTCAGCTGTTTTAACTTTTTGTTCCAAACCGATAGATTCAACCTGTTGAATACCAATAAAGTTATTATTATTCAGTACCTTAGTGGAATTAATCAGTAATTCACTACGAGAATTTAACAAAATTTAACTACATAAAAAGACAAGACTCGCTAACTTTTAAACTGCTGAAAGAATATACTCGTAAAGGAAAATAGAAAACTATTTTCGAAAAGATGCGTGGCAAACATTTCCTTGAGTAATAAAACTATGTTACCAAAATGCTCTTAGCTATAAAAAGTGTGACTTCGGGCTTATGATTTGGACGTGGTTGTCATGTCTGTGACGAACAGCTGGGAGCAAAACAGTACAAAGCGATAACACTTTTATAGCAAAATAAAATGTATTCATAATCTTATCTTAAGATAAAAAATACTTCAGTATAATGAAACACAGAAAAATCATAAGGCATCCTATGCTGTATTGAGAAATAAGAGGCTTTTCTTAGAGCAGGTTCCTTTAAATAAATAAAATAAAATAAATATTTTCTCACAATCACACCAATTATCTAAAGCCCATAGTTAATTTCTTAAGAAACTGTGTCTACGTGAACTTGATAACGGATAAATATATACTTAAATACTTTTTTATTTGTAAATACATACTTATTATACATAGAAAACACCCAGACCAAGACAACTAGACATGTTCATGCACACAAATATTTGTCTTGTTCGGGAATCGAACCCGAGACCTCTGGCGCAGAAGGCAGGTAGTTTACCCCTGCGCCAAATCGGTTGTCAAACAATACCTAATATTTTTCTTTGTGGAGTCAACAGCACCTATTAAGGATTTTCAATTGATTTTAGGAAATTACATGTAACATGTTCTTTTAAAATTGCTTGCGTCGCCTACTGTTAATTATGTAGCTTAGGTACCAAGGGCGTCGTCGCGTAGAGGGGCAGGGGGGTTCAGCTGCCCCCCTTAGAAGGTCAAAATTAGCTACAAACTAATGCCCCCCCTGGACCATGGGCTGACGATGCCTTTGGGTACTACTACTATTACGTAGTAGTAGTACATACTCCTAGCCTAGTAGTAAATATATGTACTTACATACTTAATAGTTGATCTAAAAATCAAATCCAAACAAGTAGTGTGTGTGACTGCTTATTCATTACGCTAACTAAAGCAACGTATCTATACCTACTAGTCATTATATTCGTAATTTTTCTGTTATATTTACAATATATCACCATTAAATGAATACGGAATATGAATCAGAAAACAGTTTAGGTACACACAACGTTATTTTATTATCTGATTCAGACTTTTAAACAATAAGTCACGATTTCTTCTGTGCATTCAGCTGTAGAAGTTACATACTTAGCTACCAGCTGAAAGAAAATGCTTTATGCGCAAATTGATTTGTTAGTTGCATGGAGTTGTCCAAGTCTAAGCAGTTTCCTTAAAAATTCGCTCATTTATAAAAAAAAACTTATCTTTTTAAATGTACAGGGGTAATAAACTTATAATATTGCAATGTAATTTTATTGCATGTTGATAAAGTCATTTTGTAAAGAACAATAGAAGATATAACACATAAAATGGGTGAGTTATAATTATTATTTTACACGGTATTGGTTTAACTTATGAACCAATTACTTACTTATGCATATTTTTAGGCAATAATATCCGATACCGACTTATTTCATGCAAACTTGTAGACAAATCGCTTTCTAAACATAATTGTTATTTTAATCATCTTAATCATGATTAAAAGAATAACACTAATATCTTTTGATAGTTTTCAGAAAAAAGGAAGACTGGAGGCTAATAATAAGCATCTTTGTTATCACCACCGTTACCGTGCCAAAAGTGCACGGTAAAGATTTGACGTCAGCTGACGCATGCAGTCCATTGGTGATAGCCCATCGCGGTGCCAGCGGGTACGTTCCAGAGCACACCCTGGGAGCCTACGCCCTCGCAATCACCATGGGCGCTGACTACATCGAGCCTGACCTGGTCATGACAAGAGACGGCCACATCATCGCCAGGCACGACAACCAACTGGGCCTCACCACAGACGTGGCCACCAGACCAGAATTCGCCAACCGCTACCGAAACCAACTCGTCGACGGCGTCAATGTCACTGACTGGTTCACAGAAGACTTTACTTTAGCTGAAGTAAAAATCCTTCGAGCAATCGAACGCATCCCTGCCACCAGACCAGGAAACTCTCGCTTGGATCGCGCCTTCGCAGTTCCTACTATGGAGGAAATAATAGATTTAGCCAAAAGCATGAGCACGATATACTGTCGAGAGGTTGGCATTTACCCTGAAATTAAACACCCTTCACATTTTCAAAGGCTTGGGTTAGCTATGGAAAAGCGACTTGTAGAATTATTGCACAGCAACGGCTACGTTGGTCGCGATGCTCCTATCTACATCCAATCGTTTGAAATTAGCAACCTAAAAGAACTAAAAAACATGACTAACCTTCGATTGTTGCAATTACTAGGCGGAGGAAGACCGTACGATCAAGTTTTGCTAGGCAGCAATGCCACATACTTGACGATGGCCACTCCAGAAGGTCTGCGAGAAATAGCGACGTATGCTTATGCTGTCGGTCCTGAGAAGACTTATATTATTCAGCGCACTGCGAATAATACTTTGGGGAGCCCAACGCCTTTCGTCGCGTATGCCCACGCCGCGGGATTGAAGGTGCATCCTTGGACGTTCAGGTCGGAGAACACGTTCCTCCCTGCTGAATTCCGCAGCAGCGCAGCTTCTTACGACCTTGGAGACGCAGCTGGGGAGATGAGGGCGTTCCTTGCAGCAGGAATAGACGGTCTCTTTGCTGACCAACCTGATGTTCTGGTAAGATTACGTACACCCTGCGTTAGTGAGATCTCAAGGTGTACGTCGTCGTCTACAACATTAACACCGGTTATCTGGATTAATTTACTGATATTTATTAGTGCTATGCTGAGTGTACGAAAGTAGATAAAACAATAAACGGTAAACGGTAACAATAAACAATAAAAGTGATAAAAAGTGTACGTTGTTTGTTACAATACAATTACAATACCTACCTATATAAGTAGGTGCAAGTTCCGTTTTTTCTTCACAAAAATGCGAGTAGCTTAGTATCGATTATATATCCAAGGGTCCAAGGGTTCATGTCCCTGTTCGGGCGCCATGTAACGAATGAAACGAATGTCTCCACAGTCAACGATATAATTATTAAATCAGGAAGAATAAAACCTAAAAAGAAGACAAATAACAAATCGATATAAAAACCGTCCGTTCCAAAATGTTTACACTGTTATACTGTTTACTTTATAAAATAATTGTAAATTGATGTTATCAGACTGACTACCTATGTCAAACCACAATAAAAACATTCTATGACAAGAACGCGACATTCAAATTATTGCTTTTCAGAACAAACGTAGAAATTTGACGTATAGTTTCGTATTTCGTAAAGAAGGCTCTAACGTAAATGACGTAAAGGAGGTTGTAACGACAACGTGACAACAGGAGGACGAATTTACTTCACAATTTACTTTGTGGTCTGGGCGTAAGAGCATCACCAGGGATGTGCAGGGAGGGGAAGTAGCTGCTGACCTTCCCTTGAAGCTTGGAATGACCAGTTTTTCTCATACACTTCGTCTTCCAGAGTATCAACCTGCCCCCGCTCCCCCCTAGGGCAAAATGGGCTGGCCATCTCGTGTGCTACATCACGGCGCGGACCACTCTGAAAACCGCAATTCTGACTACATGGTCATTTTCTTCTATTTCGTCCTATTTCTGTCCCAAATTTTCAGAATTCGTCCTAAAGGGGACGAAACGATTTAAGCGATTTAAATGGTCCATGCCAAAGCAAACCTTCATTATGGCACGGACAGGCTATATTTATTGAATCATAACACCTAGCCAGGATCTGATTAGTATAACATTTTGTCCCTTTTTTATAGAACCCGCAATGCCTGGAATCAAAACGAAATGAAGCGCCGTTCAAAAGATATAAAGGAATGATTTGGTCCATGCCATAATTGACCTACATCATGGCGCGGACTTTTTAACCAGGTCACCTAGAGAAAATCTGCTTATTGGAAACGATTCGTGTACATTCGTCCCAATTCGTCCTAAAAGCCACAGAATTCGTCCTCCTTTGGTTTAGGAAATATTCAGTTTTTTTTATATAAGTACAGTCACGTACAAAAGCGTACAGTAAAAATTTATCAAAGCTATTCCGTTCCGTAATACGCAGTGTTTCGATTGTAAAACATTAAGCGAGTTATTTAAATTTTTACTTTTTTGCATTCACAATGCAATTTTTATTATTGAAAAATTGAAAATTAAGTACCTATTAAGAAAAAATCGACCCGAACCATCGGAGCTGGTTGTGAGACGAGTAGATTTTTTTCTAAATACTTCCTTTTAATTTTTCAAACTTTAAGCGTCCTATCTTGTGGCTCTTTGCGAAAGCTACATCCTTTTGCACGAACTTTTCGTAGATTGAGGAATGCACGAACAGTCTCTGTGAATATTAAGTTTTACAATCGGAACATGAACAGAATGCGCATTACGGAACGGAATAAAGTTGAGGGCTTGTAAGGGCGTTTACACGAACAACGACACGAGACGATTTACTAACAGTGTTGCCAGAACGTACCAAAAAGTACAGTTTTCTGTACCATTTACCATCAAACCGTAAACTGTAGGTGCTATTTTGTTGCATGGCAACTGCAGTTCACAGTTTGCCGTATCTGTCAGCAATTCGCTGTTAAGTTGGTCGTACTGTCTTTATGTATGCTCAATGCTGTGAACTGAACGGTCTTTTATTGGAAAATAGTGCTGACAACACTGTCGCGCATGTAGTATGTATGTAGCTATAAGACATAATATACTCTTCATGTAACCAATGTAACCTATGAGTTAGTATTAAACTATCACCGAACCAAGACAGTAGTTTCATTTCCCTTCACGCAGTTTGTAAATCGCGTCGTGTCGTTGTTCGTGGGAAAAACCTTAAAGCCACGTTAAGCCGACACAAAACATGAAGCAAAATGGACAAGACAGGTAGATGTTGCGAAACATGTGTTTGAAACATGTTGTCTGGTCTAAACGGCTCTTAACCAAGCCATAAACACAAAACCAAAAAAAGAGAGCGTTCTTGTCATACGTGCAGTGTTGCCGTTCTAACGGCTTAGTCGCTGAATTAAGCGGATTTTTAAATAATTTGCGACTTTTTGTAGTCTATTCGCTAAAAAGAATATTATTATAGTAATATACTGGGTAGCGCAAAAGTAGGTACTTACTGGCACTATAAAAATCAAATATTTTTTTATATGGCATCTTGTATTAATCTGATATTGAAAACTGTGTAGTAAACAAATGTAAAATTCACTCAAAATGTACAGGGTACCCCTTACTTAACCCCTGACAGAATCGAGTTGAGATCAAAATTGAATCAAGATAAAAAAATCACCATTCTAGTAACGACTGTATAGCGCCAATCGAGTAAGTAGTGATTGAATACCGAACTAAATGAAATCGTTATAGGTCTACTGTTTTATAGATTTAAGGTCTAAAATCACACCTTCGATCACAAACAGCTTTGTTGTGATCGAAGGCGGGATTTTTGACCACACGGCGGCACATCAGACTATACGCGCAACTATATGCGGCAGTGCGATGCGCGCTCGGAAACGGACGCGCACAATTGCATAGGTGTTAAATTACGCATTTGTGATTTACGTTTAGCGCGGCATAAGCCGCTGCGCCTAACTTCACTATGGGTTCCCAACAACTCATAGTGAACGAAGTATTGGCGTTCATCCAGAACGCGATCGACACTATGGACGAAGTCAGCATCGTGCAGATCTGCAAGTCGAACTTCAGCGAAGATGAGGTTTGCAGTGGCAAGGCGTTGCTTTTCCATAGCATCGGTAAAGCCGATGTTATGCCATCTCGACGAAGAGATGGTGGTGCGAAGAGTCTCCAGGACATCATTACCCTTCTGAAGGAGACCGACCCGGACGACGTGCCAACATTCGTGGCGAAGGAGCTGCACAAGCTGCCCCCCGTCACATTCGACCACGTCGACGTCACCAGACTTCTGAAGGACATCATCTCCCTGAAAGCTAGTCTGGCTGAAGTCCAGTGTAAATTAGAGGCCTCTGATAACACCATAAGTGAGTTGCGTGCCCAAGTTGTGTTGTTAGGCAATGCCGCTGCGGTATGTAGGTCACCTGAGGCCACTAATGTGAACACTCGTCGCGGAGCGCAAAATGCTTCCATCAGCAGTTTTGAGTCGGCGCATATGGATTCGTCACCGGCCGCCGCCGTAGCTAGTGATGCACCGCGCCCCGCCGCCCGCTCCTCCGTACCGATGACGGAGACGTCACGCGTGAGTACGTCGACCCCTCAACGTGCTTACGCTGCTGTCACCGCTACCCCTACCAATAAACCCGCTCATCAACAACTTGACCGGGCTACAAAAGAGGGAAATAAACAACGATCGGTCTCCAAAGCTGTGCAACCAGCGCCGCGGAGACAGGATGCAGGATGCGATGATGACGGTTTCAAGAAAGTGGAAAGGAAGAAGAAGGCCTCTCGTCGTAACCTGTGCGGCACTGCCCCGACTGGACATAACCACCTGCTGCGGCCGGCTATCCCGACGACGCTGGTGTACGTGTCCCGCTTGCATTACTCCACAAAATCTGAAGACATTGTGGAGTACATGAGAGTGAAGACCAAGTTCAATCTGAGGGGTCGAGCGGTTGGAGTCCCGCCACAATGTGAACTTCAACTCATTTGTGGTGAGGGTGCCGACCGATCATCTGTCGACCTTTATGAAAGAAGACTTTTGGCCGAAGGGTGTCCTGTTCCGCCGGTTTCGGGGTCGGCTACCGGACACTGCATTGCGCAACACGCCGCCGCCGATTATACGTGTAAATAAATAATAATTATGTATAATATAAATATAATATGTATGTTAGTCTGTAAGGTATTTATTCTATGGGCCTGATTTTGTAAAATTTCATTGTGTTGCCTGAAATAAATGGTTTATTTATTTATTTATTTATTTAAACATGTTAACCTTGAGACCGCCTTTATGCCCTACGTAATAAAAGCTGTTATAGCAGTTCAATTGTTTAACCTGATATGCTGTCGAGTGTACAATGTTTCAAGTACCTAGCTATTCCATTAAAGGAAGAAAAGTTTCATACAAACTTAAACCCTTTTTTCCCCCCAATCCCCACTCTACTATTCACTTCACTCCCACGGTGGGAGTCCCACCTCCAAATATTAATAATTTCGAAAGAAGAGCAATATAACATTGAAATTCAACTTCATACATGACCTTTATCGAAATTATTTTGTACGCGACTGTACATGATTTGATACAGTCTAGGAGCCCAGGATCAAAATATATCTTATGAAAATATTTTTGTTTATGACTTAAAAATTAAGGTTTTGAGTTTCGAAAATGCATAAAAGTTACGTAATTCTTTACGTTATACTTTTGTATTATTAATACACTTCATTATTCTAACACAAACACGCAAAACAAGAACAAGTTACAAACATCGTCACTAAATAGGAAGTCGGCTCCTGTACTATAAAAACAAAATTTTAATTCCGATTATCTCCTAAACCAAAAGGGGACGAATTCTGTGGCTTTTAGGACGAATTGGGATGAATGTACACGAATCGTTTCCAATAAGCAGATTTTCTCTAGGTGACCTGGTTAAAAAGTCCGCGCCATGATGTAGGTCAATTATGGCATGGACCAAATCATTCCTTTATATCTTTTGAACGGCGCTTCATTTCGTTTTGATTCCAGGCATTGCGGGTTCTATAAAAAAGGGACAAAATGTTATACTAATCAGATCCTGGCTAGGTGTTATGGTTCAATAAATATAGCCTGTCCGTGCCATAATGAAGGTTTGCTTTGGCATGGACCATTTAAATCGCTTATATCTTTTCGTCCCCTTTAGGACGAATTCTGAAAATTTGGGACAGAAATATGACGAAATAGGACAAAATGACCAATTTTACGCATTATGACACATTTTGATTACGCGAAATGGCACATACGCGAAATGACACATACGCGAAATGACACATACGCAAAATGACATACGCGAAATGACGCATACGCGAAATGACAAATACGCGAAATGACACATACGCGAAATGACACATACGCGAAATGACACATACGCGAATTGACACATACGCGAAATGACATGAATTAAAGACGTAAAATTGTGTTGCGCGTATATCCTACTTCCTACTACTGTGAAAGTTTAGATGTTTGGATGTTTAGATGTTTGGATGTTTAGATGTTTGGATGTTTAGATGTTTGGATGTTTAGATGTTTGGATGTTTGTTACTCAATCACGCCAAAACGGCTGAACGGATTTGGCTGAAATTTGGGACACAGATACTTTGGAGCTTGGAGAGGAACATAGGCTACTTTTTATCCCGGAAAAGTATCACATTCCCGCGGGATAACGTCGTGTAGTCCACGCGGACGAAGCTGCGGGCGGAAAGCTAGTCTTTACTTATATTATAAATGCGTCTCTGTCTGTCTGTGTGTTACACAATCACAC
Organism: Crambus lathoniellus; assembly: GCA_949710035.1. Lineage (NCBI taxonomy): Eukaryota > Metazoa > Arthropoda > Insecta > Lepidoptera > Crambidae > Crambus > Crambus lathoniellus. The sequence goes on from OX453297.1 coordinate 17,151,365, forward strand.
CTAAACTACTGAACCGATTTGAATGAATTTTGGTACAGAGATAGTCTAGAGCCTGAGAAAGGACATAGGCTACTATTCCTGAAAAATATCACCTTCCCGCGGGATAACGTCGTGTAGTACACGCGGGCGAAGCCGCGGGCGGAAGGCTAGTTTGTAATAAATACGTCTACGTATCAATGTCATAACGGTTGTGGTGTGTGACATGAGATCCCTTTTTACCCGACTATGGCAAAACAATAGAAAATAAAAAAATAAATAAATAAATAAATTGAAGTAGCCAGCCATGCAATCTCTAACTAAATAGTTATTTGTTATACAAGAGAGCAAAATCATTTTTCGCTGCGAGTGCTGAATTTAAATCACGAACTAGCGAAGTAGTCTAAAATTGAATCACGAGCGTAGCGAGTGATTCATATATAGACTACTGAGCACAGTGAGTGATTTAAAGGCACGAGACATCAGAAAATTTTGCTCTCGTGTTAAACATACAACTTTTCACCTCTACCAGCGAGAAAAGTGTTACAGGTCAGAAAAACAACATTGAAGGCAACATTTAACAATAAAGAAAACATCAAAATTACAAAATTAATAATTAAGAGTTGATTAAGAGTAAAATTGGTGCAATTATGCAAGTTACCTTCAGTAACTGTTTACATTGCGTTCAAAAACTGCACTGGATGTAATTTTTATGAAAACCAAACATGATATTAGTAAGCGATATAATGTTCACTTCATATTATTTATTTTAAATATTGCGTGTTTAATAAAAAGCAATAGTAGTACCGTATTTCTATAATTTGTTATTAGAATTTATTAATTTTTCATATTTTATATTTATATCATGCATGCGACCTCATTTCGTCCATACTCTTTATTTCGAACCTTTGGTATCCGTGTATTTATTTGTTAAGCTTTATATTTCATGTCCATCGACATAAAGCTATCTATCTATCCTTTTTGCTCATACTAATTTTAAAAGTCTCATCCTTGTCACTCTATTTCTTTTTTCTTAATTATTTCAAATGTTGGTGTAAGAAATTAAAAAAGCACTTTGCCTCACGCTCGCAGCAAAAATCGATTTTGCTGCGAGTTTTTAGGCGCCAAAACCGCCCTTTTCGAGCTGGAGAGGTGAAAAAGTATTTTACATTGGGTCCTTATTGAAACTGTTGTTTCCCTTAGAAGCTTTCGCCCGCGACTTCGTCCGCGTGGACATTCGGAAAATCCTTAGTGGGTTTTGACCGGTATAAAAGTATATTTTATTTAAACTAGGCTATAAACTATCTATTTGCAATTCCAAATCCGTCGTTTTTGTGTGATTGAGTAATAAACATCTAAACATTCAAACTTCCCACTCATAATAAAATTCCGTTCGTGTTTATCCCCGTTCTCGCCACATTCCCGTATCCATTCCCGTTCTGGTTCCCGTATATTCCAATCAAAATTTCATGAAATACGACTATTTCATGAAATGACCAACCTTCATGAAATAATCAATTCAATGATCTGACCGTAGAAGACAATAGAGAAGGCTGTGTCTGACCACGACATACATACATAATTTCAAGTCTCTAGGTCCAGTGGTTTGGACTGGGAATTGATATGTCAGTCACCCCTTAATTTTTATACAGGGTTTTTGTAAACACCAGAGTAGAATACTAACATCATAAACAACAACATTTTTCTACGACTTTTCCGAAAACAGACAAGAAAAATCGACTTTCCATATATATAACCGAATAGCTGATAAAGTTTTGTATGAAAAGTCGATTTTATTTTTGTCAGTTTTTTACAAAAGTTGTGGAACAAATGTTTTTGTTTAGATGTTAGTAATTTACTCCTGCGAGGTTGTTGGTATTTAAAAATAACCCTGTATACAGTGCCACAATCTTTTCTGTTCCGGTGGCCAAAATGTGAAACTAACGTGGTTTTTTTTAATGTCACTTTCTGTCAAGTTGATGTCCAACCATAGCACTGCTGGCGGCTGAAGAACTTAGAAGTCAGGGCCGGTTAAATTGCTACAAAAAAAAGAAAAACGTATAGCGCCGCTGTCACCGGAACAGAAAAGATTGTGGCATTGTAAGAGATACAAGTGCCACAAACTTTTCTGTTCCAGTGGCCAAAATGTGAAACATCATGTTTTTTTTTAATGTCATTCTGCTGTCAAGTTGATGTCCAACCATAGCGCTGCTTGCGGCTGAAGGTCTTAGAAGTCAGGGCCGGGTAAATTGCTACAAAAAAAAGAAAAACGTACATAGCGCCGCTGTCACCGCAACAGAAAAGATTGTGCCACTGTAATGTGGTCACCAATATGTTATTTTGTGTCAGAGTCCAAGATGTCATTATGCGTAGTCACAATATGTCATTTTGCGTCAGAGTCATAGATATGTCATTATGCGTATGTCATTCTGCGTGGTCACAATATGTCAAGTCCAAGATATGTCATTATGCGTATGTCATTCTGCGTAGTCACAATATGTCATTTTGCGTCAGAGACATCGATATGTCATTATGCGTGTAATCCAAAATGACCATGTAGTCAGAATTGCGGTTTTCAGAGAGGTCCGCGCCGTGATGTAGCACACGGCCATCTCCCTCCCCCCACCCGGAGCATGGGCTGGCAACGCCCTTATGTTTCAATTACATGTTTCCACTTAAAAAAATAATTAGACTAAATATTATTCGACTAACAATTCGTCTAAATTTCAATAGGCATCACATAACTATCAAGAGTCACGACTTTTATATGTCTTATTATTACTTAGACAATACTTTTCTAAAGGTGAATTTTAAGGGATAATACGTACCTACGTTATGTTTTATTTTGAGGTTAGATCTGTGAAAACAAAAATACTTACAAAATCACAAATCTCAACTGACCGAGCGACACAACGCTGCTGTGCTGTATCACTGTATGATAAATGAACTTGGTTACGGGTTACGGCAATGACGATTGCGTCCCGACAGCCGAAAAGTAGCGTCTTGAAAACAAGTGCTTGAGTTGTGCGAATAGTTGGCACAAAATCTGTTGTAAATAATAATAATAGTACCTACTAGTTGTGAGATGTAGGAGACGGCGGAAACCCGTCATACCCCATAGCCCAAGATCCTAGTCCATGAACCTTTCACCACATATCCCAATTTATTTTATTTTATGTATTCTCTTCTCACACTCGCAATCATCTCGCAATAGTCTATGTACGTCTGCCGGAATCTGCTTCCGTTTGCGTTCCTTTGCGTTTAGTGTGGAGCGGATCCCGACATGTGCATCATGCACACATTCACATTATATTCTCTCGTACTATAATCAAAGAATACTATAATATTACTAACGTACAATAATATCCCAAAGGGCCTCTACGTGTTGGACCCAGTGGGGACATGGGTCCAAGACGTAGAGGGCTCACTGGGACTCCCCACGCAAGCCTAGCAAAAGGACCGGGCTTTGCCCGTGAAACCCGTAACCGAGATATATCCTACTAATTATAAAATATTACAGTTTAGATGTTTGGATGTTTGTTACTCAATAACCCCCAAAACGGCAGAACGGATTTGCCTAAAATTTGGAAGACAGATACTTTGTAGCCTGGAGAGGAACATAGGCTACTTTTTATCCCGAAAAAATATCACATTCCCGCGGGATAACGTCGTGTAGTCCACGCGCGCGTGTACATAAAAAGAGAAATACTTACAGGTAAATTACAGACAAAAATAAAACCACAATAGGCGGCCTTATTGCTACATAGCAATGAGGGAATAGGTGAAAAAAGGAAAGGATAAGGGTTAAGTAGGCAAGATATTAATACACTAGCTGTCCGCACGCGGCTTTCCCCGCGTGGACTACACGACGTTATCCCGCAGGAATACGATATTTTTCTGGGAAAAAAAGTAGACTATTTTTCTCTCCAGGCTACGAAGTATCTGTGTCTCAAATTTCAGTCAAATCCGTTCAGCCGTTTTTGGCGTGATTGAGTAACAAACATAGAAACATCCAAACATCTAAACTTTCACATTTATAATACTTACTAGCTTTCCTCCCGCGGCTTCGCCCGCGTGGACTACACGACGTTATCCCGCAGGAATGTGATATTTTTCCGGTATAAAAAGGAGCCTATGTTCCTCTCCAGGCTACTAAAAATCTGTGTCAAAGTAAATTACCACTTTGAGAAAAGATTTTCTTACATGTCACATTTATAAGGTTTTTCTTTGGTGTGGACTCTTAAGTGTTTAGTTAAATCACAACTTCCAGAAAAGTCTTTCTCACATAATATCACATGTAAAACGCTTATCTTTGGTGTGCACTCTCACATATGTAGATAAATCTAAATTACTAGTAAAGCGCTTTAAACAGAATTGACACTCGTATAGATTTGTATTGTCCCTAAATTTATTTTCACGCCTTCCGTTTTCGGTATTCTGGATTTCTTGTACCTTTAATGAGTTACCTAGTGCTTTTACATTAATTTGTAACACTTATATCTAAATTGATCGAGTCTTTTCGATGCAATTCAATTACGTGTGATTTCTTTATATGGGATTCTAAAAGAATTTTACAGTGAAAAGTGAGCCAAATCCGTTCAGCCGTTTTTGGCATGATTGAGTAACAAACATAAAAACATCCAAACATCTAAACTTTCACATTTATAATACTTACTAGCTTTCCGCCCGCGGCTTCGCCCGCGTGGACTACACCACGTTATCCCGCAGGAATGTGATATTTTTCTAGTATAAAAAGGAGCCTATGTTTCTCCCCAGGCTACAAAGAATCTGTGTCCCAAATTTCAGCCAAATCCGTTCAGCCATTTCGGCGTGATTGAGTAACAATAAACATTTATAATATTAGTTGGATGTGAAAGTTTAGATGTTTGGATGTTTAGAATAGTTTAGATGTTTGGATGTTTGTTGCTCAATCGCGCCAAGACAGCTGAACGGATTTGGCTGAAATTTGGGACATAGATACTTTGTAAAATGGGTACTAATGAACTAATAGTTAAAATTCATGTCAATTTGGAATTTAATAGTTTTAATTAATATGAATAGAAGAATACTTCTATTATTACTTAGCTATGAATAATGGAAATGTTATGGAAGTTGGACTCAATTAGCACAGAATATCATCAGTCATTTTATTTTCCCCACTTCTGGGGCACACAGTCCTAGCCCAACCAACGAAACCAAACACTACCAAATGGCGGAAATAATTCGTGTAAAAGCGAATTTTGACATAGTTGTAGAGGAAATTAAGTGCCCTGAACAATATACTTAAAGTAATGGGGTGGAGCTAAGGGGGGGAAGGTCAAAATCTAAACCTATGACGCGCGATTTATGTGACGTCATAGCGACAACATGCATTTTGTTAATCAGTTGACTAGGCTGAATCCAATGACACCACTTTTGGGTATAAATAAACCTTTCCAGTCCAACGAAAATATGCGAGTTTTTATGACTTGGCCTCTACTATTATGTAGATTACCATTTTATGCTATGGGTCACCGTTTTCTAGTTACGAGCGAAAAATTAAAAAAGAGGGACCTTCACCCCCACCCCTCAGTACTTTTAGTACCTATATCAGGGCACTTTCGTCTACCACTATGCCAAAATTCGCCTTGACACGAATTATTGCCGCTATTTTTCCTTCGTAGGGAGGGGTATTCTTTATGTATGAATATAATAAATGGACAGGTGCGAGTACAATAAGCAATAATGATTTGCAGTACTAAATTTGATATAAGGCAAGTCGCCTATTCTATTTAGCAGAATACTTCTGGGTGTAATCTTAAAATTCTCCTGTCAAAATACATGAAAATTGTTAAAGTTATTTAGATGCCTAATAAATAAACAGAGTCGCTTATTATATTTAATATAAAAAAAACCATTACATGTATTAAAAATAAATTTATTAATGTCAAGAAATTTGGTAAGGTACAAACAGCATAATTAATTTCTAAAAACGGAAATTTCTACCGAAAATTAACTTATAGACAAACAAATCGGATCAAAATAAGACATACCTACATAACATGATGATCAAAATCAAAACAATAATTGGAAAACAAATTCGAAGCTTCATTATTTATGGCGTGGTTACACGAGCAACTAAAATTGCGCAATAAATTCCTGTCAATTCCCGCCAAATATGACGTCACGACACTAAGGGAGAAGGCAAAATGTCAAATGTAGCAACCCTGTTGCTGAGATACGGCCAAACAATACCACGAAATATGGAGCAACATCGCTCCACTTAATTGCTTCAGATTTTCATTACAGCTGCCAGGCTATTTTTGGCAAAAAAAAATGATCGTGTACGCGCGCCATTAGGTGAGCTTCTACATCAAGAGATAGAATAATCAAACTTAAAATCTATCTATACTGTATTTTATTTGCTTTTAATATTAAATTAACAAAACCGATGTCAAATCAATTTTATAATTTGTTTCGTTGAAGTTCTTATTATTATTGGAATGTGAGGGGGTATGCATTTCCCCGTAGAAGATGTAAGTAGTCATTGCTACTTAAAAGATCTAATGTGACTCGCCACCAGGGCTTGGGAACAGTTCGCAAAATAAATCTTAATAAAAATCTTTACCAGGTTTTTTATCTATCTATTCGCGAGCGTTAACCTGGTTAATCTAAGGTCGACCTTACACTTGTAACTTTTACTCACGTAAGTTGCTTACGTGAGCGACTTACGATAAATTTTGCAATTGTAAATACTCCTTGTAAGTTTATTTGTATGTGTAATTATACAGCCGTAAGTTACTTACATAAAATTTACGAAAGCAACTTATAAGTGTAATTTCGGCCTAAATCACCAGGCGTCGTCGGGGCGCCGTGACACCTGCCGTCCCTGTCATACGACTTGCGTCTGATTGAGCAACTGAAATCAGTGAGCGAAATTAACCGGTATTACGTTACGAGCAGGAACCATTTTGTTTTTATCTTTGGTTAAAACCGAAATAATATCGATTCTGAAAGAGCGAAACCGAAATGCAAGTGTTCGTTTGTCCCATATATTATGGGATTAAACTAGGTTTCCGAGCCCTGTTCGCCACCACATTAAGTTTTTATACAGAAAATTAAAATTAAAGTTACCCTATATAAAGATAAAAATTCATTCTTTACTGTTTTAACGACGATTCGATAATAAATTAAGAAAAAATCTAATTAATAACTACAATTCAATAATACATTATGATAAAATCGTATTAATTTAAATCGTAGGGTTAAAATCGTATTAACCCTACAGAACTATACTAAAGTCTTTCTTTAGTGTGGATCCTAAAATGTGCATTTAAATAACGACGCTCAGAAAATCTTTTATTGCAATTAGAGCACGAGTGAGGTTTCTCACCCGAATGAATTCTTTTATGTCTAGTTAAAACACTATTTCGAGCAAAACATTTCTCACATTCATCACATTTATAGGGCTTTTCTTTGGTGTGGACTTTTATGTGTGTAGTTAAAACATTTCTTTGAGTAAAGCTTTTCTCACACATATCACATTTATAAGGCTTTTCTTTGGTGTGCAGTCTTAAATGTGAAGTTAAATGACCTTTTTCAACAAAGCATTTCTCACATATATCACATTTAAAAGGCTTTTCTTTAGTGTGCACTCTTAAATGCGAAGATAAATTACCACTTTGAGCAAAGCTTTTTTCACATATATCACATTTAAACGGCTTTTCTTTGGTGTGCACTCTTAAATGAGAAGTTAAATGACCACTTTCGGAAAAGCATTTCTCACATGTATCACATTTAAATGGCTTTTCTTTGGTGTGTACTCTTAAATGTAAAGTTAAATTACCACTTTGAGAAAAGCTTTTCTTACATATGTCGCATTTATACGGTTTTTCTTTGGTGTGGACTCTTAAGTGTTTAGTTAAATCACAACTTCCAGAAAAGCTTTTCTCACATATATCACATATAAAACGCTTTTCTTTGGTGTGCACTCTCACATGTGTAGATAAATCTAAATTACTAGTAAAGCGCTTTAAACAGAATTGACACTTGTATAGATTTGTATTATACCTAAATTTATTTTCACGCCTTCCGTTTTCAGAATTCTGGATTTCTTGTACCTTTAATGAGTTAGTGCTTTTACATTCATTTATAACATTTAAAACTAAATTGATCGAGTCTTTTCGATTCAATTCAATTACGTGTGATTTCTTTATATGGGATTCTAAAAGAATTTTACAGTGATATTCATTTTTACATAAATCGCATGTAAAAATATCCTTTGGTGGTGGAACCGCATCATTGTTATTGAATGCACTATCATTTAGATTGTCACTAATAATATTGGAAGTAGTCGTTTCAGTTTGATTCAATATTGTTTTAAGAGGGGATTGAACTTTACCTCCTTTTTTTAATTGGGATATTTTCTTTTTATTTTGTTTCTTTTCTCTAGGTTCTTCATCCTTCTCGGTTTCTCTTGAAGGGGCTTGAATGTTTTTTTTATTTTCTCTAGGTCCTTCATCCTTCTCGGTTTCTCTTGAAGGGGCTTGAATGTTTTTTTTCTTTTCTCTAGGTTCTTCATCCTTCTCGGTTTCTCTTGAAGGTACTTTATTCTTTTCTCTAGGTTCTTCATCCTTCTCGGTTTCTCTTGAAGGTACTTTATTCTTTTCTCTAGGTTCTTCATCCTTCTCGGTTTCTCTTGAAGGTACTTTTTTCTTTTCTCTAGGTTCTTCATCCTTCTCGGTTTCTATTGAAGGTACTTGAATGTAAACCATCTCATCTTTATTTAACTTCCTTTTCATAAGTGGTGCAGCACCTGTTAATACATAAAATCTAACTGATTTGAGCTGTTTTTTTAATTGAAGATTTTGTTTTGTGTGAATAACCAATCTACCAAATTATTACTACTGATCTTTGACATTTATTTTTACCATAATTTTAATTCTGGCGAAATGGTGATGAAAATTCTGGTGATGGCTGAAAATCAGTGTTTTGCCTCCGGGCAAAAACTACACTGAGCCTTGGCCCATTTTGCTGCTGCACATACGTACAATTCTTTCTTTTCTTTCTTTTTTCTAAAACATGTACTTTCCCATTTTGTTTATTACGTTTTGTGTTTTCTGTTTTTATGTTTATCTCGGCAATTGTATGTATGTGAAATAATTCAGCAATAAACGATTTATCTATCTATCTATCTATCAATCTTGAAAATTTATCATGTGTAGAAAATGAAGTATTAGAAAAAACCGACCTTCCCCACATTTCTACGAGTAGCTCCGATGGGACTCAAACCCACGGCTATGTAAACGGCCATTTAAACTATGGTACATTGAACTTAGCTGTAATAATAAAAAGTAATGTCCTTTGCTATCTCTATTATTTAGGGTTCTTACATTCCCTTCAGCCCCCTGATTCACGAACCGTCCGAAACGCTCCCGACAGCGGAATGTATGCACTGTCTCTGTCACTCACTGTAGAATAGACAAAGACAAAGCACAGAATCCGAATCCGATTCCGTTTCCGATGGTTTGTGAATCTGTTAGCCAATTATGCTTTGAAATTACGATGTTGTTTTGATGTCAACTCTACATTACCGACTATTTCGTATTATGCTCTCCGAAAAATGCGATATCAAAATGACATCAACTTGTCATCAACTTTTGCGTATTATGCTCAACTTCTCAAAGAGATATCAACTTGATATCAATTTTTATGCGTATTATGATCAGCTTTTTGACATAAACCGGTATCGCATATACGTCAAAAATGTGATACAGATGTGATACAGACTTATCAAGTTTGGGAGGTGGTTTTTCTGTGTCATTTTTCCGTTTTTCTTTTATAAAAAGTGTAAAATGGCTCGTTTCGGATTGTTTATGGACTATTACTCAACGGAGAAACAGGGTTCTGGGGTTAGTAAATAAAATATCAATTATGATTACCATATACTTAGATCTATTTCATATTTACAATTTCTTATTAAGGTCAAACAATTTAAATGAAGTTTCATACTTTGTACTTATTTATTTTTCATACATTAAGTAATACATTAAGAATAACAACAGTATATACCTGAACGAATTACAATAAGCCTTACATAAATAAAACATTAACATCAACATAAGTTTGAAGAAACAATTTTACAGCCTGTGAATTAATTGTATAATTAAAAAATAATACGTACATAAAAAAGCTTATAATCAAAATCATTTTTGTAATCCGACAATTAAAACAGAATTTTATAAGTTATAAATTTTTTTTAGGTACTAGAGTTGGATCCCGAGCTCAGAGAATTCCGAAGCATGTTTATATCTGCAATGAAAAAAGAGTGAAAATATAAATTCAGTGAAATAGCAATCGCCGTTTTCATTGGGGCTGCATGCAGTCCACTGGGTGTCCTTCATAGTAATAATAATTTTAACAACATAATTTTCTTATTATATTAATATTTAGTTTTTGCATTCACAATGCAATTTTTATTACTGAAAAATGGAAAATGAAGTATTTAGAAAAAATCGACCCGTCTCACAATCAGCTCCGATGGGACTCGAACCCACGACCTTTCGCATTCCGGGCGACTGCTCTAACCACTGAGCTACGGAGTCGTTACGAGAAGCGTCGAATTTATCCAATACTTCTTACTCGCTGTATAGTCAGCGTTAATTAACTGGGTTTTACTCAATAAAAAAGGTTGATGTCATTCTTTGATTTAAAAATAAAATAAAACATGTAGGTACCTGATGCTCTCGTCGAAGTACCGCAGCTAGCTCAGATAAAGCTGCTGCTATGGCATGTAATGCAGAGGAAATTTGCTGTAAAACCTCTGCATGCCGTGCCTCAGCAGCAACACGTGCTTCTTCTATTCTAAGTATGTCAGCTCTCGCTTCACTTAATGAATGAAGACGAGGACGACCTGAAACAACAATCAATGTAATATTATTAATATGCCACACAATAATGCTGCCACACACTAACACACAATAAGAATAAATAATTAAGAACTTATAACTTACAGCAAAATGTTTTTTTATTATTGTAAAATTAGATTAAGTACCTACTTACAAAATATCAACATACTTAATCATAACTTGATTTATTGAATAATATTTTTTCAATTTATTCTTAAAAATTGTCCAATGCTGACTAACTTAACAATTAATAATGTTAACCCTATAGGTTTTGAAATGCGAGTCTTTAGTTTGAAAAATAACATAGTAAGTGACTAACTTTTGAATGCATTTTTTTTATAATCATATTCACTTTTTGTTTGACAAGGAGATAGAAAAAATTGACAGACAACAAATTACTCCATTATTCTTTTTATGTTCACAATCCTATAAAATAAAAACAGACATACCTTAGACCAACCAGCTCCATCCTTTTGCACCATCTCCAATGCTGTTTAAGGTGCTCGCCACTTCATTCCTTTTATTTCTTTGTCGCCATTTCATGTAGGTACCCAAAGCAAGGTCTTCGTGGTTTTCCAAGAAATCAATCAATGTGTGACACTGACTCTCATAGATTGGGATGCAGCTATTGTATAAGTAATTCTGAAAATTGATTATTTTATTAAAACTTTATTGAAATTGATATTTAGTCTCTACCTACATAGAATTTTCTATCAAAAATATGTGATATGCACCATCAACAAGATATAAAAACCAGTGATTATTTTATCTTAATCTCTATGTGGGTTCTAATTCAACTGACTGATACAAATATAATGAAGAAACGAAATGGAATTATGGAAGGAAATGTATTGTGTGGGAACAAAACAATCCCACTTTTTGTTTTCAAGTGGCCGACACTTGAAACTGCTTGAACCTTGTCAAATAATTTTAGAATTTATTGGCTCACATGAGCAAAGGAGGAAACAACAAAAAGGTACTTACTTTTTTGCATCTCCAAGCACGCAGTGTTATCCAGATACTTATCTCAACGAAACATTGCAATGCAACTAAATGATTTAAGAGCACTTATAAGTTATAGTTGACCTTTTTAATGTTTACCTATTTACAGTTTTGAAGTAAGTAAGTAGGTAGCTACAGTTTTATAATTTCAACATCGTCGTCATCATCATCTTTTATTTAAATAGGACTTCTAATACACATTTTTAAGTAGGTAGGTAATCCAATTTATTGTATACAAAATGATTGTTGACAAAAAAACATAACCACAAATTACAGCCGGGAAAAGTGTTGCCCGATTAATTCTCAATTACTTTAGAATTTCGATAGTTTTTAATCTAAACCGGCTCTAAAATTATTATTAGTGGTATTTTATATTGTTGTAATAATGTTACTTCGCCGAATACTATAAAAATATGCATTATCAGTGCTCACATCAAAGATAAACATTGCTCGATTATGCATTGCGTCAATCGAATAAATTGGATGGCAATACTAAAATGCGACACAGAATACGACTGTGATATGATCTTGACATGATCTCGATGTGACATAGGAAACTATCATAATACCCTAAAAAAACAATGTCAACTTGGCATCAACATCATATTGACATCACATTAAGATTACATCACATAAGCATAATTGACCCTCTGGGGGCAGGTACCATAACTCTGGCACACCATGTATATAAATGACCCTAAAATACCCGTATTTTACCAGGTTTTTCAGTAAATTTACGTAATCATGCATCCTCAAGCAGAGTATTCACTCACTCATACGTTACGTGCTTCATATAGCACATTCATTATCTGCTACTGAATCAACCTGTAAGTGAGTACGGCTCGTCCACGATCACCGCGTACCCAGCTACGAGCTCCCGGAGCCGCCTTTGTGATTACTGCGCGAGTTTACTGCGCTCCACGCGACGTAAGTACTCACTTGATATATTAGGCGACACGTTACGTGCTACACAGCTAGGTGAGTACCCTGCTTTTGAATATCCAAACATATAATAGTAGTTTATGTGACTGTTTTAATACGCTGTTTTATGTGCAGTCTCATACACTACTTTATCTACACTCATTACATTTATTATATAACTATGTATATTAAGTATGTATTTACAAACAAAAAGTATTTAAGTATATATTTATCCGTTATCAAGTTTTCCATGATACAGTTTCTTAATGAAATTAACATGGGCTTAGATAATTGGTGTGAATGTAAGAAGTTATTTATTTATTTTATTTATTATATATTTCAAAAATAAAGCAAAAAAATATCAATTATAAAATATGAATTGCCAAACCCTCATAGGAGTCTATTCAGTCTATTCCTTCTAAATTCAAAATTCAAATTTTAAAAAAGTTTCTTATTGTTGCCGGCTAAAGGGCTTGAAAAAGTTGGAAGTCAGGGCCGGTAAATCTTACGGTTCCCATGGAAACTGTAAAATTAAGAAACATAAGTGTACTATAATGAGTGACAGCTGTATCCGGTTGTTTCATAACCATTATGAAACAGTTTTATTTTTTAAAGTTGGCTATGGCATAAAGTGTATCAATATACGTTCAGGCATGAGTTCATAATTCGAATATTATAACATGAGTGTAGATAAAGATTTTTACCTTCATATTCACTGCTCTTTTTCTCCTTCATATCCTTGATACGGTCTGTTTTGCATTGTTGATTTATATTCTGTAGTGGCAAGTCATCTTCGGAATCTGAAGTAGAGTCTTCGTAATGTAATGGTAAATCGTCTGAATAATCTAAAAACAAAGTTTATAAAGCAAATAATATTTCAGATTTTTAACCGCCTCTGTGGTCTAATGGTTCACACCACCGATTTCAGACCAAGAGGTCTCGGGTTCGATTCCCAGTGGGGGTACATATTGTAGTCGGTTTGGTTGGTGGTAGGACTTGTTCTTAGTCCGCCTGGCTAGCTACCACCGTCTTATCTAAGTCTGACGCCATAACAATAAATGTTTTCAGCATTATTGTGTTCCGGCAGTTAGAGATAAGATAGCCAGTTCCTCAGTGATTGAGGATTCCGGGAGTAGTGCGCTTCCACCTTCAGTCTTATCACTACTTAACATCAGGTGTGATGAAGGCTAAGTACTGCCCCGTCGTGGATAAAAAAAAAAAAAAAGATTACAGGTTTTTAAATATCACTTTTGCACGGTTTTAAGTTTTCATGATATGTTGCCTTTACATTTAATTAGACTATACAATGTGTTCTATTTGGTATGTCACAACTCTAAGGTTAACAATTAAATTATGTAAGTATTAGGGACCTAGATAGGGGGGAAAGTCAGTGTAAAGGTCATAGCCCACTTATACCGCACCGCTACCACCCCACCAAAGTATGAGCAGCCAAATATGAACTTAATATCGTGCACTGTAGATGCATTTTACAGTAACAATATAAAATAACGGACAGAATGCGGCCAAAGTTCGAAATAATAAGTAATTTTTATTTATTATTAAACAACATTTTAGTATTTTTAAGGCAAAAAGCTTTTTCACTAGTTTTGTAAGGATAAGGATGGGAAACTGTGAGCCATTTCGATCCCACCAGTCGTGAGGGCGATGACGAGTTTCAACCTCCGGAGCGGGCCGGGTTTTGACGAGAATTTAGCACAGTGGACCACATCCACACAGTGCGGCAGGTTATACAAAAGTCCGAAGAATATAACCAGCCGCTGTGTATCGCTTTTGTGGACTATGTGTGTGGGATGCTATATCCCCGAAACTGTTCAATAGCACCCTGGAAGAGATCTCACCCACCTCACCTATGGTTTGCCGATGATATTGTCTTGATGAAGGAGTTGCTTCAAGAACTTTAACGAATGCTGTCCAGCTTAGCTGATGCTTCAAAACTAATCGGTCTCGGCATGAACACCGACAAAACAAAAATCATGTACAACTCGCTAATAGACCCGCGACCGATTACCATCAATGGTGCACCCCTCGAAGTTGCAGGCAATATTGCAAATGGGTAAAAACAACTTCGAGAGTGAAACTAACAGAAGAATCAGGCTGAGATGGGCAGCATTCGGCAAACTTCGTCGAGTCTTCACGTCGTCAAATCCGCAAAGCCTGAAGATCAAATTCTACCCAGAGAATGACTTACGGAGTCGAAACGTGGGCATTCACAGTGGGACTGGGACTATTCCACCAATTTGAAGTCGCCCAGCGAGCTATGGAGAGGGCTATGCTCGGCGTTTATCTGAAGACAAGAAACGAAGTTATCCGACAGAAATGAAAGTCACCGACATAGCTCGAAGAATAAGCAAGCTGAAGCGGAAGTGGGCTGGTCACATCGCTCGAAAAACCGACGGCCTATGGGGCAAACCACTTTTGGAGTGGAGACCGCGTTTAGGCAAACGTAGAGTAGGACGCCCTGCTACCAGGTGGAGCGACGTCCTGCAAAAGATGGCAGGTGGGTGCTGGCTGCGAAGAGCTGAAGACCGAGCTCAGTGGCGTGAAGTAGAAGAGGCCTATGTCCAGCAGAGGAAGAAAATGGGCTGATGATGATGATGAGTCGTGAGGGCTAGTGTTTGGAGGCCTACATGAATACCAAGTCGGTTCGGCCGGGTCGCGAACAATTCGGTATTTTTAAACCAAACAGTTCGCGACCCGGCGGTCCGGTATTATTAAGGTTCGCTGCGTCACTACATTATAAGAGGTATTTGAGAGGCATTAAGAAATATGCGCCAATTTTGCCGCCACCTACAATCTGCCGCTATAGGCTACAGCCTACTCAGCCTAGTGTTTAATCCGCCACTGTATGCCATGAAACATTGTTCTATAAAAAGCCGGAAAATGCCTTTTGCGCTCGTCTAGAAGGAGCTAGGCTACAGGCGAGCACTGACCAGTCCTATTCACATCACGTCTCCGCCGTCACAAGAATGCCGCCGCAATCTGTGATGGACTCACTCAATGAGTCCATCGCAGATGTCCTCCCCGTGCAATGTCATGGTCCGAATGGACCTCCCACATTCTACATCTCCGGAATAAGATAGCAGAACGACATAAGCGAGCTTTCGACGCTATAACTGAATAACTGGCTAAAGGAAAATAGCCCTGAATTATAAACCACGGAAGCATAACAAAAAAAGGTATTACCCCAGGTGGGTACCAGCGATAACTTTGGAAAATCATCCCTGAGGCAGCCCCACGTACTCTGGGTGTGCCTAAATACAAGTACATCACAGGGAAGTAAAACGCAACTGGACTCGCCACCAATAATTACCCATTGACAAGAATTAAGAAATTACCCAGCTTCTCCGTCCGATTATATCATCATTGAGATCTAAAACGTAGATCACGACCTGTTCGCCTTATGCATCAATAAGAGCTTTATCATTTGGATGCCATGGCAGCGACGACGACGACGCCTCGTCGTCATAGACGAGTCGCCAGTCAAATCAAAACATGTTAAATTGTATTACAACTGACAACATACCTCACTCTACAACGCACTTGGCATCGGCTTGGCGCCGCGAAGCGTTCATTCGTTCATGGCATCCAATGAGATGCAGCTCTGAGGAAAGTCAGTGCCCCAGCAGTGGGGAAATTCAATAACCGATGATGATGATGAGGAAATACATACGATCATTCATTGCATCAATGTCCATTTCTGACTCCACAGATTCTATCTTCACCTCGACCTCGAATTCGCCTGAAGTTCTGGCGGTCCTTTCAGTGTCAGACATCCCCAGGGTCCAAGATATGCCAGTTTGGTCTTTGACTAATATATCCAGAGAACTGAGAGATGGCTGAAAAAAATATACAATAGGTACTATTTTTTGTAATACTTAAATCTTATTATATAAAGGCTTCAGCATACCAAACGCGGGTCAGTAGCAGCACTGTTTATATGCGGGCCTGCTCAAGATGTAATACAAGAAACTCTTTGAACTACGTTACACCAAATATAAACACGGGCCCGCGCTCGAACTGCTTTGCGCCGCGCCGCACTGCAACTGCCAGACGTCAAAGGGGCTGTCCATTAATCACGTGATGTTTTTAGCAACTTTTTAAAGTTGCTACTGCTAAGAGCCAAAAGCAGCACGAATTTTCTTCATCCGATTTAAAAAGTGGTCCAGCGTTGCTACTACATTTTAATCTACTGTTGCGTTCAGTGGAGTTCTGCCGACTCCGGCGCTGCTACTGACCTGCTCTGCTTCTGACCCGCGTTTGGTGTGCTGAAGCCTTAAGTTAATATTTGTTGGTTCTGGTTGGTTCAACCATCATAATATTATGATGCTTATATTTTTGTCCTACTGCAAGACCTTTAAAACGGTACCTGAACCAATTTTCTGTATCAAACCATTCTGGAGAATACTTGACTGAACCAAATCGAGTTATACAAATAAATAATACTAGCGGATCCTCGCAGTTCTACCCGCGTGGTATCTGTTCCTGTGGGAATATCGGGATATAATATAGGTTATGTTAATCAGGGGTTACGTAGCATTCTAAAAGTGAAAGAATTTTTGAAATCGGTCCAGTAGTATTTGAGTTTATTCGGTACATACATATAAATCTTTCCTCTTTATAATATTAGTATAGATATAAGTAGGTATACCTCTAAGCCAGAGCTTATCATCTGTTGCAGTATCTGGTTAGCCTTCTGCGACTTGTCTCTAAACTTCAGAATTTTCTTCATGAAAGAGAAGCAAATGTAACAGGCTGACGTGGGCAACATGTCTTCCGTGTCCAGCTGAAAATGAATGAAAAACATTTGATGAAGAAACAATTTGGACAATTCGAAAGTACTTTTCTTGTTTAAGTCTACGTATATAAATAAAATAAAAAATACTGTACTTTACAATTCAAGTTTTGCAGAAGGGGAAAAAGAAATTAAAGTTAATGTAACTGATATTAAAGGATAGGGATCAAAATAATGACATAACATTGAAAACTAAAAGTAAAAGACTAGCACCCGAATTCTCGAACGCTACTCAACTTTTTGAAAACGATCCCCACTTTGATGAAAATAAGAAGTCGTCTAAATACGCAAACTAAAGTTTTTTTTAAATCCACAACGGGGTAGCACTTAGCCTTCATCACACCTGATGATAAGTGGTGATAAGGCTGAAGGTGGAAGCGCACTACTCCCGGAATCCTCAATCACTGAGGAACTGGCTATCTTATCTCTAACTGCCGGAACACAATAATGCTGAAAACATCATTGTTATGGCGTCAGATTTAGATAAGATGGTGGTAGCTAGCCAGGCTGACTAAGAACAAGTCCTACCACCAACCAAACCGAATACAATAATGTACCCCCACTGGGAATCGAACTCGGGACCTCTTGGTCTGAAATTGGTGGTATGAACCACTAGACCACAGAGGCGGTTAAAAAATACGCATTATTCAGGAAAACTCCAGAACTTTTGGTCAGTTCTTGATGAAATTTAAATGGGACCACACGAGAAGCGTCACCTTTCATCAGGAAAACTCCAGAACTTTTGGTCAGTTATCTTGATGAAATTTAAATGGGACCACACGAGAAGCGTCACCTTTCAAATAAAAAAAGAATTATCCAAATCGGTTTATTAAGAGGGCCCTTCCCGTCAATGTTGACAAGAAGTTGAAAAGCTTGTTGTTTCATCCAGCGCAATGACAGTGAGTGAGTGAGCAAGTGAGAACGCGATAACTTTGAACGAAAATAGTGTGCGGAAACTTGTTCCAGGATTTACCTGTTTTAAGCCTTACAAGTTTGTGAAATAAATGTTTGTCATTCAGAATCTCCATTACATTTGCAAGGTTTCTATCATATTATTTCCTTTGCTTTTAAAGTTTATGAGTAGTGATGAACGCTTAAAGTTCAGGTAAAAATTGTGCAAAAAATGAATTGATGTGACTGAATTTGTTTCTTCAAATTTTTATATCGATAGAAACCTAGATATAGTGCATAAGATACCTATTAGTTCAAAAGTTTCAAAGAAAGATCTGTTACAACGCCATAATCACGTAAGAGCGTTTGTATGAAAAGTAAGTCGGGTTGGCCGTCCTTAACTAAAAAGTTCTGAGGTAACACACATAAAAAAAAGATATAGGCATATACTATGCGATTATAATAAGAATAGGATAGGGACACCGCCATGTTGTGACGTCAAGCTGTCAAAGTGCTGTCAAACTAACTTCACTTTACTTCAGTATGGTGTGCAAAAAAAGAAATTTATCGTGAATCAGGGGGCTGATCATGTCATAGCTTACGATAAATAATGATGTTCGTGCAAACCAAAACATATAAATAATTTGCAGATAAATACAAATCATTAACTTGATTTTTTCGGAAAGTATAGGACTCATGAAAGTATGCTTTTACGAAAATTTTGTGATATTTAACTGAAACCATTTTTTCATAGTACGTACATTGTTCTGCGGGGTACTTTAATACTATGCTTCAATAACAGAATACATTGAATTTTGATTATATTTACTGGTTTAAGTACCTGTTTAAATAAAACAGGAATTCAAGTTATAAAAATAATTTAATAATCAACTTTACAATGAAATTGGTAAATTGGGGGTCTTGTGACAAATTGTATTGGTCTATCATGGTAAAAGGATTGGCCAGCTAGATTCTGCACGTTGATTGAAGTTAGATTCGGCAGAATCTAGCTGTTACCAGGATGTGCCGGGTATTGGTATCAAGGGGAACGATTCAATCAAGCCACTCCATGTGAATTTCCTTTCGTGAATTTCGTTTCCGCCTTTCGTGAATCCGCCAATTGTAAATCAAAACACATTATGCTTGCTAATGCTATTCCACTCATTTGAGAATCATCGTCCCGCTGGTCTGAGCTGCTACTGGTACAAAGACATTGAAGACTTTTCCTTCTGACATTGCAAAGTACTGTAGAAATATGTTCTAGTATTTTATCAAAGCTTTGAACAAATACTCAAATACCCGTGCTACACATGTGTCCAAACATTTGTTCTAATGTTTGTGCTATGTCTGGCGCCGGCATAACGAAGGGCATGAGTAGTAAAATTGTGTACGAAGAAAAAGGGAAGTAGGAGGATTTCAAAAATAAAAAACTTCGTTTTGAAAGTGGCAATACCCAAACCGCCTTCTGCCAAAATAAAAAAAAACCGTTCATTTTATTTTTCACTTTCTTGCGAACTGTACCTTTTCAGAGTGAAGTTTGTCAACAACCCGTCTTATTCTTATAATAATCGCATAGTACAGTCGAATTGAGAACCTCCTCCTTTTTTGAAGTTGGTTAAAAAGGAAAAGACACGAGTCATACGAAATAGGTTAGTTTAGGTTAGTTTTTGCCTACTGGACGAATGGTTGGACGCACCCCTTTTAGAGTGGTGTGTGATAAGGTCAAACAATCCCACATCTTTGATAAGAAATACAAAATACGTCTGAAAGACTTAGGAAGCTCTGAGGCATACCACATAGCTCTTCTGATATACACCAATGGCTCTAACAACTCAAATGGACCAGGAAAAGGTGTGTTCTCAGAAGACTTAAACATACAAATTGCGCTGCCACTAAGCTCATACAACACTGTCTTTTAGACAGAGTGTGTGGGCATCTTGTTGGCAGCTCAAGTAGTCGTTGTTGGCAGCTCAAGTAGTCGTTGTTGGCAGCTCAAGTAGTCGTAACGAAGGAAATAACTACCTATGACATACTTATACTTTCCGACAGTAAATCAGTACTCCAGGCTCTTAATGGCAGTCGCAGCGCATCGAGCCTTATACAGGAGTGTCATCAAATCATAGACTAAATATGGTGGGTACATTTAATAATATCACTAATTCACTATCCAATGATCAAAGGACACATGGATGACGTGGAAACGACCAGGCCGATGAGCTGCCGAGGAAGGGATCGGACAGGGTGATAATAGGCCCCGAACCGGTTGAACCCATTCCGGCGAAGTGGTTTGCTGGTAAGATACGTGAACACACTGCCCATACGCACCAACGTGAATGAAAACATGCAGGCAAGCGAAAATGGCACTGCCGCGCCTGGGCGCCTGTTTGTCCAGTGCTCTCATTAAACTAAAAAGATCACAGTTACGCCTTGTGATGTGTGACGGGTGCCATAACAGGACATGGTAATTTTAACAGACACCTTCTCAACTTAGGTATCACTGACAGCCCCCTATGAGGTTGCATGAGGGCCGAAGAGAAAGCTGCTCATGTCCTGGTTGAATGTGATGGAGTGGCCTACCGGGCGTGGTACCTCGACTCGCCAGGAAGCGTCCACGAAGCGGTCTCCGACGTGAGGGCGCCGAGTGCTTACCTGGCTGAGCTGGGCTGGCTGGAGTAGTCCAGCTGCACAGCCTCCACACGCAAAATTAGCGCAATAAGTTGTTGAGTTTCGGAAAACGGTCAGTGTGTCGCAAAGGGTGCTTATGTTAGGCCATAGCTGAGTCTTGCATCTTTCATTTGAACCTATTCAATTGCGGGCATTCCTTCAAAACAAATACTTATAGCGGTTTGAAATGAGTAGGTAATTATAACGAACCGTTATTTTGATCCTGGTCTACACAGTTGTTTATTTCGTAACAAACGAAACTACTCATTTAGGTCATAGCTAAGACTTAAATCTTTCATTTGTACCTGGTCAATTGCGGGCATTCCTTCAAAACTTATACTTGTTTACGCTATAAACAAGTATAAGTTTTGAAGGAATGCCCGCTTCACTTCAAACCGCTGTTTGAAGTGATTGAGTCGGTAATTATAACGAACTGTGTGTTTGATCCTGGTCTACACAGTTGTCTATTGCAAAACAAACGAAACTACTTATTTAGGTCATAGCTAAGACTTGCATCTTTCATTTGAACTTAGTCAATTGCGGGCATTCCTTCAAAACTAATATTTACAGCGGTTTTAAGTGAGTGGGTAATTATAACGAACCGTTATTTTGATCCTGGTCTACAGTTGTTTATTTTGAAACAAACGAAACTACTTATGTTAGGCCATAGCTGAGTCTTGCATCTTTCATTTCAACTTAGTCAATTGCGGGCATTCCTTCAAAACAAATACTTATAGCGGTTTGAAGTGAGTCGGTAATTAAAACGAACCGTATGTTTGATCCTTGTCTACACAGTTGTCTATTTCAAAACAAACGAAACTACTTATCTTAGGCCATAGCTGAGTCTTGCATCTTTCATTTGAACCTATTCAATTGCGGGCATTCCTTCAAAACAAATACTTATAGCGGTTTGAAATGAGTAGGTAATTTTAACGAACCGTTATTTTGATCCTGGTCTACACAGTTGTTTATTTCGAAACAAACGAAACTACTTATGTGAGGCCTTAGCTGAGTCTTGCATCTTTCATTTGAACCTAGTCAATTGCGGGCATTCCTTCAAAACAAATACTTATAGCAGTTTGAAGTGAGTGAGTCGGTAATTATAACGAACTGTATGTTTGATCCTGGTCTACACAGTTGTCTATTGCAAAACAAACGAAACTACTTATTTAGGTCATAGCTAAGACTTGCATCTTTCATTTGAACCTGCCGGCCTAGCATGAGCGGCTTATAGGCGCGGCCGGCTGGTCAATTGCGGGCATTCCTTCAAAACTTATACTTATAGCAGTTTGAAGTGAGTGAGTCGGTAATTATAACGAACTGTATGTTTGGTCCTGGTCTACACAGTTGTCTATTCCAAAACAAACGAAACTACTTTTATTTTATTTTGTCATATGGGGTGGCTATCTTCACGTGAAGATAGCCACCCCACTTTGCATTTTTTTCTAGAGAATACGGAGTCTAAACAAACGAAAATTTGAATCAAAACAAACAAAAGTAACAAATATCTTTCGAATAACCTTTAAATAAAACCAATCGGTGCAATGGGGTGGCTAGCGTGAAGATAGCCACCCCACTTTTATTTTAAAAAAAAAGGTATAAAGGAAATCGAAACAAATCAAAAGTAACGCTAAACTGTGGCTTTCTTCACGGAGGCACTCTACTACTTTTTTTTATTTTGCGATATTGGAGTCTTGTAAAGGGTTTTTGGGTGTGTTAAGCATGATTTTGGTATTATTTTTGGGATTCAAAATGGCGGCCAACCACTTAGTTGTCATGTAAGGGGTTTTTGGGTGTGCTAAGCATGATTTTGATGTGATTTTTCTGATTCAAACTGAATTGTTATTGTTATAACTTAATACAATTGGAATGAGAATAAAATAAAACCTACCCCTCTGTATTACCCCCCCCCCCCCCCCGAATGATTGAAAATTGACTAAACCTAACCGCAAAATGTAGCTAAACCTACCTCCAGGCTTACTCTAGTCTAGGGGTAGGGCAGACTAGTACCACATGGGGTCGAGGTTTACTAATTCTGTCACTAATTTTGACCTATTCAACACTATCCTGAGTTGAAAAAACTACAAGTTTGCTTTTGGGGTAGGGTTACCAGATGAAAAAAACAAAAGTCCTGAGAATAGGCCTGATTTCCATTGAAAAAGCCTGAGTTTGAGAGCGAGGGGGGAGGGGGGGGGGGGGTGCAATAAATCAATAATTAGAGAAAAACCCTTCCCAAAAAAGTTATGTATGTACTAACATAAATTTGTGCTTATTAATTAATTATTACCAAAGGAAGTTAGTTTGTTCTAAAACATCTATAAAGATCATTTAATCTAAGCATTTATTTTACTATTTCTTTTGTATTTTATTGGAAATTCTAAAAATCCTGAGATTTCGTGAGTTTTGCAAAATCCGGCCGCAATCCTGAGATGAGTCCAAAAATCCTGAGATCTCAGGCCAAATCCTGAGATATGGTAACCCTATTTTGGGGTGACTGCATAGTTTAAAAATTAGGTCTATTCTAAGTCTAACAAATTGGTTTACGTTCAGAAGCCTTTACATGTAACAAGACGACTTTTAGGTCATTGACATTCATGCCCAAGTAAGTATCAGTCTTGTATAGATATTATGAGCCGAGAAAGAATATTTTTCATACATTTTGAGGTTAGGTTTAGTCAATTTTCAAAAATTCTTATCTATCCCTTTCAGAATCTGTTGCAATTAAAGGTTTCAGAATCTGTTGCAATTAAAGGTACCCATGATTCATGATTGTACATACCTAAGTACTTACCCTGGGACTATTCTGGACAAAGGTCAAAGGGTGGCTTTGGACAAAGCCCAATGGCTACATGAGGCGGAGGCCTTTGCCAAATGGAAGTGACATTTTTGGTCGGACAAATTTAAGGGATACCTATCACACTTACCGACACTTCAACCAATTTCTCATAAATATCGCGAAATGGGCCATCCTCTAATGAACACAACCGGGTGTCGTGTGCCAAGCATACTCTGCACGCTAGTAGACGGTTCATATTTAACTTGGTTTTATAAGCAATTAACACTTCTTGCAGTTGCAGTAAAGATACAAGCACAAATTGATCGAGAACATGAGTAAATTGTAAATTCTATCCATCAAATTCTATCACAAATTTAAAAGCACAAATTTAAAAGTGCAGTGCACAACACAAATTATATAGACTAGTCACAGACTACAAATGGGCGATTTTCTGAAACCTCAGTCACTAGATGGCGCTGTCCCACCTATGCAGTTAGAAGGAACGGAACGTTATAAATTTTACTTTGACGCGACTTTTTTACGTAAAACGGAACGTCAGACAGATGTTATTTATTCACCTTAATCCTTATATTTACCTTACTGAATCCTATGGAGATGGCATACCTACGAAAAATTGAAGCATACACACACACACAAGCACACATACCGAGAAACCATAATGGCGCCTCTCCGTAGTGCTGCCCTATTTGTACATCGATACATTTATTGATGAAGTTATAGATACAAAAGTATTTTTGTGACTACCTACCTATATCACCCTATATTTTATAAAAGCAGTTTCGTAATCACCTCGATAATTTAAAACGGAATTAATAGTGTATAATTATATACCTAGTTTTTTAGAATAATAAAACTTAATAATGTCCTTATCGGGTTCTTAGGGTTTAAATTATACCTACATTTGCACATAATTAAGTTCTTTATGACAATGACACACTGTGTATGTGTTTGTGCATGTATGCACACAATCATTGGCCCGACCGCGCGCGTGAGACGCAACAACTGTAAAGCCCCCAGTACAGGATGGCCGATCATGTTGGCCGACCATGATGGGTCATCATGTACAGGGGCGGTTTGCGTGTGATTGCCGTCTGCGAGTAACGCAAACTGGCCCTGTACAGAATGGCCAACATGGTCGGCCAACTTGATCGGCCATCCTGTACTGGGAGCTTAAAGCCCCCGGTGTGGGAGTTTGCGTGTGATTGCCGCCTGCGAGCAACGCAAACCGCCCCTGTACATGATGGCCCATCATGGTCGACGAATATGAGTGGCCATCCTGTACTGGAGGCTTCAAGGCGAGAAGAGCCGCCAAGTGCTTCCTCATCTATAGTTATATCGTAAACAGGAAAGATTTGATTAGTTGTTGTTTTAATTTAATAGGTTCCAAAACTACTGGACTAATTTTGAAATTTCTTTGACCATTAGACAGCTACATTCTTTCCGAGTCACATAAGCTATATTATATCGTGATATTCCCATAGGAACGAGTACCATGCGGGTAAAACCGCGAGGATCCGCATGTTATTATTAAATTTATTTCTTGTTAAGTACATAATGTACCAAAAATTCAAACTCAGATACAGATTAAAAATAAGGTCCTGTAGTTTATTTACAAACTAACCTTAGTAAAATATAGTTCATGTTGCAGTAGTAGTAGATAAAAGACCAACCTACTATATTTTACTGAGGTTATAGTTTGTAAATAAACTGATACCTTAGCTTCAATCTGTACGATTGTAGATACATTAATACTTAGCGAGCAATAAATTTGATTGAGGGCGCCCCACTTGTCGGCTCTAGTCGCCTTTACTTAGAAACTGCAATTTTATGATCAAATTTTTTATGTTTTCCGAGTCACGCGTCTATACACATGCGAGACCTCCATAGAATTCCAGATCAAAGGTCGCGAGAACCTGTTTAAGTAAAAAAAGGTAATGAAATAAAACAAAAAGCTCCATATTGTAAAAACCTATCATGTTTATACAACAAGGATTGTTTTTTTTTACATAACACACATTACAATATAAATCACAAAGGAGAATGCCTACTAGGTACCTAGCTACTTACCATAGAAAAAAAGAAATATCTCAAAAAAAAAAAATGCTATAAGGGCAACTCTAGCGCAAAACAAACAGATTTATATTTTCTTGAAATACACCAACAAAACTCACCAAAATAAGTAGTAAGCTACATTTTTGTATGAATTCTAAGTAAACTATTCACAGGAAAACCAAAACACAAGGCATTTATTGTATTGTTTTGGGTGTTTTTGCAAAATAAATAGTACGTACCGGTGTAATGTAATGTTTGGACGATTTTCACTTTTTTTGATGCCACAAACTACCACACTGCAATTAGACATGTTCCTTGTTGCTTTCTCTCACTTATTAATACCTTTTATTCGCATGAAAGTCTCAAATTAAAAGACTTTTATCACAAAACACTGCAAATACAACTCGCGTTGACAGCTCACATACCGAGAAACCTAAATGGCGACCGGCTTCAATCATGCATTACGATGACGTCACGTTTCAATGTTGCCAAAAAATAGGTCGAATAAATATATTGCTGTCTCTTTTTACATGAAGTATTGGAGGTAAGATAGAACAAGATGGCTACAGGTTTATGAGTACAATGTCGATTTAGCTCATATTTGTATAACCGATAGTTCATATAGAACAATATGCCATCTCCATAGGATTCAGTACTCAGAGATTTACCTATTTCGTTTCTGTTCCTCACAGTAGTACTTATTTAATATATTATTAGTTTCCTTTGGGTTTTTAAAAAGTAATTAATTTAAATATGTTTCATACCAAAATATACCATAGACATGTACATACTTCGTTCAACGCCATCTAGAGAAGCAATGAGCGATTTTCTGAAAGCTCAGCCACTAGATGGCGCTGTCCCACCTATGCAGTTAGAAGGAACGGAACGTTATAAATTTTACTTTGACGCGACTTTTTTACGTAAAACGGAACGTCAGACAGATGTTATTTATTTACCTAAATCTTTAAATTGACCTATTTCGTTTCCGTTCCTCACAGTAGTACTTATTTAATATATTATTAGTTTCCTTTGGGTTGTTAAAAAGTAATTAATTTAAATATGTTTCATACCAAAATATACCATAGACATGTACATACTTATTCAACGCCATCTAGTGAAGCAATTGGAAGCTTTTTTTTTTTAAATGGCCTCTCAGAAAATCGCTCATTGGAAGCTTTTTTTTTTAAATGGCCTCTCAGAAAATCGCTCTGTGCGATTTTCTGAAAGCTCAGACACTAGATGGCGCTGTCCCACCTATGCAGTTAGAAGGAACGGAACGTTATAAATTTTACTTTGACGCGACTTTTTTACGTAAAACGGAACATCAGACAGATGTTATTTATTTACCTAAATCTTTATATTTACCTGTTTCGTTTCTGTTCCTCACAGTTGTACTTCCTACTAATATTATAAATGTGAAAGTTTAGATGTTTGGATGTTTGGATGTTTGTTACTCAATCACGCCGAAACGGCTTAACGGATTTGGCTGAAATTTGGGACACAGATACTGTGTAGCCTGGAGAGAAACATAAGCTACTTTTTATCCCGGAAAAATAACACATTCCCGCGGGATAACGTCGTGTAGTCCACGCGGGCGAAGCCGCGGGCGGAAAGCTAGTATTAAATATATTATTAGTTTCCTTTAGGTTTTTAAAAAGTAATTAATTTAAATATGTTTCATACCAAAGTATACCATAGACATGTACGGTCGCCAGCACGTCAGGTTACTACAAAATGTCAAAATTTATTAATTGAAACTGAACTCTATCTGTTGAACATAAGGTTGAATTTTATTTAAAGAAATTTGACAGTTTGTAGTAACCTGACGTGCTGGCGACTGTACATACTTCGTTCAACGCCATCTAGTGAAGCAATTGGAAACTTTTTTTTTTAATGGCCTCTCAGAAAATCGCTCATTAAAAAAAAGCCTTTATAAGGCTTTGGGACATACGAGTAAATATCTCTGAGTACTGAATCCTATGGAGATGGCATACCTACGAAAAATTGAAGCATACACACACACACATAAGCACACATACCGAGAAACCAAAATGGCGCCTTTCCGTAGTGCTGCCCTATTTGTACATCGATATATTTATTGATGAAGTTATAAATACAAGTATTTTTGTGACTACCTACCTACTTATATCACCCTTTATTTTATAAAAGCAGTTTCGTAATCACCTCGATAATTTAAAACGGAATGGGCGATTTTCTGAAAGCTCAGTCACTAGATGGCGCTGTCCCACCTATGCAGTTAGAAGGAACGGAACGTTATAAATTTTACTTTGACGCGACTTTTTTACGTAAAACGGAACGTCAGACAGATGTTATTTATTTACCTAAATCTTTAAATTTACCTATTTCGTTTCTGTTCCTCACAGTAGTACTTATTTAATATATTATTAGTTTCCTTTGAGTTGTTAAAAAGTAATTAATTTAAATATGTTTCATACCAAAATATACCATAGACATGTACATACTTATTCAACGCCATCTAGTGAAGCAATTGGAAGCTTTTTTTTTTTAATGGCCTCTCAGAAAATCGCTCATTATAGTGTATAATTATATACCTAGTTTTTTAGAATAATAAAACTTAATGTGCTTAAATTATACCTACATTTGCACATAATTAAGTTCTTTATGACAATGACACAATGTGTATGTGTTTGTGCATGTACGCACACAATCATTGGCCCGACCGCGCGCGTGAGACGCAACAACTGTAAAGCCCCCAGTACAGGATGGCCGATCATGTTGGCCGGCCATGATGGGCCATCGTGTACAGGGGCGGTTTGCGTGTGATTGCCGCCTGCGAGCAACGCAAACCGTCCCTGTACATGATGGCCCATCATGGTCGACGAACATGAGTGGCCATCCTGTACTGAGGGCTTCAAGGCGAGAAGAGCCGCCAAGTGCTTCCTCATCTATAGTAATATCGTAAACAGGAAAGATTTGATTGGTTGTTGTTTGAATTTAATAGGTTCCAAAACTACTGGACTAATTGAGAAATTTCTTTGACCATTAGAAAGTTACATTCTTTCCGAGTGACATAAGCTATATTTTATCGTGATATTCCCATGGGAACGAGTACCATGCGGGTAAAACCGCGAGGATCCGCATGTTATTATTAAATTTATTGCTTGTTAGGTACATAATGTATCAAAAATTCAAACGCAGATGCAGATTAAAAAAAAAGGTCCTGTAGTTTATTTACAAACTAACCTTAGTAAAATATAGTTCATGGTGCAGTAGTAGTAGATAAAAGACCAACCTACTATATTTTACTGAGGTTATAGTTTGTAAATAAACTACACGACCTTAGCTTCAATATGTACGATTGTAGATACATTAATACTTAGCGAGCAATAAATTTGATTGAGGGCGCCCCACTTGTCGGCTCTACTCGCCTTTACTTAGAAACTGCAATTTTATGATCGATTTTTTTATGTTTTCCGAGTCACGCGTCTATACACATGCGAGACCTCTATAGAATTCCAGATCAAAGGTCGCGAGAACCAGTTTAAGTAAAAAAGGTAATGAAATAAAACAAAAAGCTCCATATTGTAAAAACCTATTATGTTTATACAACAACGATTGTTTTTTTTTTTACATAACACACATCACTATCACTACATAGTATAAAACAAAGTCGCTTTCTCTGTCCCTATGTCCCTTTGTATGCTTAAATCTTTGAAACTACGCAACGGATTTTGATGCGATTTTTTTTAATAAATATTGTGATTCAAGAGGAAGGTTTATATGTACTTTTTATCCCGATATTCCCACGGGAACGGGAACCACGCGGGTGAAACCGCGGGCGGCCGCTAGTTACAATATAAATCACAAAGGAGAATGCCTACTAGGTACCTACCTACCATAGAAAAAAAGAAATGACTCAAAAAAAACAAGCATTATCACTACATAGTATAAAACAAAGTCGCTTTCTCTTTCCCTATGTCCCTTTGTATGCTTAAATCTTTGAAACTACGCAACGGATTTTGATGCGTTTTTTTTTAATAGATAGAGTGATTCAAGAGGTAGGTTTATATGTACTTTTTATCCCGATATTCCCACGGGAACGGGAACCACGCGGGTGAAACCGCGGGCGGCCGCTAGTTAAGTAATAAAATAATAAACAGTTTGAATCGAGATCTTTACTAGCAAGCATATTTTTTTTATATATTTAGAATATAGCGAAGCGACATCTAGTGGTAAAAAAATATACTTACTTTTAATGTGCTAGAATGAATGTAAGTTCGACAACAACTTTACAGCAATATGACATTAAAAAAACACGTTATATATAAGTACCTATCCAGTTTTTGGCAACCGGAACAGAAAACGTTGTCGCACTATAATTTCGATTTTGCCAGTGGCCTAATTAACGTCTTTTTCAAAACTTAAACTGTCGTTGACGTTTGAAACTGTTCTTCAAAATGAAAAGAGCACATAAAAATAGTTTTCGTACGAGTCTTTAAATTTTCCTTTCGCATTGTATCCAGCCATATTTTTCTTTTTTTGTTATTTTTAGGCAACCTAAAACAATAAAAACAGTTTAAAATCTGTTTAAAGTTTTAAAATACACTCAATTTACACTTGGAATTTGAAAACATCGATAATTCGATAAGAAAAATGCTTTAGGGGCAACTCTAGCGCAAAACAAACAGATTTATATTTTCTTGAAATACACCAACAAAACTCACGAAAATAAGTAGTAAGCTACATTTGGTATGAATTCTAAGTAATCTATTCACAGGAAAACCAAAACACAAGGCATTTATAGTATTGTTTTGGTGTTTTTGCAAAATAAATAGTACGTACCGGTGTAATGTAATGTTTGGACGATTTTCACTTTATTTGATGCCACAAACTACCACACTGCAATTAGACATGTTTCTTGTTGCTTTCTCTCACTTATTAATACCTTTTATTCACATGAAAGTCTCAAATTAAAAGACTTTTATCACAAAACACTGCAAATACAACTCACATTGACAGCTCACATACCAAGCGAGAAAGCTAAATGGCGACCGGTTTCAATCATGTCAAAGATGTAGTATTAAACATAGATGGATACTAAAAAGTTGAACAACGAAACGATATATCTTTCCTATCCTCCTAAATGACAGTCCAGCGTGCATTGAAAAGAGATAGCAATATAGGCAACGCTCCGTATTGAAACCTAGCGCGCCACCAGCCGAGTTTCTGTAGGCCAGAGTGGACTACATCAGTGTTGATCAGTGTTCGTGGTTTTTTATTAATTGTGGTTAATTTATGCAAGATTAGTGAAAAAAATCTTTCTGTGTGTATTGCCAAAACACCATGGCTTGTGCTGTTAAAAGCTGCAATAGTTCCTACAGTAATTTAAAGGACAAACTCGGAATAATATCCTTTAATCGGTGAGTGAACCTCCGTTTTTTCCAATTATTCAAATAACTAGGCCATTTTTGGTAAGCCTTTCTTTGCAAAATACTGTAGAAAACTCTTATCTTTTATTTTCATACACGTAACTATACCTGATGATAAAACAAATAAATGAAAATCTTTTGTTAGATATCGATCGACATTTTGTTTGACATTTCATTTACTCGCCATTGGTCTTGTAGTGTTGGTACTTTGCAGATAAGATATCGATAATCGAATCAATACTTTTTCGTTCTCAGTATTACTACTTTTATTTTATGTCTGTAAGTACCTATTTTTTCGTTCGTATGGCAAATTTAATTTAACAACAATATGTTTAATTTTCAGCTTTCCGTCAGACTCCGATTTAAAATTGAGGTGGTTGAAAATATAGGAAGAGCAGACTGGCTTCCCCCAAAAAAATGCAAGAGTACCTATGCAGTTAGCATTATGAAAAAAAACGAGTGCTAGTGATTTATGCTGATACGGATTTTTATAAATCAACCAGCAAACGTTCAGCAGGTAATTTTTGTATTCTGTTTTTTTTTTTTTTTTATTATTTTATTTAATTAGGACAACTAACAAAACATACACTAGATACAATGCATTAAAATAACTTAAATGGTACAAGTAGCAGTGTTGCCTTATTTATAAGCTGCCACAGCATGTTTGGCAGTTAGTTACACACAAAAAAAAATACATAAAAAATACCTATATGCGCAAAAATACCATAACTAAATCACCAGCACCAACATGCGTACATTGTAGAGCCATACAATACATCAGTGCAAAAAATAAAAAAAATAAAATGTCTAATAGGTTCCACGTAGCACACATATTAGTGCCCGCGCGCGACCGAATAAAAAATAGAAAACAAAATAAAGGAGTGATGAGAAGATGACGTACAATTTATAAATATACAAAGAAACATTAATAATAAAAAAAACATAAAAAAACATTAACAATGTGTACTAAAAATAGGTTACAATTATTATCTAAGCATGTAAGACACTATTAATTGGTAAAATTACAATAATTATAATAAATTGAATTGAATTGAGTTTAAGTGGATTTAAAAACTTCGTTCAGCAATTTTTTTAAAGTTACAAATTTGGAATTTATATCTAATAACGCCGATTCTTTAGCCAGACTATTAAATTGGCTTTGAATCCTGTGCATAGGAGAAAAATGGGCTAGATTAGTTTTAAAAGATCTTATGGAAAACAATTTGAGACGTGAGCTCCTTGCAGTTTTGAAAGGAACGCTCAAGTTAATTTGCTTAAGTAGAGAAGAACAATCATAGGCACCACTAATAATTTTATGCAAAAATAATTGATCCAATAGTTTTCTTCTTGTTTGTAAACTAAGAAAATTAAAGTAAGACAAACGTTCTTTATACAAGACAAGTGTCTTGCACAAATTTTGCTGAAAAGCCAAATGCCAGAAAAACCTTTTCTGAATAGATTCTATTCGTTTGATGTGAACGTCGTAAAGCGGAGACCAAATGACACTGCAGTATTCCAAGGATGATCGAATTAATGCGTTATAAATTAATATTTTACTGTGAGCACATTTGAATTCTTTTGTGTTTCTTACAACAAAACCAAGAGTCTTAAAACATTTTGTTACCAATTTATCAATATGACAATGAAATCTAAGTTTTTTATCAAAATATACACCTAAATCACGAATCTCATCAACACTGCATAGATTCTGATTACTAATCTGATAAGTAAACGGGATGCTTGTCTTTTTTCTTGTAAAGTGAATGAACTTACATTTGTTTATATTTAAGGACATTTTGTTTAAGTCACACCAATCTACAAACCTGTTCAAGTCACTTTGCAACAGTTTGCAGTCTGTTATGTCTCTTATATGTTTTACAATTTTCAAATCATCAGCGTATAAATAAAATGCACTATGCTTGAAACATTGCGCCACGTCGTTCACGAAAAGATTAAAGAAGAGGGGACCCAAATGAGATCCCTGGGGTACTCCGGAGAAAGCGTTAAAACTGTCAGAAGACTGACCATTGACCACTACCTTAAATTTGCGATTACTGAGATAGGAAGCACACCATTTAAGGAAGCTACCATGAAGGCCAAATTGAGATGACAACTTTGAAATTAAGATCTGATGATCAACTTTGTCGAAAGCCTTGCTGAAATCAGTATAGATGACATCAGCGGAGGCCTGGGAGTCGAGTGCTGTAACCAAGTCAGAAACAAAACTGCCGAGATTAGTAGTTGTTGATCGGTGACTAATAAAGCCATGTTGTTGTGGTGTCAACCTCTGTTTAACGTGCCAGAATATTAATGGATATACAAGTGTCTCTAAAACTTTAGCGAAAACTGGAAGTATAGAGATTGGTCTGTAGTTAGAAATATCTGCTTTATTACCATTCTTATAAATAGGAACTATTAAAGCTTCTCTCCAAGCTGATGGAAAATGACCACACGAAAGACTTTTATTGTATATTATGGTAAGAGGGGCTGCAAGTGCATCAGAACATTTTAGAACGAAGATAGTAGGAATCCCGTCTGAACCTGCGCCTTTTCGCCAATCCAGCTTTTTAAGAGCCCTCTCTACCTCTAAACCAGTAAAACATATACTGCTTAAGTTAGACGAGTCGTTGTGACAATCAAACATATCGAGTTTTGACCTCGGATCATTTGGATTATTTAGATCATTCGGCTTATCAAATGCAACAGAGAAGCATTCAGCAAAAAGATTACATGCTTCCTTTGAACCAATACCCTTTTTGTCATTAAAAAACATCTAAGAAGGATAAGCACTCTGTTTGGACCTTTTTTGTTTGATGAAAGACCAAAAAACTTTTGGGTTACTTTTTATATTTCTTTCGATAAGAGTAATATAAGAATTGTAACAACTTTTTATCAACTCCAGAGATCTCCTTTTTAGTATTTGGTATGAAATTTTATCTAACGGATTTTTGTATTTGGAGTAACGTTTCCTGAATTTATTTTTTTCTTTCAGAAGTCGTATGAGATGTTTGTTAAACCATATAGGGTATTTTTGAGACCGAGGCTTGACCTTTGGCACGAATTGCGCAATAGTTTCATGCAATATTTCATAAAAATTATTGACCATATTGTCCACATTATGAGTATCAGGTAATAATTTACACCAGTCGATACTGTTAAGATGGTTTAATATCTTGTTATAATCGGCTTTAAAAAAATTATATTTACATATTATTTCATCGCATGAATTTAAGGAGTTATCAGTATTGTAAGACAGAATAAAACTGAGTGGAGGGTGATGCAAATCTACATTAGTGAGAGGTGTGGCACAACGCTTCAAGCATGATATTGGGGTATCACACAGAACCAAATCCAAAATTCTTTCGTTATTGTTTATTACATAATTATATTGATTCAAACCTGA
This sequence comes from Crambus lathoniellus, assembly GCA_949710035.1. Taxonomy (NCBI): domain Eukaryota; kingdom Metazoa; phylum Arthropoda; class Insecta; order Lepidoptera; family Crambidae; genus Crambus; species Crambus lathoniellus. Next base: position 17,186,181 of record OX453297.1, read on the forward strand.
GAATGATATGAAGTCTAAAAGAACGTTATTCAATTTACTGTTGCAATCGGACGAGCCAATAAAGTGAGAAAAGTCAGATGCCTTCCACGCTATACCACCCAAATTGAAATCACCTATAATAAGTGAGGGGCTATCGTCGACTAGAACACGGCAAGTATTGTCAACAAATGTTGTAAGAATGTGTTCCTTGATTGGGGAGGGCAGATATACCGCGCAAATCTTTAATCTTACCGGCTTATTATTAATACGTACATGTACACCGACCCACAAATCTTCACACTCACTTTCAAAGTTACTCAAGCGGCAAGAATTAATACTTTTAGAAACGGCTATTAGTACTCCACCTCCCAATTTGGTACTATGAAAACCACTGGATTCCCTATCTCGCCTATATACAATAAAATTGGTACCGAATAATTCTGAGTCGAAAATATCGCCGGCAAGCCACGTCTCACTGAGAACAATAATATCATAGTCTAGTAAAGAAGAGTTTGTGTAAATATCCAAGGTTTTTGTTCGAAGACCACGCACGTTTTGATAATAAACTTTAAGTGACAACATTTTTACAATAATATTCCTAACACTGCGTCGGCTAATAACTTGGTTAGCTTAATTTAGCTAGAGTGTCCATGCTCCTTACAAAAGTATAAGATGCTGAGTCATCCTTTCGCATAAATATCTTCCCACTGCGGACCCACACATATTTGTAGTTGAGTTCCTTAGCTCGCATTCTAGCAGCACCATGTAGCGCTTTGTTTTCAGGGGATAGATTCTCCGTGACGTACACTGGTGTGGATGTATTTCCGCCGATACCGAGGTCGCGTGTCTGAAGTTTATTTTGTAGATTGCTCTTATTATGCGTTATAACGGATGCCAGTAAGGTGTCGCGTAATCGAGGGCTGCTCAACTTAACGAGGATAGAGCGCGGTCGTGCGCTGCTAGGTGAAATTTTAGCTATACGAGAGCAGTAATGTATATCTTGTTCTTTAATGGGACACTTTACAGTACGTGCGAGTTGTTCTACCAGTTTGACCACATTTTCAGATTTAGATTCTGGTACACATTGAATCTCCAGGGTGCTAGCTCTCGCCAATTGGTCCATTTGGTTTAGACGTATTGAGAGATTTTGGACAGTGTCCCGCAGAGAGATGTTCTCTTTGGTTAGCTCTTTAATGGCGTTAAACTTCAAAACACATTCCGATTTGAGCTCTTCGAATTTTTCATTGATAAAAGACATGGATTCCTGAAAAGTTTTGATTTCGTTTCTTATTTCCCTCAAAGGCTCGTTAATGTGTCTCTGTAACACAGAATCTAGTACGCTAGAGACTTCCTGCCTTATTAATGCACGCATGGTCTCTTCAGGTAAAGATGTTTCAGAAACGGAAGCGGCGCTATTTGAGCTTTTTGGCCTGGCCCGGAGTGTGACATTATCATAATCGCAGCGATTGGTCTGCAGGCGGACAGGTGTTTCAGCATTATTACCCGCTTTACGCTGCTTACTATTACAGGAAGGGCAAACCCAATCTTTCTTCAGTTCGCTGCTTAGATCCTGATAAGCTTCAAGTGAGTAACCAACACATGGGTAGTGGTAATGATCGAAGCAACGAGAGCACTTCAGGTCACATTCGTCCTTTATTTTGGTAAGACATGCGGCACAAGATAACGGCATGTTTGATTCTGTACTTTATTTTCAGTAAAAGTAAAAGTCCAAAAGTTTTTTACTTCACTAAATTATTTTGAGAAATATAGAAAAAAAAATGTTTAGAATAATAATTTAAGCCAAAAGAAATAATAATAAAAAATGCGTTCACAAGTAGTCCAAACGAAAGAAAGAAAAAAAAAACTAAACATAAGTTCTGCCACAGGTTTAGAACACCATCTTTCTACACTGCTATTGAAGCGGTTAATCAATGAGCCAACTAAGCATTCAAACAAAGCTGCGAAAGTTGCAATACCCTGTTACGCTACGCTACGCTTCACAGTTCTCAACAAGGTCACACACAAGCTATCGTTCTTTTAATAAACACCGTCCACCAATTTTTAAAACAGCTTATATACCGTCACTATCACTGTTTACAATGTTTGATGTTAATTGGATAAGGTTTATTTCACTGCATACACTTTTTCATAAGTACGGTTTATAGACGGATCGGTGCTAAATTAATGCCGAGACACTTTTAAACACTTTAAACTGTTTCTTCTAACAAGCGTTTAGTAACGAGAGCACTGTTTAACCACTTTGGTACTAATTACTGAGATTTTTTAGAGATAACAATTATTGACAATATTTATAAATTTATTTACGAGATTATGTATTTTTCCAATACGTTTACTATTTATTTACAAATATTATAGCGGAACTTGTTGTTTACACGGCAAGTGGCGCCATCTGATTTATGTTATCTATAAAATTTCATTCTGTACCTAAGCTATTCATTTTAGAAGTGTACCTAAGTATATGATGTAGGTACATAGGTATGTATAGATAATGTATGATTATTTTATAAACAAGATTTTACAAAAAATTCACGTATTTTGTTTTAAGAAATAACAGTTATTTTTAGTAAAAAAATTATAAAGTAATTGCTAAAGCGCCTACTGCGGCTATGCCCGGAGGACCCATTAGTTTGCACAACTTTGCTACTTTGCATGGACTTCTAGATCCGATCTTTTAGTATCCTTTATGTTTCGCTGTCGGACTAGGTGTAGCTTGGCACGTAGGTATGGGGTAGGTAGTAATAAAAAGTGCCTTCGTCTGACATAGTAAGGAACCTGCTCACATAATAGAACTAGAAAGGTTACATTTTTATACCTAAGGATTTTAGGTATAAAAATGTAACTTTTTCCAATCCGGCACTTAAATATTTTAAAAAATCTTTCTGTTTTAACTAAGATCGGTTCTATTGTCTTATGGCCCTCTTGTATTGGGCTCACTCACGTCAGGTTGACTGGTCGTCACTAGAGTTGCAGTGTAGGTAACTGCAATTTTTTTGATTTTTGGTTCATTTTGTAACATGTTTTATACATACTTATGTCTAACTTTTTTCTGTTAACAGGAAACATAATGACACACGATCACGAGTACCACGATCAATGAGAACATTGACATCGACCATTTCGGAACCTACCAGATTTTCTTCACATAGTCAAGCAAGCCCCAGAAAGATTCTAATTCGTTTCTTATGAATAAAATTTTGTTAATGTTTGCTCACATACTCATTTTAAACTTATGTATTTTACTATTTATATTACAAACCTAAAAAGCGGACCCATTCAGAGACAATTTCATATAATGTATATGTCGCAGGCGGATGGTTGAATCCGCCGGATTGTTAAGTATAGCAGCATGTACCTCTCGAAAGTCCTGTAGAACACGTGATAGGTCAAGCCCCCAGTACACGATGGCCGATCATGGTCGGCGACCATGACCAATACATCGTACATTGACGTTTTTGAAAGAACCTTTTTAAACTTGTTCGTTCAAAAGTGTCAATGTACGATGTATTGGTCATGGTCGCCGACCATGATCGGCCATCGTGTACTGGGGGCTTTAGAAATCTTAGGCGATTGCGAAGCGCAGCGAAGCGATCGTCTTAAATTTCGCGGTTATTTTTTTATGACTCCGTTTACTTCACCATCATCAGCCATTTAATGTCCCCACTGCTGGGGCACTGGCCTTCCTTATGGATGAATAAGGAGAATGAGCCATGACCCACCACGCGGGCTCAGTGCGGATTGGTGGGTATTAACGACTGCAAGTGCAGCCGGGACCAACGGCTTAACGTGCCTTCCGAAGCACGGAGGAGCTCGAGATGAAAAGTTTTTGGTCACCCATCCCGTGACCGACCATTGCGAACGTTGCTTAACCTCAACGATCGCAGGCCGAGCGCGCTATCCACTGCGCCACGGGCTCCTCAAATTCGTTCCTCCGTTTACTTATGGGAAGATAAAATAGCTTACGGAAAAAATTATCGGCCTGGTAGGCGTTTAATTGAATGGCGAATTCAACCATTTGGCTGCGATATATATAATAATAATAATATAAATAATAAAATCATTTATTCATTTACAAATTTTTTGCATACATAATTAATTAATTAGGTCAGTCTCTTCTTAAATACTATGTTAGTAAACATAAACAAATAACGCATACGTGTATTAATAATCTACTAGGTAGGCACAATTTAAAACATTACGAGAAAAAATAGAGTAAGGAATATAAATTTATTCTTATACCTGAACTAGGTGGCCCTGTGTTTCAGGCTAAATAAAGTCTAAAAATATACTAATCGGTAAATAAAACCTTAGATTTAAAAACAATTTTTATGTAAGTATTTTTAGTATATATATTTGATATTTAAGTAACTCTTATAGTAATAATAAAACAATATTAATTATAATTATTTACAATCTACTTATATTATAATGTTACTTTAGCACAACAAGTAACTAACTATAGTGCTCAATATGAATAGTTGTCTAACTGTTAAAACCTTACAATTTTTATAGAGAAGCGTTGTGGAAAATAGGAATGGCCGGAATGTGGACACTTTGAGTATCGCTCTTTGAGCTCTCTCAGTGGTCAATAATAAAGTTTTACCAGCTCCACCCCACGAGGTAATACAGTAAGTTAGCAGGGACTCGCAAAGTGCAAAGTAGACCTGTCTGATTAAAGACTCGTCAGCAATATGGCGAATTTTTTTAAATATAAATATCATCTTACGGATTCGATTATTTAGAGTTTCTATGTGGTGTTTAAACGAAAGTGTGTCATCTAGTATTACTCCTAGATATTTTATTTTATCGGTAAAATGAATCTGTGGGCACACACATATATATATAACTGTAATAATAATTAAGTAAGATTGAGAAGATGTAAATTTGTTTTAAACATAAAAGTAAAAAATAAATTGATGTTTGTTTTATCTTTCCATTACTAGAGTTTCCATTAGTAAAGTATTTATATTATGAAAACAAACGGTACAATTCAGTACAGTATTTTTTTATTTATTTTCTTTTACCTCTACATCTCCTATAATAAACAGATACACAAATTCACCTTTGCATCGTTATTTTTATCCAAAAAAGGTTTTATCTTGTAGAAAACTAGCTGCCCTTCCGCTTGTAATTCCCGAGGAAACTCTTGAAATTTCCGGGATAAAAGACAGTCTAAGAAAGGACTAACTAGCTACGAGGTCTTCATTTTGTTAACTGATAAAATGAAGTTATCGATACTTTTCATTACGAATGGTGCATCACTATAGCTCTATATCATAATAAGTAAGTATGTATAGACAAAACGGTGCCACTTCGATATTAAGTAGCAACAAAGCTACTATGTTTGTCTCTTTTTTTCAAATGACTTCCATAGTGAGTTAAAAAGAGATGCAACCTGCATTATACATTTCACTTTCTACTATCCATCTACGTTTATTAGTACATCTTTGGTAAATATTATACTCCTTGTGAGTCTCTGAGTACTGAATCCTATGGAGTTGGCATATTGTTCTATATGAACTATCAATTATACAAATATGAGCTAAATCGACATTGTACTCATAAACCTGTAGCCATCTTGTTCTATCTTACTTCCAATACTTCATGTAAAAAGAGACAGCAATATATTTATTCGACCTATTTTTTGGCAACATTGAAACGTGACGTCATAGTAATGCATGATTGAAGCCGGTCGCCATTTAGGTTTCTCGGTATGTGAGCTGTCAACGCGAGTTGTATTTGCAGTGTTTTGTGATAAAAGTCTTTTAATTTGAGACTTTCATGTGAATAAAAGGTATTAATAAGTGAGAGAAAGCAACAAGGAACATGTCTAATTGCAGTGTGGTAGTTTGTGGCATCAAAAAAAGTGAAAATCGTCCAAACATTACATTACACCGGTACGTACTATTTATTTTGCAAAAACACCAAAACAATACAATAAATGCCTTGTGTTTTGGTTTTCCAGTGAATAGTTTCCTTAGAATTCATACCAAATGTAGCTTACTACTTATTTTGGTGAGTTTTGTTGGTGTATTTCAAGAAAATATAAATCTGTTTGTTTTGAGCTAGAGTTGCCCTTATAGCATTTTTCTTATCGAGTTATCGATGTTTTCAAATTTCAAGTGTAAATTGAGTGTATTAATTTTAAACTGTTTTTATTGTTTTAGGTTGCCTAAAAATAACAAAAAAAGAAAAATATGGCTGGATACAATGCGAAAGGAAAATTTAAAGACTCGTACGAAAACTATTTTTATGTGCTCTTCTCATTTTGAAGAACAGTTTCAAACGTCAACGACAGTTTAAGTTTTGAAAAAGACGTTAATTAGGCCACTGGCAAAATCGAAATTATAGTGCGACAACGTTTTCTGTTCCGGTTGCCAAAAACTGGATACTTATATATAACGTGTTTTTTTTAATGTCATTTTGCTGTAAAGTTGTTGTCCAACTTACATTCATTCTAGCACATTAAAAGTAAGTACATTTTTTACCACTAGATGTCGCTTCGCTATATTCTAAATATATAAAAAAATATGCTTGCTAGTAAAGATCTCGATTCAAACTGTTTATTATTTTATTACTTAACTAGCGACCCGCCCTCGCTTCGCTTCGGTGTAGTGTGGTATTTAACACCATGTATTATACATATAGACCTTCCTCTTGAATCACTATCTATTAAAAAAAACGCATCAAAATCCGTTGCGTAGTTTCAAAGATTTAAGCATACAAAGGGCCATAGGGACAGAGAAAGCGACTTTGTTTTATACTATGTAGTGATACTTAATGCTTGTTTTTTTTTTGAGACATTTCTTTTTTTCTATGGTAGGTAGGTACCTAGTAGGCATTCTCCTTTGTGATTTATATTGAATTGTGTGTTATGTAAAAAAACAATCCTTGTTGTATTAACATAATAGGTTTTTACAATATGGAGCTTTTTGTTTTATTTCATTACCTTTTTTTACTTAAACTGGTTCTCGCGACCTTTGATCTAGAATTCTATGGAGGTCTCGCATGTGTATAGACGCGTGAATCGGAAAACATAAAAAATTTGATCATAAAATTGCAGTTTCTAAGTAAAGGCGAGTAGAGCCGACAAGTGGGGCGCCCTCAATCAAATTTATTGCTCGCTAAGTATTAATGTATCTACAATCGTACAGATTGAAGCTAAGGTCGTGTAGTTTATTTACAAACTATAACCTCAGTAAAATATAGTAGGTTGGTCTTTTATCTACTACTACTGCAACATGAACTATATTTTACTAAGGTTAGTTTGTAAATAAACTACAGGACCTTATTTTTAATCTGTATCTGCGTTTGAATTTTTGATACATTATATACTTAACAAGCAATAAATTTAATAATAACATGCGGATACTCGCGGTTTTACCCGCATGGTACTCGTTCCCATGGGAATATCACGATAAAATATAGCTTATGTCAGTGTCGGAAAGAATGTAGCTTTCTAATGGTCAAAGAAATTTCTAAAATAGTCCAGTAGTTTTGGAACCTATTAAATTCAAACAACAACCAATCAAATCTTTCCTGTTTACGATATTACTATAGATGAGGAAGCACTTGGCGGCTCTTCTCGCCTTGAAGCCCCCAGTACAGAATGGCCACTCATGTTCGTCGACCATGATAGGCCATCATGTACTGGGGCCATAAATGCAACAACTGTAAAGCCCCCAGTACAGGATGGCCGATCAAGTTGGTCGACCATGTTGGCCATCGTGTACAGGGCCGGTTTGCGTTGCTCGCAGACGGCAATCACACGCAAAAAGGCCCTGTACACGATGGCCCATCATGGTCGGCCAACATAATCGGCCATCCTGTACTGGGGGCTTTACAGTTGTTGCATTTATGGCCCCAGTACAGGTTGGCCGACCATGGTCGGCGACCATGACCGGCGATCATTTAGTGACAGTGTTCACACGATCGCCGGTTTCATTCTGCGTTGGACTGGCCGCGAGGATGGATGTGTATGCAATGACGGCTTATGCAATTTACATTTACAGCGCTTTTAATTTATTACGAGAATTTTTCTATATTAATAGAGTCTGGATCTTGTATAATATGTCTAGATAAATGTAATTATGCATTAAAGTAATAATAGACATATTTATCATAACACCCAGCCACAGAAAAAACAAATACTTACATCATATCAATATTTCTTGGGCGGGGATTGAACCCAGTTTAATAATAATAATCTATTAATAACGTTTTATTCATTTTATTTTTATTTACTTAATTTTAGATAACGAAATAGAATACTCCTATACATCTTGTGAATTTAAGTGTATTTTATTATCAATTGAATAAAAAATATATTTTATCAAAGATATACAACATCAAGGATATTTTTGACAATGTAATTTGCTCCACAAAATGGCCTGATTACGAAAAAAAACAACAAATCTAAAATATCCTACACGTCAGTCAACGCAGAAATATTCAGATCAACTGAATGATCGGCCAACGTGTGAACGCTGATTGTGGCCTGCGACAAACTCCCTTTGAATCGTGCACGAAAAACCGACACGGGACGGATCGCCGGCGATCACTGCTCACAGTCACCAATCACACGCAAACCGGCCCTTTACACGATGGCCCAACATGGTCGCCGACCATGATCGGCCATCGTGTACTGGGTGCTTTCCGCGCGCGGTCGGGCCAATGATTGTGTGCGTACATGCACAAACACATACACATTGTGTCATTGTCATTAAGAACTTAATTATGTGCAAATGTAGATATAGTTTAAGCACATTATTAAGTTTTATTATTCTAAAAAACTAGGTATATAATTATACACTATAATTCCGTTTTAAATTATCGAGGTGATTACGAAACTGCTTTTATAAAATATAGGGTGATATAGGTAGGTAGTCACAAAAATACTTGTATCTATAACTTCATCAATAAATATATCGATGTACAAATAGGGCAGCACTACGGATAGGCGCCATTTTGGTTTCTCGGTATGTGTGCTTGTGTGTGTGTGTATGCTTCAATTTTTCGTAGGTATGCCATCTCCATAGGATTCAGTACTCAGAGTTGTGAGTATATTTCACAGAACATATATACTATATTTATTCTATGCTGTGAAGTGCTACATATTAGTAATCTGTGGTGAAGTCAGCCAGCCACCACAAATTATATAGACTACAGTCGTCACAAATTAAGATGCCCGTTTTGACACATGCTAAAGTGACATGATTAGGCATGTAACCATACGAATCTGTGATCGATTCTCGCGATTAATCGATTAAGGTTCTGAGTAACTAATCGATTATAGTAAGTTTGCAACTTAAGTGGATTAAGACTAAAGTTATTATTATAAAATGTTAAACTTACTATATAGGTACTTATACTTTTAATAAACATAATAATAAAGTATAAATTGACCTTTTATGTTATATAAACTTGAATCGAATCCACTTAAATTGCATAATTTATATAAGAGCGAACGCGCTCTTGTGATTTTTAATCGGGCGATAGTTTGGTCGTTCTCGGATTCAGTATAGAGTTATATGGCAGTGGCAATACTGGCAATCGTCAGTTATAAACTATCGACCGATCAAACTATCGAAAATGACTGGCCAATAGTTACTACAACTATATACTTACAGTTATACAACAGCTATCGGACAACTATCGGCCTGTGCATGAAGGACTATGTGAGCGCGCGCCCGGATTCAACTAAACTATCGAACAACTATCAGTCGACTAAAAATCACAAGTGCTCGCAGGTTCTCAAAACCAAACTATCGGGCGACAGTTTGATCACGATCGTCTTACGATTCCGACTAAACTAGCGGTTAAAGTCACAAGTGCGCGTTAGCTCTAAAAGTGCAAGTATTTTAACTACAGCTCACAGCATTGACATGGTCATAGAGTAGCTACATTACTTATTATAGCGGCCTGTACACGTTGGCCCAACCATTCGCCAACACGTCGTATATTAACACTTTTGAAAGAACCCTTTTAAGCGTCTTGTTCGTACAAAAGTGTCAATGTACGATGTATTGGCCAGTGGTTGGACCAACGTGTACAGGCCGTTTATGGTGAACGCACGCTTGTCTGATGCGATTCGAACAAGCCGAACGAAACGTGTTTTAAGAAATCTCTGGAAAGGTGAACGTGACGATTCGACATGATGAGGTGTGCAACGTTGTCTAGGTTTTATTTAAAGAATTTTAATATTTTTTTCATTCGTTTCATTCGAAACGTTCTCCTTGGATAAGTGTGCGTTTGCCTAGAAACCGTTTTATCGAAATCGTTGTTGCCAAATCATAATTTCACTAATGCTTTAAGCGCCAATCTAGTTTTCACACAAAAAAGATCAATTTGACAAATTAATCTATTAAATTGGTTATAACGATTATTTCGATAGAATTGAATGAAGGTAGAGAAATCCTGCACACAACGGTTACAACACTAGTATTTAAAAAAATAAAGACTGAGAACGTAACTGTTTTTCGATACGTTTCGTGGTTAATCGAATCTGCGTTTACTTTAGAACAAACGCAAAAATAATACGCGGAATACACTTTGCCTTAATTTATAATGCGTTAAAAAATGTAACATATTGTTTTCATACACCTTTGATAAGTAATCAGCATATATTTGATTTTTTGGTTTTCGTAACAAGTTACATTCTAGGGTCATTACCATGTGTCAAAACGGGCATCTTAATTTGTGACGACTTGTAGTAGGTACCAGCCACAAATTATCAGTGATTATCAGCCAGCTCCACTCTTGCTCCACTCCAAAAATCTGGCTAAATAATCAAACAAAAAATGTAAACTGTACTTTCTGGGATCTAGAAATGATAAGACAATCCATTAAATTTAGGAAGACGATTACTGTAGTCTGTTTGTTATCTTTACGTAAGTACATACTTAAATGAAATATAGCTCAAATTACTTTGTTATTTTTCTAAATTCCTTGCGTGTAACGCCTAGGAAGTATTTTTATACTTTCGTAATAAATATATAACAATATTTTCAAAATTTCTGAAGCTAGCTTGCAGTATTACTCTAGTAATACAAACAGTTCCTTATCAGCAATTCAATGTAAACATTTTTTATTGTCTAGCGAATAACGTTTTCGTAATAATGCTATTTTTATAGTTATTTTATCTATCGTCAAACGTTTTACAGTGGTACTGATAATTTTAATACTAAGAAAGGATACAATAGATGATAAATTAACAAGTCACCAAAGACTAGGCAAGAACGAAGCGCGCATATTCGAACCAGAGCCAAAGAAAGAGGAACATGTTAATATAGTGAAGATGCAGTCAGAAACAAATAATGTTGGAGATAAAGATACCATGAAAAGAGAGCTTCAGGATGCTAAAGCTCGTATTGAACATTTGGAGAAGAAAATAGCTATTCTGGAAGGGCGGATTCCTGAGAAGTATCCTGAGGTTAAATATTTAGGATACAAGGAAAGAAAGAGGATATTGGTAAGCACTTTACAGAATATTGAAGTGTAAGAAATCAACTAATTTGTATAAAAGTGTAAAAAATATAAGACTCGGTGTCAATGATTTTAAACCATATTGAAAAAACCTATCAGAAGATAGCTTTATTGTGGGTCACAATTTAATTGATTCAACTGTACTATGATTTCAAATTATAAACAATTAGAAACACAATTCTATTTCAACAATCAACTATGGGATATTAGTGCAAAAATGAATCATGTTTTGAATATTGGATACATTTTAATGTACAAGCTGTTCATATTTGGTTTCACAATGATTGGCTGTCATGTTATTCATAATATTGTTCATTATTTTTAGGTAACAGGTGGTGCAGGCTTTGTTGGTTCACACCTTGTAGATATATTGATGACTCAAGGACACGAAGTAATTGTAGTAGACAATTTCTTCACGGGCCGCAAAAGAAATGTCGAACATTGGTTTGGCCATCGTAACTTTGAGATAATTCATCATGATATTGTTAATCCCTTGTATGTTGAGGTTTGTATCCGTTAAGCTATTAATTTGAAACAATTATGACAACCTCTGTGACCGAGTGATGTGCACACTGGTTTTCAAGGTGCCACTATCTCTGGACATCCCGAGTTCGATTCCCGGTTGGGTAAATATTGAAAACGAACTTTTCAGTATTTCCTTGGGTCTGGCTGGGTGTATGTGGTTATACCAGGCGTGGCTCATCCCGCAATTCAGTCGACTTATCACCTAGGTACGGGCCACTAAGTATAAAATATCAGGCAGGTGTCCCGTATGCTCAGTTGTGCAAGCGACGCGTGACGTAGTAGGTAGGTACCCAGGAAGAAACACACGCGTTTTACCCATTGCAAAATTGATAATATTAAACATTATTCTGCAGCAGTTGGTCATAGTACAAACAAATAAGTCGGCTGACTTGAGCCCTGAGCAAGCGATAATAGCCTAAACACATAGGGCTGTCGCTAATAGTTTATTCAATCGTTACAAAAAGGCACAGTCAATCTCTATACAAAACAATAATTATTAAACACATACAACATAAGAATACAAATTACGATTTTATTTATAAACTAGCTTTCCGCCCGCGACTCCGCCCGCGTGGATTACACGACTTTATCCCGCGGAAATGTGATTTTTTTCCGGGATAAAAAGTAGTCGTATGTTCCTCTCCAAACTACAAAGTATGTATCCCAATTTTCAGCCAAATCCGTTCAACCGTTTTGGCGTGATTGAGTAACAATCATCTAAACTTTCACATTAATAAACATCATTTTTCAAGAAATAGGACGCCGAAACAATAATAGGTTGACCCAACCACGCTAACCACAGTCCAAACTGGGTCCAATTCGCACGTAAAAATATATTAGTAGGATTAAACTACAAATTGGTATCTAGTCAACGAAATCTGAAGCAGCACTATTTCCTAAACACTTTAGATAGGTAAACAACTAATACACCGTTCTTATTGGCTAGTTAAAGTGAAGAAAGACAATTCTGGATTTGATAACCGCTGCAATATTTTCTAAAGTTACTCGAATTTGTAGCAATATTTTGTAAAGTTACTCGAATTTGTAGTTAAAGGAGGTAAACCTACACGTACAAATTATTACGAGCGGAAACGCAGCGGAAGCGTGCATGTGGTGGGCGCGGGCGGTATTACGTACGGCGCGAGCGCGCGCGGCAGTGGCCTATGTTCCTCTCCAGCCGGCCTAGCATGAGCGGCTTATAACACGCGATATGATATGGTACGGCATTCCGTACACCTTAGTGGGGTAAGCAAGACAACTTGCCGTGCCATATCATATCGCGCGATAAAAGCCGCTCATGCTAGGCCGGCAGGCTACAAAGTATCTGTGTCCCAAATTTCAGCCAAATCCGTTCAGCCGTTTTGGCGTGATTGAGTAACAAACATAATACAAACATCCAAACATCTAAACTTTCACATTTATAATATTAAGTAGGAAGTAGGATAGGATTTTCATTCATTCATACCAACGTTCTTTCGACATAGTAGCCAACATTTGGATGCGGAGTAAATACTGATTTATTAAGAATACATGAACCCTTTATATAGTTGGGTTTTAATAATACAATAATTAAAAGAAAGTAGGTTAGAATATCAAATTACATGGTGTACTCTTACTGTAAACAATGTCCGTATTTGGATAGATACCAGATACTCTTGGTTTTATATATTGCATAATATGCAATATATAAATAATATCTAAAGTAGCTGCCGTATGCGTTGCATACATACAAACTACCTAGGCGTAACGTCATAATTAGGTAAGGTGCATTGGGACAATTGCGATAGAAATTTATACGAGTTGACTAGCCTCTGGAGTGCGCAACGCTTCTACAGAAGCGTCGTCGTGCAAAAGTAGCGTTTTATTTCGCGCTTTTTTTTGGTTGATTGTTAAAAATTTTATATCATCAAATGTTATAATAATAATAATAATACTGGGTTTTTAATAATAAAATTCTGAAATACGTAGGCATATTTTTGGACGTAGGGGATATTGCGAACTACGTTGTTGAGGTAATTCCGAAGTAATTGAAAAATCGATATTTTTTAACTTTGACCGACGGTTTAAATTTCTTTTTTAGTCGTTAATACCCCTTACACAAAATTCCATTAATTTTGTTAAAAGTATCGCTAATATTTTTCTTGTAACACTTTTATTTCGGATTTACCCCAACAAAAGTGTGTGGTTCTTAACATGACAGTTAAGTTTAAAGGGTAAGAAAATTCGTGTGCATGAAAGCTAAGCAAAACAAAGCGAACTAACGAGCAATATCTAGATTCGTTAATAGGCGCAGATTCCTGCGGGATTCCTTCCAAAACGTAACGGGGTTATTCCGAATGTTTGGTTATCGGAATTACACCCTAGGGGTATTTCCAAAAAATAAATAAAACCACAGCTATTACATTCAAATTCTCTTAAACACTCAGAAAAAACAATAATCTATCATGAAAATCAACACAAACCAAGATAACTTACCAGAATCCTGAGAAAACATTTTTGTTACGAAGCAACAAAAATGTCGCGAAAGACACTTGTTCGGCGAAAATTGACACTGTGCACATGCTGTTGACATTACAGGCTCCGTGCACCGATGCGACTAGTGCAATGAAGATGGGTACTGGTTTAATGTGGCCATTAAGACAATATCGCTAGCATTTGGTAGATTTTTTGAATTATCGGACTATCCCCTCTTTCGGAATTACCCCAATGCACCTTAGCCGTTAGTATGGAGTGTTTTGGTTGGGTGAGTCCAATTTGTGTGCATTTCAAACTGTGATATCTCGGGCAGTTTTCATGCTAGCGAAATAATTATTTTACCTATGTTTCTTTCTTTGAGAGGTTATTATAAATAATATAAAGTAAAATATATTCGTCATGCCTATTGTAGAGTGATTATAGTGACTGACACGGTTGTTATTCCTATAACTTACTTAAAACATTAATATAAACACAGAATTTCGACGTTACTTTGCAGTCGAGTGACCCTAGTGAGGACAACCAAAACCACCCAATATAAACACAGAATTTCGACGTTACTTTGCAGTCAAGTGACCCTAGTGAGGCAACCAATACCATCCAAAACCAATTTGGCTTAAGTGTATCTGAGTAATAGTACTATATTACGTATAGATAGTGTTCATTTTCGCTTGTTGTTAACGGTAGTGTAGTCGGTAGTTAAGGCGATACTCGAAAAAATTATGCTGAAGCAAGATAGCAATGAGAAAACGACGCGCGCGGGAGCGAGACCGATTTTGCAGATTAGGCAAAAAAACAAAATCACTTCGTATTAAAAAAACTACAGCGATTTAAAAAAAATGCATCTATACGATCCTAAATATTATTGTTGTCCACTAATTAAACCAATTTCCAATAGTGTAAGTAACCCCATTTAAGAATAATCTTGAATTTTCGTATTTTTATAAAAGTTTTTTCGAGGCAAAATCATAAAATCGTGTTTTTGAAACTATACGAATCTATATAAAGGTCTGAAGAAATATATATCTTATTACCAGATTTGTAACAACTGTAACCGTCCTATAGTTCGATCCGTTCGGTAGGCGTGCAGGTGCAAATCATTTTAGACCTAATTGTCGCATGGAAAATATTGATAATTTATTGTAACTGTTTCGGAAGTGAGCTTTCTGTACCTTTACCTATATTATTCTGTGGTTATGCCAGTCGATCTTTGCAATTTTAAAATACTAGTGCTCGTGCTACTAAAGTTTGGTAATGGAACAATGTATGTCCAACATTTATTTATTATTGCACAGGATATTATTCTACTGGGACCCCACTAGGTAAGCAAATTTATAGAATGATCAAACAAAACAGATTCAATATGAGTTATTAATATCTTATTTGATTTTATAAAGTTAAGATAGCAAGATCAGTTGTAATATTTGTTAACAATCATTATATTCTATATTTTGTGTTGATAAACAATTAATCTACTTAGAGGATAATTGTTTTATTTTATACATACACTAGTGGCCCCCGCGGTTTTACCCGCGTGGTACCCGTACCCGTGGGAATATCAGAGTAAAGTAAAACCCATGTCACTCAGGAAAAATGTAGCTTTCTAATGGTGAACGAATTTTTGAAAGCAGTCCAGTCGTTTCTGAGTTTATCCATTAAAAACGTACGAACAAAAAAAACGGTCTTTCCTCTTTATAAGATAATAGCTTCTCTTGCGCGGTTTCATCCGCGTGGACTAAGACCCATGCCCAGCAGTGGGATAAGAATCTATCTATCTAATGGTTAAAGAATTTTTGATATCGGTTGAGTAGTTCCAAAGATTACCCCCCTACAACCTAAAAAACTTACAAACTTTACCTCTTTATAATTTTAGTATAGACTAGTGGCTCATCGCGGTTTCTCCCACGTGGTACCCGTTCCCGTGGGAATGTCATGGTAAAATATAGCCTATGTCTCAGGAAGAATGTAGATGTAGCTTTCTAATGTTGAAAGAATTTTTAAATCGGTCCAGTGGTTTTGAGTTTGTCCATTACAAACATACCTACAAACAAAAAAAAACTTTATTCTTTATAGGAAGTATCATAGCCTTCCGCCCGCGGCTTCGCCCGCGTGGACTATACGACTTTATCCCGCGGGAATGTGATTTTATCCGGGATAAAAAGTAGCCTATGTCAGCTCCAGCTCTCAAACTATCCCCATACCAAAAATCACGTCGATCCGTTGCTCCGTTTTGACGTAAATAACGGACAAACAAACAAACACACTTTCCAAACCACAATAGATGTATGAATATGTAGATGGATCGATGTATAAATGTATTAAATGTGTTTACTTTTCAGGCAGATGAAATATACCACTTGGCTAGTCCTGCTAGTCCTCCACACTATATGCAGAATCCAGTAAAAACAATCAAAACAAACACTTTAGGAACCATCAATATGTTAGGTAATTATACAAACTGATTTAACTATCGTTGGCATCATATAATCTTTCAACCGCCTGTCTTCTAAAGGCGCGCTTAAACGGGCAACAAAAAAATGCGCAATTCCTGTCAATCCCCGCCAAATATGACGTCACGACCACATCAAGCAATAATGAATCAGGTATTTTTGAAACAACATGAGTCCACTTTTTGGTGAAATTGACTTTTTGCATTTTTATGCTGACAATCATGCCATACACCCCTAGCTTAATTGAAACAACTCAAGTCCTTTTCTTTCCATATATTTTAAATTATGATATTTTTGAAACAACACTAGTCCAGCCTACTTATTGTCTAATTTCAAAATCTATCGAAATACTTCTTTTTGGCACAAATAAAAGCTTACCAAAGAAATGAAGCAATGTATTACATCTATCTGTCGAATGAAAGCGATTGCGATAGATTTTAAAGTTAGACAGAAGTACCATGGACTTATGTTGTTTCTATAATTTCTTAGTGGTCGACAGCTGTCCATCATCATTATTCTATTTGATTGTGATTGTACTTTGGAAATAAGTAATTTCGGTTATTTTCTGGATAAGATTTTTTCAATAAACACAAATTATCCAACATATTGTCTTTCATTTTCAGAGAAATTCTAGTAACAACATAAGTCCACCACTTTCGATGCAATTTTTTTCATTAATGTGATTTTTTTTTTACTATACTTATTACGTGAGAATATCTAAACTTGTGCATATTTTATATTGTCTGAACAAAGACATCATGTTTTCCTTCAAAATTTTTCAGTATTTAGTTTTTTAGCTCTCCTGAAAAGTTCGGTCTCATGGATTTGTGAGATTTCAAAAAATACCTGATTCTAAGAGCGTTGGCAAAATGACAAAATGTAGCAACCTGTTGCTGTGATACGGCCACACAATACCTACCACGAAATATGAAGCAACATCGCTCCACTCCACTTAGTTGCTCCAGATTGATCCATTACAGTTGCCAGACAATTATTGCCAAAAAAATTGCTCGTGTACGCGCTTTTAGGTCTAGTGGTAAAGCCCGCCGGTATCAGACCCAGAGGTCCTGGGACCGTACTATGAAACGCTAATCCGAAACTTCGGTTAGCACCGCCCCTTTCACTCGCTTCTGTCCCGACTAGAGAGTGAGAGGGTATACCGAAGTTTCGGGTTTTGCGTTTCAGAGTAGGTCCTCTGGTTTCAATTCCCAGTGGGGGTACATATTGTATTCGGTTTGTTTGGTGGTAGGACTTGTTCTAAGTCCGCCTGGCTAGCTACCACAATCTTATCTAAGTCTGACGCCATCGCCATAACAATAACAACGATGTTTTCAGCATTGTTGTGTTCCGGCAGTTTGAGATTAGATAGCCAGTTCCTCAGTAATTAAGGATCCAGGAAGTTGTGCGCTTCCGCCTTCAGCATTATGTTCACTTAACCTTTAAAAGATGTTTTAAATGTATATCGGAAAATCAATCACTTATCCAACACACATTTGACACAAATTATTGTAGAAATATTATACTGACAGTTTTATTTAAATGACCATGAAGTAAGCATGTTTGTTTGAAAATAAAGCAAATGCCCGTTTTTTCTCCAAACAAGTGTATATTGATGATAATATGATGATATTTAAGACTGCAAATTCCATGCAATAATCAAAATTTTAATCAAACACTTGATTTGTATTTTCAGGCTTAGCTAGGCGGGTTGGTGCTAAAATTCTTATAGCAAGCACATCAGAAGTTTATGGAGATCCAATGGTGCATCCACAGCCGGAATCGTACTGGGGACATGTTAATCCCATAGGTAAGTCAGTGAAAATATATTTGCAATGCGACCAGGGGGGCTGACATAGGCTTCATTTGATATTTGAAGCCCAAATTTTGTCCTTATTTGGGCATAAATGGTCTTCAAATGTCAAATGAAGCCCATACCATATACATATTTTTTTGCCGGTAGCCCCCGTAAGTTTAAACAGTGGCGCTACTTTCGCGTTAAAGTAATAGATTATGTATAGAAAACTGAGTTTTATTTTAATGCCCTACCTAGCAACTGTCAAAACTAGTAGCTTTTCCAAAAAAAAAACACCAAATTGTACTGACATTCCCTTTTCAATAGAAGAAAATCAACAGAAATGTGTCTGCTGAAATTAAAGATGAGCTGCCGTAATCAACATACTATTACATTTCATTCGCCCGGACAGTTAAAGGTCGTGGGTTCGAATCCCATCGGAGCTAGTTGTGAGACGAGTCAATTTTTCTAATACTTCATTTTCAATAATAAAAATTGCATTGTGAATGCAAAAAAGTAAAAATAATTCGAAATAATTGCCCTTATCCCATTTATTTGGGGTCGGCGCAGTATGTCTCTTTCTTCCATTCATCCCTCTCAGCCGTCACCACCTCTGCAGTCACCCCTTCTTGCACATATCACCCTTCACGAAATCTATTCAGCCTTCATCTTCCATCCACACTCAAAACTTTAGAACCTTTTCACCACATGTCATTCATCTGTAGAATTTTCGAACCGATGGCGTAGCTTCTATGACGTTCATAAGTACTGTATCAGCCTAAAATGAATAAATGGTTTTTAGTTTTATTTTAAATTTTCAATCCCTCCGCATCACATGACCATATCATGCAATTCGAGTTCATGATGTTTCCTCTCTCGATTGCAGGACCTCGTGCGTGCTACGATGAAGGGAAAAGAGTAGCGGAAACCCTAGCTTATTCTTATGCTAAGCAAGAGAATGTATCAGTAAGAGTGGCCAGAATATTCAACACGTATGGGCCACGGATGCATGTGTCTGACGGGAGGGTGGTCTCAAATTTTGTCATGCAGGCGTTACAGAACTTAACAATTACAGTAAGTTATAGTTATGTTCAGTTTTTCTTACTATTTAGTTGGTTACTCTTATTCAAGAGATGTTAAGTACGAGTAGGTATATAGGTTAGATTAGTAAGCACTTAACAGCGAGTGGTCGAGGATCAAAATCCCATACTTCAAAATTGATTTTTAACTCGGCATTTCGGCAACGATCTTAAGTAAGACGGTTACGGTTAAGATTTTTAACCGTCCTCGCACACGAGCACGGTTAAGATTCTTAACCGTCCTCGCACACGAGCCACAAACTAGCTAGAAGAAGTAACAAGTGACGACTACCGGCTTCGGCGTTCATATAAAATGTATGAAAACTACAGGAAAAAGGTCGGTGGCGTCGTTTTTCAGTGGCCCGTATGCGGCGACGCTAAGAGCAGGCCACACCAAGAGCCGAATTAAACATACACTTCATTGGCGTTAAGCGGCCCACAGACTATCAGTCCGTCGGCAGGCCGCCTGCAGTCCTTGATCGAACAGGCCGCGTGACATTCGGCAGACTTATTACCAAAACAAGCAACCAGTTGCTAATTGTACAATTGCAACGCGACTGCTACTAGTTGCGGTTGGTTTGCAATCGGTACAGGTCGGTACAGTAAATTTCATGCCATTTTAGTTCACAAATCGCTCGCTTGTGGCGCTATCGTAGCGATTTACGTTCCGTAATACGAATATGTGTTTTGGGAGCGATTAATTGGTAATTGTTGCGATTGCGACTGTCACTTTAAGATCGGTAATAACCCTGCGGTTTGTATGTAAATCTGTGAGTGTGTGGCAGATTGCGGCCAACTGACAGGCCGTTGCCTGCAGGCAAACTGATAGTCTGTGGGGCCCTTAATGCCAATGCAAACATCAAAACTAATGTCAGACATCAAAAGTAAGGACTTTATTGCAAGGCTATAAGGTTCACTGATTCAATGATTCGCTCCGTAAACTTAATTCACCTGAGTTAATTCACCTAGGTGAATTAAGTATACTATTCGTAAACTTTAATCACCTGTACCGCTGGTCACAAAACAAAAGACATATATTTAAAATAAGAAGTAAACTTTATTCACCCAAGTTAAAATGGATCACCTAGGTGAATAAAACCTACTCTTAGTAAACTTTAATCACCTGTAAGTACCGCTAGTCACAAAACAAAAGAGATATTTAAAATAATCACCCCAGCTAAAAATCTAACGGACCATTTATAGAAAATGGCTTACATATATAGAAAATGGCTTATAATACTTATGACCATTTTTTAGTTGAACGCTGAATCTGCGTTGTTTTGGAGTGCGCTTGGTGTCTGC
This sequence comes from Crambus lathoniellus, assembly GCA_949710035.1. Taxonomy (NCBI): domain Eukaryota; kingdom Metazoa; phylum Arthropoda; class Insecta; order Lepidoptera; family Crambidae; genus Crambus; species Crambus lathoniellus. The sequence goes on from OX453297.1 coordinate 17,207,285, forward strand.
GTTATTTTAAAATGCCGCGATCAGATCAAGTAGCTTTCTATTAAACTATTTTATTCGTTTACCTACTTAGAGTAGTGTGGAAAGTTTGCTTTGAGGAAACACATAATAAACTTATAATAGATTGCAGGAAAATTGTGTGTCACTATGACAATCATAAATAAACTATCATATGCACTCATATGTCCAGGGGAAAGTCACCGGGTCATGACGGTCTCAGTGTCGAGCACCTGAAGTTCGCTGGAGTACACCTTCCGAGGGTTCTATCTTTGCTTTTTAATTTTTCCCTTTCGCACAGCTATTTACCGAGAGATCTTATGCGTACATTGGTCGTTCCTATAGTTAAAAATAAAACAGGTGACATATCTGACCTGTCAAATTACAGACCAATTTCACTGGCTACCATTATAGCTAAGATACTGGACAGTCTGTTTGATAAACAGATGGATAAGTTTATACATCTGCACGATGCACGATTCGGCTTTAGGCCAGAATTATCGACCGAAAGTGCTATCCTCTCTCAAGCAGATTGTCCACTACTATACAGCCAGAAATACACCGGTGTACGCGTGTTTCTTGGATCTCTCGAGGGCGTTCGATCTTGTCAATTATGATGTGCTATGGCGCAAACTTGATTCAGACTCGGAACTCCCTCGTGAAATGATTGCGTTGTTGAGATATTGGTACAATAACCAGCAGAATAATGTACGATGGGCGGGTACTCAGTCGCATGTGTATGGGTTGTAGTGCGGGGTGAGGCAGGGGGGGATAAGCTCACCTCGTCTCTTCAACCTATACATGAATGACTTGATTGGGGAGCTGAGTGGTACTGGTATTGGTTGCTCCATAGATGGCGTCTGTATGAACAACATCAGTTACGCGGATGATATGGTGCCCACGGGCTCAGATATAACGCAAAGAAGAGTGAATTTGTATTTTTCAAGGCAGGAAGTAAACAGTACGCACCTTCTGCGATCACTCTTTGCGGTAGTCCTCTTAATCAGGTGAGGCAATTTAAATATCTGGGCCATTGGGTCACTGAAGACTTGTCCGATGATATGGACATCGAGCGGGAACGGAGGGCGCTGTCTGTCCGCCACATGCTCGCTCGAAGATTCGCACGGTGTACAGTGGACGTCAAAGTGACGTTATTCAAGTCTTACTGTCAGTCACTGTACACGTGTAGTTTGTGGGTGCGATACACACGGCGGGCATACAGCGCACTCCGTGTGCAGTACAATAACGCGTTCAGGGCGATGTTGGGGCTGCCACGATGGTGTAGTGCGTCTGCGATGTTTGCAGAGGCAGGCGTACCCGATTTCTACGCCGTAATGCGCTCTCGCTGTGCGTCATTATTGTACAGGGTGTGTGGCAGCTCCAATACCCTCTTGGCGACGTTAGTTGAAAGGTGGGACTCCCCCATGCTGCAGGTCTGGATGGGCTATCATACTCTCGCTAACAATGAGAGGATGAGGCCTATGACCTTGTTTTTATTTTTGTTTCTTTTTAAATTTTTGTTTTAATCTAAGTACTAACATTATACATATAAGATTTATTGTAATTTACTAACAAAAATGGAACCAGTTTTCTGAATAAAAAAAATTATATATAGAATTATATATATTATATATATATTGAGCCAGAGTTTTACTGATAAAAAACATTCTTCATATATAAAAGTGAATAAAGTTTACTTAAAAGTATACTTTATGCACCTAGGAGAATAAGGTGAATAAAGTTTTGTGAAAGTAATTTTAATGCACCCAGGTGATTAAAGTTTACGAATAGTAAACTTAATTCACCTAGGTGAATTAACCCAGGTGAATTAAGTTTACGGAGGGCAATGATTGACATTAACAATACTGGCAATTGAAATTTACAAGAATAAGCTTTCTCTCGCTTCTGCCATGCCCGGTGAGCGAGGGGGACGGGTTTAACGAAGATTATTTTTCCGTTAAATTAGTCTGCCTACAGGTTTGCTCCTTGATACTCTGACTGACATATGCGCAAAAATTTACTGCTACAACAACTTGATATCTACTTGTACCCAACACAAGTCCACTTTTAGTTTTGTCGTTAACTAAATTAAATATTTTATAGTGAGATTAATCTATTATTTTGTTTTCAGCTGTATGGCAACGGGAAGCAGACTCGTTCATTCTGTTATGTATCAGATCTGGTAGATGGACTATTGTCCTTGATGGAGTCTAGTTATACCTTGCCCGTCAATATCGGGAATCCGGTAGAACATACCATAGAAGGTAAATGAAACTTATCAACTCAAATCACTAGAAAAAATCTTAAAAGCTTGCTTTCATAGATATTGTCGTATCTCATTATCTGAAAGGCGCGCGTACACGGGCATTTTGTTTGGCAACAATGAGCAGTTTTCAGTTGACCGTTCGATAACATTAAAATTTTCCATAAAGCTCGATAGATGGCGTTACCTAAATTTTGAGAAACAGTAAGTACAGTATTGTATGAAAAAACGCGTTGCTTCTTTTTTGGAAAATAACGCGTTTGATTTTATTAATAATATAGTGGCAAGGCAACTGATATTACCGTTGTTTATTTCTTTTTGTTCTTCTACGTATGGCGGTCATTATGAATAGTCAATTTCTTTGTTTTAAATTACTAATAACGTCTGAAGGCCTCGAAAGCCATGGCCAGTTAAATTTCTATAAAAATAATATTCTCAAATTTTAACTAGTGCCATCTCTCGAGAGTTAGCAAAAGCTAAGTCTGAAAATTGCTCATTGCCTGGCAAGTGTAATGGATCAATCTGAAGCAATTAAGTGGAGCGATGTTGCTCCATATTTCGTGGTATTGTGTGGCCGTATCTCAGCAACAAGTTGTTACATTTTAACATTTTGCCATCGCCCTTAATTGCTTGATGTGGTCGTGACTAGGGCATCGAAACTCGGTTCAATTTTGAAAACCCGGGTTTTCGGGTCTAAGAGTAATCAAAACCCGGGTAGACCGGGTTTTTCGAGCTTTTCGATCTTTTTGTTATAATTTTATTAAATACAAGAAACTGGGTTATTACATTAATTTTTACAATGAGTACAAGATGTTAAGAATGTGGAAGGATTAAAATAAATGAAAAATAGTACTTTCCAAATTACAAAAACAGTTATCTAATATAAAAAAGTCATAGATTTTTATTTTTTCAGAATATCTTAAAACTAAGTAAGTATAGATTACTAACTTAGCGCCATTACAGACTTGCAGGACTGGCCATCATAAATTTCGGGACTGGTAGCAGACGATTTCTTATATTTTTTTATATTTGTACTGGGTATGCAGTATGCATGCATGTGACCACCATCCAGCATAGCAGACAGTATGCAGTCTAGGATGTTGTATGCTTACCCAGGAGGTGCCCATTCACTCTTGCTTTAAAAAGGCCAAGGTTATAATGGCCAGACGCGCATCCGGCTCGACCCCTGTTGGCCCAGAGCCGATCACGCCTATCCCGACAAGCTGGTTTGCAAATAAGATCCGTGAACGCACTATAGAATTACACCAACTGAACTGGAGCTCGCTGGATTCGTGCAGACAGGCGAAACTCGCACAACCACGCGCGTCTATTCAGGGCCCTGATACAACTGTGCAGACCGCAACTTCGCCTGGTAACAGGTGCTATTACTGGTCATGGACAATTTAACAGACATCTTATTAATTTAGATGTCACCGACAGTCCCCTATGCAGAGGGTGCATGGAGGAAGAAGAAACAGCTGCCCACGTACTGCTGGAATGCAGGGGGGTGGCCCCTACCGGGTGAGGTACACTCGAGGACAAATTCGGTGAACCACCTCTTACCTACTTCTTTTCACGTGGCTGGTGCCTCGCCATTCACGCGCAGACCCTTTTACTATTTTTTATGTATTAAACTAGGGTAGTACAATGCATAAGCAATTACGGATAGGGGCTGCAACTGAACGGTGAGACGCCAGCCACACGAAAAGAAGTAAGATGTGGTTCACCGAATTTGTCCCCGACTGTACCTCGGCTCGCCGGGCAGCGTCCAGGAAGCGATCACGAATGTGAAAGCTCTTGGAGCGTTCCTGGCTGAGCTGCGCTGGCTGGAGTGATCTGGCTGCGCACCCTCCAGACGCAAAATTGGCGCAAAAGACGTCGAGTTGCAGAAACCGCCCGTATTGATAAGAAGAGGAAGAATGATCGGGGAACGCATTCGCAGGTAGCGCATTCCAATCTTTAGCAGCTCGCACTAAAAAACGTACTGGCAAAGCGCTTAGTACGAACAGGTGGTATGTCTACGATGTATGGATGGTAAGCTGACCTGCATCTGGTAACCCCATGGTGGAAAGGGGCTGGAGGAACAAGATTGTGCAGTTCCTGTGCGCACTCTCAAAAGTGAATCCGGTAAAACACCGACAGACCAGCAACAGCAACTCTACGGCGATGACTGAGACTTTGAAGTATAGCTTTTTCTAAAGTTGTCTCCAATGAACTTCTTTGCGCGGTTTTCAAACGCATCTACAACTGCCAGTTGGTACTTCAAAAATCTAATCAAAATTGTTTATTTGTTCCTAAGGAAGTCGGTGATCCAGATGCAGAGGCCGTCAGAGATTCCATATGAGGGAAGCTTGCCAATTCGGCTATCATGCCAGGCCCTATCAAATGCTTTGGAAATATCAAGCGAGACAGCAAGTGCTTCGCCATGTCTATCGAACGCTTGATTCCAAAGGTGGGTGGCGTACACGAGAAGATCTGCAGTCGACCGTCCGCGGCAAAAACCATATTGGAAGTCACTTAGTTTCAAGTTACGCCAATAGATGTTTATTCAGTACATGCTCCGTAGTCTTGCAGAGTATGAAGGTGACTGAAATCAGCCTGTTGTTAGAGGGGTTGGCATAGCTATATTTTTTAGGTATGGGCTGCACATTGGCACGCTTCCACGACTGAGGAACAAGACAATTCCTGTCTCAAGTGAGAGGCGGCTCATGATAGGAGACAACTAGGGTGCACAGTTACGCAGGACTATTGCCGGGATTTCATTAGGACCACTGACCTTATTTCCTAGACCACGGAGAGCTTTGAGAGCCTATTTGTGGCGAATGTGAATATTAGCCATGGAAGAGCTAGCACGAGGTATCTTCGGTAGAGTTTGGCGTGTAACATCTATACGTGAATTCTCTGCAAAGAGAGACGCAAACAGACGAAAATATGCTATATTTTCGGGGTCGTCTTCATGAGCAATATATGACAAACTAGTCGAAAAGATCGGAGAACTAGTTCTTATTCCATTTGGTTCCATGGGGTGAAATGTGGAGTCCACATTTTATCCTCTCCATGTCCTAAGATGGACGCACCGCGCGCGTTCCATTTAACTTGCTTTGCTTGTTTTCTTGGTACGAACGCAGCAACAAAGCATCTTTTATTGTAATAATTTATCAGTGTGTTTTTATTCCATTTATTATTGCATTCGAAGTGGCTTGTACTTAATAAATAACAAAAAGAAAAGTATTAAAAATAATTGATTGAATCAGGCGTCACTTGGCGGAAGTCCCTGACCATTGTGAAAACGAAGTATGTGTAGCTTACTTCCGCAAAAAAAAACACAATATGCAAGATGCAGCGCCCGCCCGCCCGCAAAAAATTGCACATACACACCACTAAAATACCAGTGCACTATACCTGCATTTAGCAAGATAGCAATACACCTTGCACTTTCACCGATTAGACTACTCTACACGTGTTTCGCCCCAACCTGGGGCATCCTCAAGAGGTAGTTCGTGCGAAAACCGGGTTTGTTGGTTGTTTTTTTGCGAAAGTAAGCTACATTTCAGCTATATTTTGTTTTTCACAAAGTATTATAAATACCCGAAAAACCCGAAAAAACCCGGGTTTTAAAAATCTAACCCGGGTTTTTTGTATTCCTTAAAACCCGGGTAAACCCGGGTTTTTCCGGACCGGGTAAACCCGGGTTCGATGCCCTAGTCGTGACGTCATAATTTGGCGGGTATTGACAGGAATTGCGCAATTTTAGTTGCCCATGTAAGTGCGCCTTTATACCATGTTGCAACTATTTGCAGTCTGCTGTCGGTCCTATAACCAATGAGAGATTTTCTGCCAGTAAATTAAAAAAAAAGATTATTTATTATCTGACCTACACTTGTAATTTAAAGTTGTGCAAGAAGGTTCAAGGCCAAAAAAAAGTTGACGTTGATGGAAGAAAAGAAATGTCAAATAATTCTATTCCTCTTGTTTTGCGTTGCAATACCATACCGACCATACCGCGAGTTGTAGATAAGCCTTTTCAGTCCTGCAAATGGTTTTTTTCCTTCTGCAAGTGTTTTTTTTTAAATTGACTGTCTTAACGTAGACTTCTTGCCATTAAATAAAAAAAAGCAGACCCATGTCTGATGAACGCCATCTGTTGAGTTTTTTGGAACTAACTTTTTTTCTTTTTTAATCATCTGTCAGAAAATCCCTCATTGAACAAAACTGCGTGAGACAAAATTTTTTATAAACTTCAGAGGTCTAATTGATCCAAGTCGAAAGAAATAACTAAGGACGACGGGCATTTTGGCCCATAAGGCCAACAGCCATTTTCTTAAATTAAACATTATTTACTATGACAACTTTCACCAATTCGCTGTACCAGGGACGGCTCTAGCCCATGTAGCGCCCGGGTGCAATCAATACCTAGGTGCCCTCTTCTATCAAAATGTGCGGTCAAAATGGAATAGGTAACCCACACCCAAAAACCCATTTATCATCATCATCGCACTATCTTTAAAAGATTGTATATAATGTGACATTATGCACTAAGCCACGATAGCCTAGTGGATAACACACCGACTTACTTTTTGTAGTGTATATAAGATAGTAATCATCATCATCATCATAGCCGTACGACGCCCACTTCGGGGCACAGCCTTCCCGAAGGGTCTCGTCCTCAGCAGCGGTTTCCCGCGACCTTGACCAGGGGCCTTACCGGCGAACTTTCCGATAATCGGAAATATTTTCGGCTTTAATTTAAAACATTTATTACGAAGTACGTTATTGTACTATTTGCCGAAGTTATTTGGAAGATATCGATGTTTCTGGGACAGCATGAATCGTTGTTTGCCATTTTGGCCTGATTGGAGCTCGATATATCTGTTTTAATTTGAAGCCCGGCAGATTTCCGATTATCGTAGCGTTCGCCGGTACGGCCCCAAATCATCGGTCCACCTTGTAGGGGGCCTGGCCACGGAACGTTGTCCGGTTCGCGGTCGCCATACGAGAACCTTTCCGCGCCAACGGCCATCGGTTCTCCGCGCTAAGTGCCACTTCAACTGAGCAATCCTTCGAGCGATGTCGGTTTTTTAAATAACAGTAATGCACTACATAAAACAGACAGTCTCAGATCAGAATGATCTAAATAACACAAGGCTAGGCATGTGTATTTTTTTAACTTTTATTTTAATTCGGTTTGAACAACTGTAGACGAGGTGTTTGTGTTTCGTTGCTTTAGTCTAGTGTCGCCTTTGTGGTCTAGCTAGTGGTACACAGCACCGGTATCAGTGCCAGAGATTCCGAGTACAATTCCCAGTAAAAATACTAATATTGTATTTGGTTTGGTTGGTGGTAGGACTTGTTCTTAATCCGCCTGGCTAGCTAGCCATCTTATCTAAGTATGTCGCAATAACAAAGGTGTTTATAGCATTTTTGTATACCAGCAGTTGGAGATACGGTAGCCAGTTCCTCAGTTATTGAGGATTCCGGGAGTAGTGCGCTTCCATCTTCAGCTTTGCTTATCATCACCCAACGTCAAGTGAAATGAAGGCTAAATGTCATAGCCCACTTATACCGCACCGCCGCGGCGGTTGATATGTTGATATTTGGTTGGGTGGGAGCGGCGCGCCGCTCCCACCCAACCAAAGTATGAGCAGCCAAATATGGACTTACGATCACTGTAGATGCACTTTACAGTAACAATATACAGCGCGCGGTAAGCGAGCCTGCCGCAAGCTAAAGTGCATCTACAGAGCACGACATTAAGTCCATATTTGACTGCTTATACATTGGTTGGGTGGGAGCGGTGCGGTATAAGTGGGCTAAGTCCATTAAGTGCTACCAATTGAGAATAAAAAAAAACAGTTATGTAGTTAATTTTGTTCCAAATACTTGTTCCAGAATTCGCGATGATAATAAAGAATCTAGTCCCCGGGTGCCGCAGTACTGTGGCGACGGGCGCGGCCGTGGAGGACGACCCGCAGCGGCGCCGCCCCGACATCGCCCTGGCCGAGGCGCAGCTACACTGGACTCCCAAGGTATCGTATACTCAACATACAGACATGTCACTATATACAATCTAGTCCGTGGGTGTCGCAGCGCGGCCATGGAGGACGACCCGCAGCGGCGCCGCCCCGACATCGGCCTGGCCGAGGCGCAGCTACACTGGACGCCCAAGGTATCGTATACTCAACATACAGACATGTCACTTACAATCTAGTCTCCGGGTGCCGCACGACCGCAAGTGTCTACTAACGGCCACAAGTCCCTGTCGCGCGCTTCAGCTACCTTTGTAGCCGCTTCTAGCTTCATGTTGCGGCGTTTGTGGCGGTCGGTCGAGTGTGGCTCGTTTGCGGCTTTTAGGCGGATAACACACTGCCTCCGGTTTCCGCACTACCGAACGGAGATGCGGCGTGATTTGTCATACACTGCGGGTTTTGTATGCACATCAAGATTCTACAGCCATAGTTAAGAAGTGCATTACCACAAATCGGATCGGTGTGCGGTGCAGTGTGGGAACCGCCTTACTTGTGTTTTGAAGTACAGTCGGACCAATTAAATTATGACCCATTTGGCTAATAATTTGTGTGAAAGCGTTAAAAATATTAAGGCCAGTGACAAAGTCAATTCCCCTTATTCCAAAACGTGGACTATTGTTAGACCTGGTTTAAAAAATATGCAAATTCTGTCTTTCATTTGGAAAACAAAAGTGACAGCACCAATTTAGTAGGTACCAGTTTTAAACTAGGACTATTCTAGTCATGGTTTGGAATAAGGGGGGATAAGTTTAAACGACCTTATTGAATTTTCTTATCTATTGGAAAATAGCCATAGCCTAAATTGGGGGGGGGGGGTCACGATTTACTTTAGCTATGTATTTACGTCTTATTACATAAAAGCAAACGGCACTAGGGTGTGCTTGCTTGTTGTGCTAACTGTAAAGTCGCCACGATCAGTTTCATTAACAATTTCCATACAAGCTACATATTTCAATAACATCATGCTTTATGTGACAAGATAAGCAGACTTCATTGATCTACAGCATACAAAGACTTTTAAAACTAATGTTGTTTCAATTTGGCTTATAAAAAATACTTTCATTTCCAGGTGTCTCTTGAAGATGGACTTCGGAGAACAATTGACTATTTTAGAGAAGAATTATCCAGAACGACATTTTACAACAATCAGACTTATATGGATATAAATGTTAAGCCACACAATTAGACTTTAATCATAATATTCCTGTAATAAATGTGATATTAGTGTGTCACCACGCTGGGGACATAAAAGAATGTTTTCTCTAATCTTACAATTTTATTATTTATGTTTGCACAGTGACGTTTTAAATGTTTTTGTATCGTTTTTATAAAATCACTTGCTGGGATAGTCGTCCTTAAGTGAAAATGTAGACTTTTTTATATTGTGTTCAATTGTTTAAAATGAAAATTACATATTTCTTAAAATGTTTTCAGAGGTTTTATTGATTTATTTATAAATTATGTATTTGTGACTAGAAATGAATTTCATCTGCAGCATTTGCTGGGTAGTATATTCCAGTTGTATGAGTATGATTCTCTGTGAGTAATATCAGTCTTGCAAAGTTTCTCTCCATGTGAATAGACTAATGTTCGGTACATCTGGAACATGTCACTGGGGGTCTGTTTGTGTCTCACTAGCATGTTTGCATTGCACCCTCGAGATATCCATTCAGTGTCAAACCGGACATCATGTACTCTGTTAATACTGTCAAGGGCTGCCGTCCACACACCCATGGAGACATCTTCAGAGTTGTAGAGACTGAAACAGGAAAAAGAAATTACAAACTATAGCTTTATGATTTTAAATTAATTTTATGCAATTGGCTGCTTGACATATATAAAAATAAAATATGTAAAAAACAGTATTGAAAATGATAGCTTAGAGGTAAATAATAAATATGTAATTTATTTCTATTATCATCTCCCTTCATTTCTATTATCTAAACATGAGAAATGTCGAAAACAATTCTAATGAAATGTCATTTTACTGACTTTGAAGTCACGTAACTGAGCGTTTTAGCGGGAAATTCAATCGTCATTGGAAAAATATCTAATATTTATTAAAATATGCATTTTTGAGAGAAACTCGTTTGTGATGGTAGATAGCAACATATTTTGCATTGCACTTTGCATATCTTAAAACATGTTTCATAAAACTGTCACATAGCCAGTTATGTAAGTGTAAAAAATTGTACTTAATAGAAAAACCACACAGCTCTGTAATCTAAGGCGCTGTCTCCACGAGCGAGAGAATCGCGACGAGTCCGCCCTTATATCGTCGGATAATCTCCACGAACGAGCGATAATTCCGCCGCGTATCGTCGCGAGTCGTAACGGAATCACAGCGTTTCCGCGGCGACTCGTAACGGAATCGCAGCGGCGACTCGTAACGGTATCGCCGTGTTTCCTTGACGACGCGTTGCGAAAGAAAGAATTCAGTTACGTGCCAGACGAGAGCGGAATAAGTAGTGTCTTAGTCGATAAAATAATTCTTTATTATGGATATAGTGTTGTGGGGTGCTTCTGCAAGTACGCTAGTGAATATGCAGTTATTGTTATTGTTAAGAAGGAGAAAAAAGCGCCGTTGGTGGACACATCCCATGTTGCTACGTCGTGAAAGTCATGGACATTTCCATGTGAATTATGAAGAATATCGAAATCATCCAGAATGGTTTGAAGATGAATATTTAATGCCAATTCCTGTTTTCGATGAACTGTTAAGTTTACTATCAAGACACTTATCAAAGCAAGATACTAATATGAGGAAAAGTATCGGGCCATGTGAAAGATTAGCAGTAACACTACAGTAAGTTTAAAGCAGATTTATTTTACTTAAACGCTTACATCAAATTAAAACTTAAAGTTTACATTCCATCAAAGTGTTCTAACATTTGAGTAATATCGTCCTCGCTTGTTGGTGTGGATGTACGAGAATAAGAGTCTAGCAATGTATGTGATGATGGTGTGTATTTCTTAATTACGGCCATAATCTCAGTTCTGGCATCAATTAAACAGTCTTCTTTTATTTTGTCCATAAGTGGTAGCAACGAACGGAAAAATGCCTCATTTCCACGCTCGTCGCGATGCTGTGTTTGAACATTATTTCTTTGTATATCTATACTCTCGCACATAACATTCGATATCTCTTTATTAGATTCCAGAAACATTTGGACTAATGTTTTCTTTTTATTAGACGTGGATGGTTCCGTAACACTAGGGGTGGTATTAACCGAACTGTCGTCATCCTCAAAAACATCTTGACTGTCCTCATTGAACATGTTTGACGATGTTGAAGCGTGTTCTGTATGTTTCTTTAAAAAAAGTAATGCATCATAATGAATATACTTTCGTCGTTTTGAGGCAGCTTGACCGGATTTTGAACATTGCTGCAACTTTAACTCCTTACGAAATTGATCCCTTAAAGATTTCCATTTTGTCATTAACTCAAGTCCTGAAGCAAAGAGATAACTTTTAATTTAAATATTATAAAAATATATAAGTATACATATATTAATTATTATGTATTTTAATAAAAAAAAACAACACAGATTAATAAATCCGAACGCTTTGATGGAGTCTTCGTTTTACATCCCATTTAAAAAAAACTTTCCATCAGGTGTGATTGCAAACAAACGCGAGAATATTTTATTTAAAAAAAAAAAATATAATAAAGTATATTTTTTAAATAATAATGTCATTTTCCAGATATCTCGCTTCTGGAACAAGTTATAAACGCCTTCAGAATAAGTACAGAATTTCGAAAAAAACGTTGGCTAAATTAATAAAAGAAACATGTGGAATTATATGGAAAGTGCTAGCACCTACAGAAATGGCAGCCCCGAACAAAGAATCATGGAAAAGAATCTCAGAGGGATTTAAAGAAAACGCGAATTTCCCACATTGCTTGGGAGCGCTAGACGGCAAACACATTCGAATTCAGTGCCCCCGGAATTCCGGCTCTCTATACTTTAATTATAAAAAGTACAACTCAATCGTTTTATTGGCTTTGGTGGATTCGAATTATTTATTTACTGTGATTGACGTAGGTTCGTATGGCGGTGAAAATGATTCTGCCATTTTTCAATCTTCAATTCTAGGCCAGAAGCTAAATGAAGAAACCCTTGATTTGCCGGAAGAAGAAGAACTGGTATTTGGCGGACCCAAAATGCCATATGTGATTGTAGCTGATGAGGCCTTCGGTATTCATCGAAATTTAATGCGACCGTATCCAGGTCGATGTCTTCCTACGGATAAAAAGATTTTCAACTACAGACTGTCTCGTGCGAGACGTTACGTGGAATGTGTCTTTGGACAAATCACCTCAAAATTTCGCATATTTCATAATACAATAAATCTTCAACCGGACAGTTCAATTCTTGTAATAAAAGCAGCTTGCGTTTTGCACAACTTCATAAAGCGTCGAGCATTAAATGCCACTGACGGGGAAAATGAAGACATATCCAATCAACAAAATATGACACCCGTACTTCAAAGGACAAGGAATTCGGGGTTGCAAATTCGAAACTTATTTAAAGATTATTTTAACACAGTGGGCGCGGTTCCTTGGCAAAATGACTACATCGTTTAATGAAAATAATCTTTCTTATAATTATTGTTGAAACAACGGTTTTGTACCGACGAATGTAAGTACCTATATTATTTTGTTATACCATAGAGTATAGACAATAAAAACTAACAATTATAACAACAAAAATTACCTAAATAAATAATATTGTACGCTTACCTTTTTCTTTTTTTTCTTTAGAGGTTAGGTCATCCCACTCTGTGAACATAGCACTTCCCACATCATACCAACACTTTGCTTTAATTTCTCTGTTTCGATACTCGGCCAACTGAACATCGTAAAGGGCAGGTCTCTCTCTCACTTCAAGTATAAACTTTTCAATGTCAAACATTGTACTATTGTTTGAAAAGCTTCTCGAAACGTCTTTGCTTAACGACAGGCAACGCTGAAATGACACTGCGTTTGACAGCGCGCCCGCTGCGCGCTCGTCGCGAGAGCGCCGGGTCCGGTGCGCGAGCGCGCGGCGGGCTCGCTGCTAGTCGCGGCGGGCTAGCGACGATGTAATGACGTTCCGCGCGCTCGTTGTCACTCGTCGCATCGCGGCGATAATATCGCCGTGTGGAGACGGTTCCATAGAAATACGTGGCACGACGATAATATCGCCGCGATTCTCTCGCTCGTGGAGCCTAAGCATTGGACTGGATTTCCAGAAATCACGTCTTTAAACCAATCTATAGGGCACACATATATTATCCAAAAAACCACAAGTTTTTTTTTACTAACTACACTCGCGAGCAAAAGTATGGAATCACTTACTTGGAATTGACTCTGCGCGATCTTGAGTACTTAATAACTAGTTAAGAATAATAAAAATGGTACCATTTTAAAGGTTAAACTGTTAACTTTAAATTGATACCAAGTTCATTTAAATCACATCAGTATTTAAGGAGATATCCCGGATAAGGTGAAGGAGTAAGGAAAACATAAGGAATATGAAAAAATAATAAATAAAGAAAACAACAAAAATTTACTAATAAAATTTTTATTTGTCCTTAAAATCAAGTTTCAATATTTAGTGTTCCCTCCTCTCGCCCTAATAACTGCTCGAAGACGGTTCTTCATTGACCTAATCAGCCTCTGTATCGATTCTTGCGGGATACCTTCCCACTCCTCTATCAAAGCAGATTTCAGCTCATTCACACTTGAAGGAGCAGGATTTCTGGAACGAACCCTCCTCTTCAGTTCATCCCACACGTGCTCAATGGGATTCAAGTCCGGGCTGAGCGCTGGCCAGTCCAATGTGGCGATACCGACTTCTTCGAGGTATTCAGTTGTGGCACGGGAAGTGTGACAACGAGCGTTATCGTGCATAAGGAGGAAGTCATCACCGATATATCCCGCATAGGGAACGACATGTTCCAGCAGAATATCGGAAATGTAGCGGTCTGAAGTTAGACCGCCTCCTCGTGGGGACGAGGAGGCGGTCGTTCCTGGCGGGGGCGCCAGGAACGAAAACAAGCTCCGTTTTACCGTCGAAGGAAATGCCGCCCCACATCATACAAGAACCGCCCCCATAAGCCACCGTCTCAGCGAAACAGCACTGCGCAAATCGCTCCCCAGGCCGCCTGTAGACCCGACCCCTTCGGTCGCTGCCGTGCAAACACATTCTGCACTCGTCGGAGAACAGGACTCGCCTCCATTGCTCAACCTCCCAATCAAGATGGGAGCGAGCAAATTGAAGGCGAGCTTGTCGGTGACCTGCCGTCAGTTTCGGGCCTGTGGCAGGCCTTTTTGGAGTCAAATTAGCTTGCTTAAGTCTTCGACGAACTGTCCACTCGCTGGCAGCTACCCCACGAATATTTCGGAGCTCCTGTTGGACGTCGACACCAGTCAAATGCCGATTTCGGAGAGAGGTTGACACGATAAAACGGTCATCCCTCTCCGATGTGCACCGGCGCCGTCCAGATCTTGGTCTCGGGATAAAGCCACCAGTCTCCCGAAAGCGTTTTTAAACTTTCGAAACACAGGACTGGCTTATGTGGAGCCGACGTGCTACAGCTAGTGATGTGCCGTTCCCGGAAATATTGGAAACATTGGGAATATTCCCAGAAGCGTTCCCGGCAATATTCCCAAAAGTGGAAATATTGGGGAAAATTGCTTATAATGTATTTTAATCTTTTTTTGTTTTGTGCTAACCATTCCATTGGCCAAAATTACACAGCAAAATGAATAAGCCAAACTTAAAATCACTTCTATGGCGAAAGTTTCCAATTTTCCCGGGAATATTCCCAGTAAATTTCCAATGTTTCCGGGAATATTCCCAATAGCTACATAGTAAAACAATTTTTTTTGTAATATTTTTAATAATAATCTATACTAATATTATAAAGAGGAAAGATTTGATTGTTTGTTTGTTTGTTTGCATCGAATAAGCTCCGAAACTACTGGACCAATTTAAAAAATTCTTTTACCATTAGAAAGCTACATTCTTCCCGACTGACATAAGCTATATTTTATCGCGATATTCCCACGGAAACTGGTACTACGCGGGTAAAACCGCGAGGATCCGCTAGTCATTTATTAAAATAACTTGAATTACAATAGTGTCGTATCATGATGTCGTGATATAATATCAAACTTTTATAAAAAAATTACAGCTTGATTAACGTATATTCCCCACATGTGTATTTATTTATTTTATTTTCTCTTTAATACTACATTTCATTATTCGTTAAAAAAAGAACAAGATAATAACCAGTCACATTGCAGACTTATTATTATGGCATATTCACACGGCAAAAAGTCTCAAGACCTTTATCTTTATCGGTCCTGCGTTGCCCGCATCCAGCGGCTTCCCGCGACCTTGACCAGATCGTCGTCAGTCCATCTTGTAGGGGGGCTGCCCACGGAACGTCGTCCGGTTCGCGGTCACCGTTCGAGAACCTTTCCGCCCCAACGGCCATCGGTTCTCCGCGCTATGTTGCCACTTCAACTGAGCAATCCTTCGAGCGATGTCGGTCGTTTTAGTTCTCCTGCGGATCTCATCATTTCTGATTCATTCGAGCAGGGAAATACCAAGCATCGCTCTCTCCATTGCTCGCTTGGTGACCTTGAGCCTTCTTATGAGACCCATAGTAAAAGACCACGTCTCGCTTCCATAAGTCATAACTGGCAACACACACTGGTCAAGGTCTTGAGACATTGAGGAATACTATTGGGTATACAGATGAAACTACCATCAGATATATCTCACTCAACTGTAAAGGCTATGAGACATTGAGGAATACTATTGGGTATACAGATGAAACTACCATCAGATATATCTCACTCAACTGTAAAGGCTACGAATGATGAAATCCAGTCTTGTCATAAATCATAAATAATTTATTGCTATTGTCGAGAGTCCCTTGTTGAGCAAATTAATCTGCTACTTTCAATGCTACTCAAACACTGGTTTTTTTATTCACTGCAAAACGGAGTCCTTTCCAACAGACTTTAACTTTCCAGGGTGTATTCTTGCCGATAACTGAGCATCTGCAACTTCTTGGCCTGAACTCACCATCCAACCTGAATTTTGGCGAGTACATCGATTCCATTGCAAAGTGTGCTGCTAAGAAATTGGGCGTCTTCTCTAGGGCTCTAAACGGTACTTCACGCCGGACGGACCAACTGCTTTTGATATACAAATCGCAGATTCGTCCGTGCATGGAGTACTGTTGTCACTTATGGAATGGTTCTGCTAAGTATCAGCTAGAACTTCTGGAATCGATTGAAAACCGTGTCAGGAGGTTCATTGGAAACTCAGCGTTGGCTACGGCGCCGGCGGAACTCCAGAATGCCAGTCACCAACCCAAAGTTGCGTGTCTATCGGTATTTTATAGAATACGCTTTTGGGAGTGTGCGAGAGAACTGCCCGACCTTTTTCTTTCAGCCCATTTCCACCATCGGGGAACCTGACGCTGGCTATCTTATCATTATTATATTGTTGACACTCTACTTGTCCGCACCAAGCGCTTCGCAGTTTCGTTTCTTATGCGAACCGCTAAAGAATGGAATGCGCTGCCTGCTTATGTGATCTCCGATAACTACAAGCTTGAACACTTCAAGGCCAGAGTGAACAGGCATCCTGGGCAAACATCCAGCATCTTAAACCACATCCTATGATTAAACAAGATGGTGGTCAAATGCCTGCCCAGTTCCATATAAAAAAGATCTTATCAAATATACTATTATTAAAAATCGAGGGTAGTAATATCTTCACATTGATGAAATAAACGCTGGCCAACAGCTTATAAGAAGTATTAAATAAATTCGATTCGCCCGTACAAAGGTCATGGGTTCCAGTCCCATCGGAGCTAGTTGTAAGACGGGACGACTCCAAATTCCACGTCTGCACTTGTAGTTTGATAAATCTTTAAGAAGTTAAAAGGTCTTGATTAACATTTTTAGTCACTTGGCATCCGTTAATATTTTCTTCGATGTGATATCTATTCCTTGATTTCCTTGGCTATGTGGATCTATAATAATCAATGCTGCAAAGTATGTTGGCTTAAGACCGTTACTTTGCTCAGTTAACAAATTAAACTATGTAGTTTAACATTCAGTAGTCTTGTTCTGTGTTTTAATAGAGATTAAGAGAAGTATAATCGCAGGCAAAAACTAGTAAGTAGTTGCGCAAGCATCAGAGTAAAAGGAAATATAAATATGACAGAAAATTTTGCCATTCTTGAAATTAAATTAGTCTGGGAACTTTGGGAATATTCCCGGGAACATTGGGAATATTCCCGTAAATTTACAAAGAGTAAATTACTTGGAAATGGGAATATTCCCAGCGGCACATCACTAGCTACAGCCCGCTGGCTGAGCCCTTCTTGCAATAGGGCGACGATTTGCGCTGCTTCTGTAGGTGTAGTATCCATTGTCGTCCAAGTTCAAGGGTCAAAATAGCGGAGATGTGTACCGGTCAACGTGTGAAAGCCGACTGATAAAGAAAATCCGATAACACGTGCTTTTATAGGGGGTCAATAGGCCGCAACTCGCGACGTATCAAACAATTGAAACATATCTTTTTCCTTACTCCTTCACTTAATCCGGGATAGCTCCTTAAATACCGATGTGATTTAAATGAATTTGGTATCAATTCAAAGTTAACAGTTTAACCTTTAAAATGGTATCATTTTTATTATTCTTAGCTAGTTATTAGGTACTCAAGATCGCGCGGAGTCAATTCCAATTAAGTGATTCCATACTTTTGCTCGCGAGTGTATAAGAACACCACAAAAGTTAAGTTTAACTATAGTACCTTAAGAAGTCTTTATTTCTTGATAAAAAGTCGACTATACTCTTGGAGATAACATATCCTCCTCCAAGAGCATAAGGCAAGTATGTGTCGCACAAGAACCAGGAAGTTTCTTGCCATTTGCCTTTTGAGGATGCTTTGGCTCTTCCATCAAAGTATCCCCAATATAAACCCTTATATGATGGGAGATGACTCTGAAAATCAATGACAATATCTAATATTAGTATAGTTGTTTCTATTTTGGTTTATATGACACGAATGTTGTCACCGCCACAAATCTGCTGTTTTAGTGAAAGAAGCTTTATACCAACTACGTAAAGATGATTTAATTAAGAATGCCTTAATGCCACAACTGCGATCCCTATTCATTTCGTACAGTTACACATTCAAGTGAAGGGGCCACCTTGTGATTGAGAAGTGGCCGACATGCTATAACTATAAGTTACTTACAATACAAAGAACTTCAATATTGTATCATAATTAATAAAACAAATTTGCTATGACTAAACAGCTAGCATGTGGCCGAAGCAATAAATTTTTAACCACATCTATTGCAGTTAGACGGCTTTA
The DNA here is from genome assembly GCA_949710035.1 of Crambus lathoniellus. NCBI lineage: Eukaryota > Metazoa > Arthropoda > Insecta > Lepidoptera > Crambidae > Crambus > Crambus lathoniellus. Next base: position 17,225,962 of record OX453297.1, read on the forward strand.
GCCTTAACCCATTGATTGTGAAAAAACGAAATATATGTAGCTTCCACACCATGAAAATACCAGTGCACAATACCTGCGTTGAGCAAGAGAGCAATACACCCTGCACCTTCACCAATTAATCCAATGAGGAAGCCGATGAATTAGCCAGGGGAGGAGCTGATGAACCCTTCATTGGCCCTGAACCAAGACTACCAATCGCATATAGAATTACTAAGAACATTATCAGGATCAGAACAATCAAAGAAACCAACCAAAGATGGATGAGAAGAAAGGACTGCAGACAGTCTAAGATTTTCATCAAATCGGTTGACAAGAAGAAAACTAGAGAACTCCTGAAACAGAGTAGGAGAAATATAAGAACGATTGTAGGTGTACTTACTGGGCACTGCCCACTAAACAGACACCTTTCAGTGATTAAACGGACAGAAGACCGGATCTGTCCGCAATGCAAAGATAGAGAAGAAACAAGCTACCACTTCATGGCAGAGTGCCCGATGTACGCATCACTGCGCTGGGAGCTCTTTGGAACGGACAAGCTTAAGGAAGAGGATCTAAAGAAGTTAACGATAAGTCAACTCAACAGGTACTGTAAGCGCACAGGTAGGTTCGAGGGTCCGACGCCGGTGAGGTAAATGATAACCCGCCTCCCCCCCTGATTTTTCAGTTTTTAGGGGACTTGGGGAACTGGGTGAAATGGTCCCGACCTAGGTGACTGATCACCCGTCCGGCTTCGCTGGCGTCCCCCCTATAAATAATAATAATAATAATAATTCACCAATTAGACTACTCTACACGTGTTTCGCCCCAACCCGGGGCATCCTCAGGAGATAGTATGTGCAAAAACCAACACCAAATTTTGCATTAACTATCTCTTGAGGATGCCCCGGGTTGTGGCGAAACATGTGTAGAGTTGAGACACACGCGGGCAGGCGCATATCTTGCATATTGTGTTTTTTGCTGAAGTAAGCTACATATATTTAGTTTTTCACAATGGTTAGGGACTTCCGCCAAGTGACACCTGATTCAATCAAATACTTAAATAAACATCCACTTACTTTTGATGAAACAAATGGTTTTAGTAATTGATCATTCATTGCAGGAGCATATGCTTCCAAGTCTCTTACAATTAAGTCAATCCTCACAAAAGAGTCATCATCACACTTGATTACATATTTCAATCTCTTTAAATTTTCATTGAACCATTGCATAGAATAAAGAACTTTAATTGATAATGCCTTATAACTATCTTTGAAGTGTAACAGCAACAAGTCATCATGTCTGTGTTGCTCACTCCTTATGTTTTCAAGTTTTTCATACTTCAACCCTTCAATTCCAATTGCAAAGAACACTTTAATTATAGGTTGATGTTTGCTGTCACCAACCCAAGAATGATTCCATTTAAATAGTCGTTCACCATTTTCTATAAATATATTCCCAGCAAATCTAGCCCATGTTGATCGTATGACATCGCGTCTATCTTCATTATCTGGACCAGACAAAACTAGCACAGCAAACTCCGTTTCTAAACTCTTAGAGATATCCGCCGCTTCCTCAAGCTTTGGAGATACAGCATCAGCGCAGTCTAGTCTCAAAAAACTCAAAGTTAATCCACAACCAATGTAAAAGAAGAAAATACTAACGAGTATCATGGTTTTATATCTTTTTACAAAACTCATCATTTTCAATTTATGCGATGTGAAACTCTCATGTTGATTTGATCATTTTTGATACACTCAATCAAAAGTTACTCCTATCTTTAATCTTATTTTCATTTTTAAATCTATCAACATGTACGTACATAATATTTATTTTGTGATTATTTTATTTTACAAATAAAACATTACAAACAAACATCGTCTATATAATTTGTGCAAACATCGTAGAATTTTTACTGTCACGTCACTGTCACCGTCACTGTCACTCACTGTCACTCGATAGTGACAGCTACTATAGACATTTGTTGTCTCAGAACAATAAGCTTTAGTTATTGTTCTGAGTTTGTTGTAGTATAAAAAAGTTCGTCCTTTTGGACAGGCGAAGACATTAAGCCATACTGCCAATTCTTAAATATTATGTATAATATGTCCACTATGAAACAAATTGCGATTAATTAAAATATCTACCTAACCTAACCCACCAAAATCAGTGCTTACCCGTGGTACTACCAGTAGTCCTATTGGTACTACCATGGGAGATATTTTTATCCAGTGGTACTACTGATGTGTCTGGTAGTACTACGGGCAATTATTTTTACCCCTGATACTACTCATTAAATGTGTAAATAAAAGAACACCCTGTTAGTATATACCATGAATTTTAGCGGGGGGTGGGGGGGGGGGGAGGCTACGGCGTAACTTTATGGGTATGAACTTCATACGTTTTTAAGAACTTTAAGTCAATTTTATAAAGAAAATAGCCGCTATCAGTTCCTTATTTTGTGACGTCGGGTATAACGATAACTAGCTAGCAACGTCAACAGAACAAAGCAGCAAAAATCTATCAAGATAAGGAATTCAAGTGACAGTTGAAGCCCATACCCATATCCATATTTCCGGGGGCTACCAGCTAAAAAATATGTGTATGGGTATGGGCAAAGCCATCTTCTATCTCACTCGTTGCACTTGTAACAAGCCATGCTCCTTGGAAAAGCGGCAACGTTGCAGTAGATGACGTCAACGTGTTCGGGGGGGCTACCGGCTAAGAAATCTGGATATGGGTATGGGCTTCAACTGTCACTTGAATTCCTTATTCTGATAGATTTTTGCTGCTTTGTTCTGTTGAACGTTGCTAGCTAGCTATCGTTATACCCGACGTCACAAAACAAGGAACTGATAGCAGCTATTTTCTTTATAAAATTGACTTAAAGTTCCCAAAAACGTATGAAGTTCATACCCATAAAGTTACGCGGTAGCCCCCCTGTTCGGTGGCCAAAACTGGAACTAACGTGTTTTGTTCATAATGTCATTTTACTGTCAAGTTGCACTGTCCAACCAGCGCTGCTGTCACCGGAACAGAAAAGATTGTTGATCTATACACTTTACTCTTTGTTCTATATAAATAAACAATCGTGTAGAGTTGCCAGGTTAGGCGATAACTCTCAAATTATGTGGAAGTAAAAATCAACGAACACTCGAAAAACAGTATAGAGGTAAATGCTTGGAACACAATTTTTGACTTTGTAACTTTGTTTGGGCTAATAAGGAGGTAAACATAGCAAAAGTCCCCGCCCGTAGCCCTTTCATCCGGGGGGGAGGGGGCGGTTTGAAGGTCTCATTTTTTTTTCAACCCTATTTTAGGACAAACTAGTTTTTCCTAGGCCAAACTAGTTCATCGCGTTGACATTTCAGAGAGCGACTTTGCCTCGGAAGACCTGTAGATGTAGAACATGAAGCTCGACTTAATACTGAGGTAACTGGAGCGTGCAGTACGAACAATTTTTTGAATACCACAAATAACACAGTGGCTGTCTTCCGTCTCACCTACACTTTTAAAAAATACGTATGGTCATATGAGACAGCTGACAGCCACTACATACATAAATGTCAAATTTGCTGGCGACACTTTTTTATTCAGGGTGAGAGCTCCAGTTACCTCAGAGTATTAAGTCAAACTTCATGATGTAGAACATGACACAAAAAAATAACCACCATTTTAACCAATCACGTGTTCTACAGGACTTCCGAGGCAAACTCGCTCTCTGAAATGTCAACGCGATGAAATATTTTGGCCTAGGAAAAATTAGTTTGTCCTGAAATCGGGTTTGGCCGGTAAAATATATACAGTATTTTACAAAACTTTTAGCCCAAACAAAGTTCCAAAGTCAAAAATTGTGTTCCAAAACATTTCCCTCTATATCTCTTCGTTGACTAGGCTAAACTTGATATAATAGAATAAAAAAAAATAACTTTCGCCGTAATTCAATTCACATCTTAGATTTCTGCGCGAACTGTTCATTTAAATAAAACACTTTCTCGGATTTTGCACGCATTTATTTAACAACTTGGTTAAATTTGCTTGTTACAAAATAAAAAGAAAATCTATTATTTTTGCACATTTTGGATATTTTTTTATCTGGATGTGGCAAGTCGGAATACTCTCTGGTCATGTCAAGAAACGTTGCTGTTTGATTTTCTTGATTGCTGTTTGGGTGTTTTAATACAATATCTATTGTATAATTAGTGCATATAAATACGTGATCATTGTTGGAAATTACTTATGAAACCTTGGATCTCGAAAGATTTGGATTCCCGAAGGAGGAACACTGCGTCAGCGATGGATTCGTGCGATACCTCGAGCCGACTGGGAGCTTACAACATCAGTAGGAGTGTTTAATAAACATTTTCGTGACTGTGATATAGTTAAAATAAAACAACCCTTAGTTATGTACGCGTATTATTTGATTTTAAGGCGCTATAATCAGGAATTCATCTCATCTCATGCATACAAGAAATTAGGATTAGTAGACGACATTGACATTTATGACGTTGCCAATCCGAGCAGGGGGTCTACCGCGTAACTTTATGGATATGAACTTCATACGTTTTTGGGAACTTTAAGTCAATTTTATAAAGAAAATAGCCGCTATCAGTTCTTTGTTTTGTGACGTCGGGTATAACGATAACTAGCTAGCAACGTTCAACAGAACAAAGCAGCAAAAATCTATCAGAATAAGGAATTCAAATGACAGTTGAAAGCCATACCCATATCCAGATTTCTTAGCCGGTAGCCCCCCAGCATGGCCTGTAGGAGCGCAAGCAGCCGAGAAATAATAGCAGGCCATGGTATGGGCTGCAACTGATAGATTTTTGCTGCTTTGTTCAGGGGCCCTATCGCCCTATGCTAAATGCGCTTATATTACACTTACATTGCTCTTATTTGACAATTTGGTATCGCGCTATTTTCTCAACGACAACAATACCATTACCATTCCTTTTCGGAACGATTTTTCGAATCGCGCTATGTTTTTAAACGTAAAATGATTACATTGCAGCCGATAACTGACCGTTCGCTTATGTCAAAATAAACAGCTAGTCGGAGGCAGTTTTTTCAACATTATTCAGAAATTATTAGCAGATTTTAGTAAGATTCTGTGTGTTTCAAGTTGTTAAAACGTATTTATTCTCTTGCTAAGTGGTTGTTAATGCCGGAAAACAATAATACCGTGTCAAAAAAAAAACACAAAAATGTGATAATCAGATGAAGTAAAGTGACGGGTGCTACTTGACTGACTCTAAGAAAGACACTCGGCACTGCCTTCCAACATCCCCCAAGAGGTCCCGAAAAGAGCCCGTATGAAGGAGGCTACCTACCAAGGCAAAGCCGTCTTCCCCAGTGATGAGTTTATTCTCATTTGCGGCCGTGGAAATAGCCCACCAGCATGCGTAGGTAGCATGACAAACGCGAGAAGAGTTTTGTCTACCTACCTCGAAAGTCTATAGTTGACAGCCAAACAAAACAATAGGTTTGTCTACGATGAAATGTCATTTTTGACGTTTCGATATAGACAAAACCTTTCTCGAGTTCGTCATGCTACCCGTGCTGGCCGACTTAAGAGCTGTTCGCCTGAAAAATCTGGACTAGACTTGAAAAGTCATCATCATCATCATCATCATGAGCCATTTAATGTCCCCACTGCTGAGGCACTGGCCTTCCTTGTGGATGGATAAAGGGAATGGAATGGGCCATGACCCACCACGCGGGCCCAGTGCGGATTGGTGGGTATTAACGACTGCAAGTGCAGCCGGGACCAACGGCTTAACGTGCCTTCCGAAGCACGGAGGAGCTCGAGATGAAAAGTTTTTTGGTCACCCATCCCGTGAACGACCATTGCGAAAGTTGCTTAACCTCAACGATCGCAGGCCAAGCGCGCTAAAACTTGAAAAGTACTACGAAATAATTCAAAGTAAACGCCAGTAAAATATATTGTAAAAGTTGTAATTTCAAAACGAGCCTGTACCTCAACAGAAACGTCAGAAACACCAATACATGTTTGAGAAAAACGCACCACTAAAATCAACCGCCAAAAATCCCTTGTATTTGACAGTTGGATGACACTGACATTGACAACTTGACACTCTATTTTTGAAAAGATTCATTCATAAAAGTAACATCACTGGTATCATTCATTCACCGATCCAAACGATCGCAATGCCATCGCAATCCGTCTTCCATCCGTTTGTGAACGTTAGGGCGATACCTTTTTATGTCACGATCGTAAACTGATTGAAATGGAGTTGTAATGAAATCGCTCTTATTGCAAAATAGGGCGATAGGGCCCCTGTTGAACGTTGCTAGATAGATAACGTTATATCCGAAGTCACAAAAACATGGAACTTATAGTAGCTATTTTTTGAATAAAATTGACTTAAAAGCAGTATGTTTTTCTGTCTTTGCTTGACTCCAAAAAATTGTCTTACTGGTTTTAGTCTATGGAAGGAACATGTGATTGTCAATAATGTCAATGTCAATGTCAAATTTCCAAGCGCTATATAATTTGTGGGTTCGTCTCGGCTTTCAGTTTCAGTACGGTACCATTTCATTCAGTACGTAAAATTCTTTCATTCGGTTTGCTGGCTCGCGAAGGTTCCAGGCTGGATCCAGCCGCCGCTCGCCGCTGAGCCATCATCACGAGACAACTCGCTGTATCTACCTTCAAAAAATATAAAGGCCAAACGAAGGATCATAGTAACTTCTCATAGCATTTGCATTTTCAACCTAAATAATAGTTTCCGTCGGTTTCGGCAAAACGTACGCATATAGGTAAATCGTGTTCTTGAAGTGTGAATTACCTCTTTTTTTAGCTAATATTTCGTGCACGTAAATTTCATAAAAGTGAACTGAAAACCTAGTGACATACAGTGACCATGTTATTATGATAATTTAAAGTGGGAAAGTTACCTATTGTCATAGAAAAATTATACGGTAGGTTGAAACTTTTCTATTACCTACATAGATTGTTCATTGTTTTTAGAAATTATTTAAATTTTTAAACATAAATTTTGGTAAACGGTTAGATTAAATTTGAAAGTTTTATTTTATGATATTTCTAGGCTATTCAATATCTAAATTTTTAAACTACCTTCAATTCAAAAACATGATTTTATCAAATTAATTCTACATACAAAATAGGGTCAGAATGTAATCGCGTACCTACTATTTAATTTTTTTTTGCCTAGATTAATGTAAAGATAAGAGTTTTGATAATTCTCATATTTTTAAGGTTTCAATCACTATGGAGTCTTCCAAGAAAAAAGGTCGACCTATGCATCCTAGATCAAAAGCCAACCCACTGTCAGCACTAACATTTGCGTAAGTAGATTATTTTGTATAACAAAACAAACATTTCCTTTCAGTTCAGATTAAAATATATATTTTTTTAACAAAGTAGGGTAGTTATTCAATGGTCAATATTCAATAAAGTAATGAGTTGTGAAAAATTATTACATTTATTTGTATTTTATTGTATGTACTTAATTAGTATTTCACTATAATACCTATCAGTTTTTAATATATAATATATACATTTAATAAATTAAACTAAGATATTAAAATAGCAAATGTTTATCTACCTACCCTACTTTTTGGTGTAAGGTTTATAATTTTATTGAAATTGGGATACCATCTTTAATCTCTTTCTTTTATAATATTTCATTAAATGTTTTATTAATCTTAGTAAATTAAGTTGTGATATATATTGAATAATAAATTCTTTCTGCTCAATCAAATCAGAATTGATGAGATCCGCAGGAGAACTAAAACAACTGACATCAATTCAAGGATTTCTCAGCTGCAGTGGCAATGGGTGGGACACATCACGCGGGAGAGCCGATGGCCGTTGGGGGGAAAGGTTCACGAATGGCAACCGCGTACCGGACGATGTTCCGTGGGCAGGTCCCCTACAAGGTGGACCAACGATCTGGTTAAGGTCGCGGGAAGCCGCTGGATGTGGGCAGTAGATATGAGCGCCGCGCCAGCGCGGTACCCGTCGCCGTGAGTTAGCGTCAGCGCGCCGACCGACGCCAAGCAAAACACGCGGCGCGCCGTCCGTCGGCGCCGCGTCGTGCGTGCGACTTCTTATTCGCAAAACGTCTACTTATTTTACAAAATGTAACTTGCAACGCAGAATGTAACTTTCTTATAATATATTTTTCGCAATAGGTCGCTTTCGCAGTAAATCTTTTTCGTAGAATGTCTCTTTCGCAAATGATTGCAATTAAAACTTAGGATAAAATTTCGTTGATCAAACTAAATAATTTATTAAACAGACATCCACTCCCATAAGTCATTATGCACACATCACTGGTCAAATAGTTTCGTCTTGAGACATTGAGGTATTTCAGACGCGAATATACCTATGTATGCCGCAGCTTCCCGAACTCTGCCCATCCGAGCTGAATCCGACGAGAGATCTCTTCCTCGAAGTTGTACCTACCTCACTAGACTGTCTGTCTCAGGTATACATGTCAACAACTTCGTGCTTAGTATCATCACTAAGATTTTCGAGCATTGTGTTCAGATCTTCCAAGGTCTCAGCCATAAGAAATACATCATCGGCAAACCGCAAGTGTGTCAGGTACTCGCCATTGATGTTGATGCAGTATTTTTTCCAGTCCAGAAGCTTAAAAATATCCTCCAACGCTGCTGTGTACATTTTCGGAGAAATACGTCTCCCTGTCTCACACCTCGCTGTAATTGGATATTATTAGAGCTCTGGTTCTGTAATCAGACTGACATGGTGGCGTTTTGCTATAAGTACCTCAGCACCTCGATGTACCTGTCTATTTGGCACCTCTGGAGACACTGCAGCACTGCCCAGGCCTCGAGTGAATCAAATGTTTTGTCATAGTCTACGAACGTCAAGAATCATACTCTTCGGTCTTCTGTATAACTTGCCGCAGCGTAAAATGTGGTCTATTCTCCTTTCCAGAACCCGGCATGTTTGGGAGGCTGGAAGTCATCGAACCTGCGAGCAAGAAGATTCGTAATGACTCTCGAAAACCACTTGTAGATCTATATGGTTCAGATCAGAAAACAAAAGCGACCTTTTGCAAAAGTGACAAAAGTCAAAGTCATTTTTTTATTCAATTTAGGTTGTGATAACGCCATCGCTTTGTAAATCCTACGGCGGGAGACCTTGTAATGAGATTATGAGAAACAATACATTATGCGAAAAGGTCATTATGAGAAAGAGACATTTTGCGACGTGTAGATATTATGCATCGTTTTAAATAGTTCACCATAAAATGTGATACTCAAGGTCGCGCCGCCGCCGCCGCCCGCCTTGAAATTGATCATCGGCGCTCATATCTAGTGGGCAGCGCAGGACCGATCGTTGCAGAGATCCTTAGTGGAGGCTTATGCCCTGCCCAGTAGTGGGCGTCGTATGGCTGATAATTCTCTTTCTCAATATTTTTCAATCATCTACATTTATTTATAAGACTTGCAAGCATGGTTAATTAATGCATATTCTTGCTTCCAGATGGACCCTTCCTATGTTCTGGAGTGGTCTTAGGAAAGAACTCGAAGAACATGAACTCTATGAGCCCTTAGAAGAACACTCCTCTGGTAAGCGTTTCAATACATTATGAAAGTTCTTCAGCATTTTCTACTTTTCATACTCTTTTTTTATCCACAATTGGGAATACCTCACCTCACTATATCTGATGTATAGTGATGCTGAAGGTGAAATCATGCTCACTCTCTGAATCCTCGCTGAGGAACTGGCATTCTTATCTCTAACTGCTGAAACACAACTATGCTGTTAACATGTTTGCTATGGTGATAGAAATGTCTTTTTGTAAAAATTCAAGCAAAAATATAAACTACTAGTTTTCCGTCCGCAGCTTTGCCCGCGTCAAGTACTTGATGTTTTCCCGTGGGAAAGAGACATTTTAGCCTGTATGCTGTTCAACACCATAATCTATCTCTGTGCCAAATTTCATCTAGATCTGTTCAGTTCTGCCATGATTGAGTAACAAACATCTAAACTTTCGCATTTATAATATTAGTAGGATACAACATTATCATTTTTTTATTATATGTAAATCTTTATTATTGATCGATCACTGTGATCAAATTATTTTTATGCACAGAGTGCACAAAAAACAGGTTTTTATTCTTAGTTGCGTTTCATTTCAATCTTTATTTCTGAGCTTATGTCAAAGTATCAAATAGATTTACAAAATGAAATACTTTTAAATCGTCCAACATTTTTTACCTACCACTCGCTTATATATTACTTTAAAATGTTAATGAGCTGTTTTTTTGTTCATACTTACTACTTTTATTAATCCTAAAACTCTGTCGCATGCCATCAATATTACCTACTCAATCAATTCTTTATATTAATTTTGGGAAAAATTCTTCTGCTGTTTTGTTGACTATTATTTCATTCTGTCACTACTCGTAGTATTATATAACTTACTAGCGGCCGCCCGCGGTTTCACCCGCGTGGTTCCCGTTCCCGTGGGAATATCGGGATAAAAAGTACATATAAACCTTCCTCTTGAATCACTCTATCTATTAAAAAAAATCGCATCAAAATCCGTTGCGTAGTTTCAAAGATTTAAGCATACAAAGGGACATAGGGACAGAGAAAGCGACTTTGTTTTATACTATGTAGTGACTATAAATTAGGTAAACAAACTAGAGTACTTGATGATTTTAATAAATTTTATGCAAAGGCAAAATTGTGGTAAATGGAAAAAAAAATATGAATTTACAATGCAATTCTGTAAGTATGTACTTATAAAAACCGCCAGCTTTGCAAGTAGATTTTCGATAAGATCCCTTCCGAAATTCTACTTTGCAAGGCTGGTTGTTATTTTACATACTCAAATCACAATTTTTCTTTAACCTAAAAAGTAAGGCGGGAGACCCCTTAGTGGCCACTTTGACTTTTTCACTTTAAAGCACTAAGTGCTAAATGGTCTTATTAGGTTACTTATTACCTTAGTGATTTAAAAATGCGATTTAAACTAACTAATTGAAATAATGTAATTGTTTAAAATAGTTTTTTTGTATATAACACAAAATGTGCGAAAGGTGCCAAATGCCCCGGTTTTGGCTACTTATTGATAGTCAAACTTTTGTAAGTATAGAAAAAAATCAATATCAAACTCAGGTTAAATCAATATTTTCTTATGTGCTAGCAACCAATCAATTGCAATGCAAAACAATATATTAATTGTAAAAAACAAAAGGTTTGTAAATAATAAATTTAAAACGTTTCATTTCTTAAAATTTTCATAAGTAAGTAGGTAATAAATCGTAGGTCTATAATAATCGGTCGGTAATCTAACGATTGTTATTTTTACTTTAAAATACCTTATTTTAATTGCCATTTCCAAAAGTGACGAAAGTTATTTAGAAAACTTTTAGAGCAAAAAGAGGCCAAAACCGGGGCTGTGGCCAGAACCGGGGATTCTGCCCTACATACTTTCTTTGTCATAAAAAAAAATTAATAGGTTAGTTAGAAGTAAATAATGGCTTAGGTTTAAGCAATCACCAGATATAATGAAATATAACGAATCGTAAGTACTTACCAAAATTTAATCCCCATTTTAATATAAACTTATCACCAATAAACGTAAAGTCTGCTAACCTAAAAAAGCCAAGTATCTTCAGAATAATCGCTGAGCTACCCAAAAAGGCCACGCATGCACCAAATATGTACTCGCATTTTATTTAAAAATTTCATCCAGATATGTTACACAATTTTATCCTAATAAAGTAAATTAATATATAAAAATCATTGTTTACCCAAAAAATATAAATGAAGTTCAAAAGGTTTACCGATACTACCGTAAAATGTTTACTAAAGACTGAGCTTCTTAGAGCTTTCAATAAAATAACGGCCCCCAACAAAAAACATAAGTTTGCATTCATTTATTAATGGTTACCATTTCAAGCGGCAGTTTACATACGAATAAACTTAAAACTTAATAAGGCAGTCCTCAGTGTAATTTTAAAATTAGCGGTGGCGGTGTAGCGACGGATGGGAGGGGTGGGAATAAAGCCGCGAGACTCAACCAATTTGCCATCAATATAATATACTTATAGTGCGCCAATCTTTTCTGTTCCGGTGATGATATTTGGAACTAAAACAATTTTCATACGACAGTCTATTTTGACAGCTAATTTCGTATTGCAAGTGGCTCCTCTGTCACGACTGTACCCGGAACAGAAAAGCTTGTGGCTCTGTACTTGGTTATATGAATATGTCACCGGAAAATAATAAAAACCGCAAATTCATAAATGTTCAAAAAAAAAATCACGAAATTTAAGGCAATCGCTTCGCTGGCGCTTCGCGATCGCCTTAAATTTCTAACCTATCACGTGTTCTACAGGACTTCCGTAAATTTATAATTTTCCTAGGAAAATTATAAATTTGCGGTTATTGTTATTTTCCGGTGACACATACATTTTATGGCAAACGTAGTGATATAATTGGGTAGTAATAACACAAAACTTTGCTAGTTAAAATTTGGTGCACGCGTAGCCTTTTTGGGTTATGAAAAGTTTTTGTAGTGCAGGCATGACTTAAAAAGCCCGAAAAATTTTGGTACAGGTTTCATTTATTTGTACATAATATATTTTTTTTGGATGAGGCTGTTTAGGGTAACGATTGTTTTTTTGGTGGTCATTAAATTTTATCCCGTAAATAATCAATTCGACCATGTAACTAGTTCTTTGATCGATTACGCTTATTGCCAATGCCAAGGCAACCGCTATATTGATGTAGATAAAAAAATCCGCTCCGGCTAGCGGCTGTTGCAAGAACGCATGTAATCGCGTACTAGCTAACGGCTTTATTTTCGAGTTGCGGTTGGGTAAAATATTTTTTCGTACGCTTACTTCGGTATCCTTCGTACTTCGTATCTATCGTATCCTACTAATATTATAAATGTGAAAGTTTAGATGTTTGGATGTTTGGATGTTTGTTACTCAATCACGCGAAAACGGCTGAACGGATTTGGCTGAAATTTGGAACATAGATACTTTGTAGCCTGGAGAGGAACATAGGCTACTTTTTATCCCGGAAAAATATCACATTCCCGCGGGATAACGTTATGTAGTTCACGCGGGCGAAGCCGCGGGCGGAAAGCTAGTAAAAAATAAAAAATTAAAATTTTTACCCGTTTGCGGCGAAGCCCAAAAAGGGTTTTGTATTTGAACTGAATATATGTGAGTGTCTCTGTTCCTATGTTCCCCCGTAACTACTAACAGATGAACCGATTTTGATAAATGATACGTCGTCAGATTCGTTTTAGGCGGTTCTCACACTGCACCGCGCACACCGCTCCGGTTTGTGGTAGTACGCTTCTTAACTATGGCTGTACTTGATGTGCATACAAAACCCGCAGTGTATAACAAACTCACGCCGCAAAACTGTCCACCGGACCGGAAACCGCAGCAGTAGTGGGATGGACGCAATGGCCCTAGTGACAATAATAGGCCATCAATATTATCAAAAAATAAAATGGCTGCTCGTAGGCGGCATATTCTGTGCATTGTACAAAAAAAGGGTTTGTGATTTAGTCTAGATTTAGAGCCGTTCGGTCTATGATTAAATTCTTATCTAAAACAGATTACTTACGGTCCACGAGCACGATAACACACGTTATATTTAGTATATAAGTCCATAGGTTATTTCCTTAAATTAATTATTACCATTACGTAGAAGAGTATCACTTCACCTCCTAGTCATTCGGTAGGTAGGTACTCGGTATATTTGGTGACCCCGAAAAAGAACAGCTTAACTGTCTACACAGAAAAAGAAAGGAATCGTCATGTCGCCGTCATCTCCCTGCAGAGCGAGAGCGAACACATCCAACGATGAATCACACCAAATCGCCGCTACAACCGTCGCGTCGCATCAAGAATTCCAGGGTTTTGGAAAGATCAACCGCGCCTTTGGTTTTCGCAGTTTTGTCATCCGGAAGTTAAACAAAGACGAAGTTAGTCTGGTCAGCAACAATCACCGCACCTCCACCAACTGAAAATTATACAGCCATTAAAGACCGTTTAATTAACTGCCTGGAAGAATCGGAGCAACAGCGACTTCAAAAACTTTTAACCGAGTTAGACCTGGGAGATCAGAAGTCGTCACATCTTTTGCGCCGAATGCAGGAACTAGGGCGCGGGATAATCGGGAAAGATACCATTCGAGCCTTGTAGCTCAGGTTACTTCCGGTACAAGTCACTACTGACCTAGCTGTCTCAGGAACATCGGATTCAAATACAGTCAGTCAACTCACGGACAAAATACGATAATGAAAAACGAAGCGATGAATAACATTTCAAAACAACTCAAAGAAATGCAACTGGAAATTTGCACTATGAAGCACGAACGCTGAAACCTCTGACGCAGCACACATCAGCATTTTTTCCATCCAAGGCAGAGGCCAAGGTCGCAAAGTCGAGGTAGAAGATTATGCTATTTTCATTATAAATTTCGACAATAAGCTAGGGAATGTATAAAACCATGTGATTGGAAGGAAAATGGAATCCCGCAGAACCAGGGAAATTTAAAAACGCACAAACTACGGCGGGCCTCTGTGCTATTCACCCAGTCTAACCGCCTCTTAATAACATTTCAAAACAATTCAACTGGAAATTCGCGCTATGAAGCACGAACGCCGAAACCTCCGACGCAGCACACATCAGCATTTTTTCCATCCAAGGCAGAGGCCAAGCCCAACTAACACAAAGTAGCTGTAAAAGAGCTGGTAAATAGATTTTCCGAATCTTTAAGCTGGTTTCAAATCTTGTTTAAAGTACTGGTTAAGCGCTTCTACAGCTCTTTTAAGTGCAAAAGAGGACCATATTAAACAGCTTTATTCCTTAGAAAGGCTGGTTAAAGTCTTAATGAGAGCTGATTATTAGCTGGACTAAGGCTGGTTAATAGCTTATCACTTAGCTTTTATTCCAAATTTGTGCCATATTACATCTTTTAAACAAGTTTTAGTTTGATATCTAACTTATATTAATTTATTTGAACCAACAAAGGATTATAAAGGTTTTTAAAAAAGCTATACTTGTATTGACAAATGAATATGTCTAACAAAATAACAAAGAGTGCAAATGTTATTACTTATAAATATTGGTGAGTAATTTATTGTGTTTTTATGTTTATGAAGACGTGAGACGCATGCGAGGATCAGTTTACTGTGAAAGTATGTATGTATTTTAGTTAAAATTTTCAAGCGCTCGTGAAATACCTAACTTAATTTCGTGAAAAATAGTAATAAAAGAATAATAAAATAATTGAAGGTTATATTATGTTTGCGATTATTTACTCAATATTTGGGTTATTTATAGGTATCAGTTACATACAACAACCGGTGGAATAGTTTTTAGTCGTTTTCAGAGCAATTCTAGTACTCAGTTTTTGTAATAATAGGATTTGTGAATCCATAATTACTAAATTAATGGCGTCAAATTATTAGACAGCTTTAATACTTGGAAACAGGTCTTTTAAAGCCACAAGCTTGTGAAAATCTTAAAAAAATCTCTAAGTAGGGTAATGTTTGGTGTATGGCTGGAAGAAAGATTTCAGTAAGGTTTTGGCTGTATGAAAATCTTCCAAGAATACATTTTAAGCTTGATAGTGCAGTGTTTTAGGGCTAAATATATAAATAGAAAAACGCTAGTAAGGTCTAGGTATGCATAGGGCTGCCATATTTTGCTAGGGACTCATCGGGACGCCCCGTAAAAAAAAAGGAGAAAAAAAACAATTTTAAGTTTTTTTTTATTTAGGCATAGAAAGATACATAATACACGTTTTATGTAGTTGCAGCGGAAGAAGTACTTGGTGTATTAATTGATTGATGAGCCAACCCGTAACCCTTCCCCTTACCTGCCCCCGCGAACGCTAGGCGAGAAAAGTATACTCGCGGAATGACGCCCGGCCGCGCCCGTGTCAATTCAAGTATAATTGTAAAATTCTATCTATACCTACCTATCTAGGATCACATACAAATGTAATCATATTGCGACGCCAGAATCATAGAAAATGCCTAACGATCCGGCAAATGTTCAAAATTGCGGCCTTTTGCCACAGAATATATAATACCTAGTACTAACGTCTTTTGCATTGTGATATATCACAAGTACATAGTATGTACTTGCTATGTAATTGCTTGGGAATAACGCTAGTGGTTTAAAACTACTATTAGGTACTAGAATATTGAATTTAGGCCTTAAATTGGTATATCCACCATTATTACATAAAATACTTATGATGAACGTTAAAAGCTCTCTTCTAAAATGTAATTTATAAGTAATTTACTTAATTATTGCTTTATTTTAGGCAACAAATCAACATGATGAACAAAATGATGCAGTGGAAGTGCAAGAAGTACCTAATTATATTTTTTGGAAGTATTTAAGTGGTTAGAAATAAAGTTGGTTTGTAAAATTAAATACTATGACTTGTTTTATTGGTATAAAATGAGATGTTTTAGAATAAACTCAATTTATTTATCGAAATAGATGCAAATTTTGAAAGAAAAAAGAAAGAATTTAATATTGAGTGATTCAAGTACTTATACGGAACCCTCTACATTTAACGCCCACGCTTGACCAGATTTTTGTATAAACATGATTTACAATTGACCGTGTATACAGCCTTGATATGAATAACGCTCTTCATTGTCATACTTATATAGGAAAAAGCTCATTTATAGTTTTGCTCTAGGGTCTTATAAGACTGTATTTATTAAGGTTTTGAAATATTCCAATAAACAGCTATTATTTGTTGGCAATCTATTATCAAGCTTAGAGTTTTGAAGTCAAGTGCAGTCAAGTACAGTCAAGTACAGTCAAGTACAGTCAAGTACAGTCAAGTACAGTCAAGTACAGTGAAGTACAGTGAAGTACAGTGAAGTACAGTCAAGTACAGTCAAGTACAGTCAATTACAGTCAAGTACAGTCAAGTACAGTCAAGTACAGTCAAGTGCAGTCAAGTACAGTCAAGTACAGTCAAGTACAGTCAAGTACAGTCAAGTACAGTCAAGTACAGTCAAGTACAGTCAAGTACAGTCAAGTGCAGTCAAGTGCAGTCAAGTACAGTTAATTACAGTCAAGTACAGTCAAGTACAGTCAAGTACAGTCAAGTACAGTCAAGTACAGTCAAGTACAGTCAAGTACAGTCAAGTACAGTCAAGTACAGTCAAGTACAGTCAAGTACAGTCAAGTACAGTCAAGTACAGTCAAGTACAGTCAAGTACAGTCAAGTGCAGTCAAGTGCAGTCAAGTACAGTTAATTACAGTCAAGTACAGTCAAGTATAGTCAAGTACAGTCAAATACAGTCAAGTACAGTCAAGTACAGTCAAATACAGTCAAATACAATCAAGTACAGTCAAGTACAGTCAAGTACAGTCAAAAAGAAGTACTTGGTGTATTAATTGATTGATGAGCCAACCCGTAACCCTTCCCCTTACCTGCCCCCGCGAACGCTAGGCGAGAAAAGTATACTCGCAGAATGACGCCCGGCCGCGCCCGTGTCAATTCAAGTATAATTGTAAAATTCTATCTATACCTACCTACCTAGGATCACATACAAATGTAATCATATTGCGACGCCAGAATCATAGAAAATGCCTAACGATCCGGCAAATGTTCAAAATTGCGGCCTTTTGCCACAGAATATATAATACCTAGTACTAACGTCTTTTGCATTGTGATATATCACAAGTACATATTATGTACTTGCTATGTAAATGCTTGGGAATAACGCTAGTGGTTTAAAACTACTATTAGGTACTAGAATATTGAATGTAGGCCTTAAATTGGTATATCCACCATTTTTACATAAAATACTTATGATTAACGTTAAAAGCTCTCTTCTAAAATGTTATTTATAAGTAATTTACTTAATTATTGCTTTATTTTAGGCAACAAATCAACATCATTAACAAAATGATGCAGTGGAAGTGCAAGAAGTACCTAATTATATTTTTTGGAAGTATTTAAGTGGTTAGAAATAAAGTTGGTTTGTAAAATTAAATACTATGACTTGTTTTATTGGTATAAAATGAGATGTTTTAGAATAAACTCAATTTATTTATCGAAATAGATGCAAATTTTGAAAGAAAAAAGAAAGAATTTAATATTGAGTGATTCAAGTACTTATACGGAACCCTCTACATTTAACGCCCACGCTTGACCAGATTTTTGTATAAACATGATTTACAATTGACCGTGTATACAGCCTTGAAATGAATAACGCTCTTCATTGTCATACTTATATAGGAAAAAGCTCATTTATAGTTTTGCTCTAGGGTCTTATAAGACTGTATTTATTAAGGTTTTGAAATATTCCAATAAACAGCTATTATTTGTTGGCAATCTATTATCAAGCTTAGAGTTTTGAAACGTATTTTATGGATTCTGTTTTATATCTTATGCCTTATTTTAATACACTATAAAACTATTATACTTAAAAAAGTGTTTTTGCTGTAAAAATACAGCTTCAATCTGTATATTTTATTTTATCAAAACTTTAATAGAGTTCGTAGCTTAAAATAATTTATGTAAAGACTGCAATACAGCTTAAGGCCTTTATAAGACTAATAAATTCTATAGACCAGCTACACACGTCGCGGAAACCATTATAAAACCCTAATTTAACTTTAGGCTGTGATTCGAAATATATTATTCCGTTAAACTGCTAATGTGTTAGTTGGGAGGTAGCAAAGTCGTGGTAGAAGATTATGCTATTTTTTTATTATAAATTTCGACAATACGCTAGGGAATGTATAAAATCAATGTGATTGAAAGAAAAATAGAATCCCGCAGAACCTGCTATTCACCCTTTTAACCGCCTCATTGTTACCGACCGAAAAAGTGGTATGAGGTTTTTAATTGACACGGAAGCAAACATTTCAGTTATATGCAAGTCTCAAAAGTCGATGGTGCCTGATCAGCAGTATAAAGCTTTACGCGGCAAATACAAACGGCGAAAAAACTCTAAACCTCAACTTAGGATTGCGCCGGAACTTTGTATGGACCTTCATAGTCACACGTGTCCCAACAGTCCCACTCAACCCATATTTGGAGTAGGGATTGCAATCTCGCAGCTCTTGGTAGCTGGCGGGATCCATTATATTTTTATAGATTTTATTGCAAATGGACCCGCCTGCTTCCAAGAATTCTCTCACTTAAAATTTATATTAAGTAACTAATATACAGGGCGTCCCAAAATTAACTCACATGGAGGGAAAGTACCTTAAATACTGAAGATATAAAATTTTACTGAAAGGAGACTTCATTTTTATTAAAAAAAAAACGAACTGCATTCACCGAATTTTGAATAATCACTTGTCTGAACTGGGAATCGAACCCGCTAAATCTAAAAAAATATTTCTCTAATTTAATTGTACCGATCGAAAGACTCGATTATACCTAAGCATTTCTTCTAAATAACATAGCATCTTAAATAAAAGGAAGACTATGAAATTTAACATTTAATGTTGAATAACAAGTTTGTGCAGCGTTATGAATAGCCTTTTCTGTGACTGTCGTGCTCAATACAGACTAACATTTCAATGTTAGGTATTACTAATGAGTGAAGATTAGAGCAATTATACCTAATGCCCTATCATAAGTGTTTGATAATGATAAGTAACACCACCTCGATTGGTTTTAAAAAGTTTGAATAATTTCGTGCGGGTTCGATTCTCGGTTTGGACATGCTATTATTAAAAAAAAATTTGAATGCAGTTCTATTGTTATTTAAATAAAAATAAAGTCCTATTTCAATAAAACTTTCTATCTACAGTATTTGGAGTGGTCTATGCCACCATGTGACATAGTCATTGGAAGCCCTGGGGGCGTCCCACGACTATGCCATATGTTGGAATAGACCGCACCAAAGTAACTATACAAACATTTTTAAACCAATCGAGCTGGTGTTACTTAACACATTATAACTTTATCAAACACTTTATGATAATTGCTCCAATCTTCACTCATTAGTAATACATTGAAATGTTAAAGTTTTGAGCACGACAGTCACAGGAAAGGCTATCCATAACGCTGCACAAACTTGTTATTCAACATTAAATGTTAAATTTCGTAGTCTTCCTTTTATTTAAGATGCTATGTTATTAAGAAAAAATGATAAGGTATGATCGAGCCTTTCGATCGGTACAATTAAATTAGAGAATTTTTTTTTTTTACTTTCGGCGGGTTCGATTCCCAGTTCAGACAGTTGATTACTTAAAATTCTTTGAATGCAGTTCGTTTTCTTTTTAAAATAAAAATGAAGTCTCCTATCAGTAAAATTTTATATCTTCAGTATTTAAGGTACTTTCCCTCCATGTGAGTTAATTTTGGGACGCCCTGTATATTATTATAGCCCTGCATACAAAAATATTAGTAAGAAAGAACACATTCAATCCACAGTCGCTCTTTTTTTTGGCTTGTTTTTTTGCTTTTTAGTTAGTTAAACAAATATTTTTTTTAGTACTGCTTGTATTTTCCGTAAACATTTTGATGAAATGGTGACAAGCAATTGACGGAAACCCAACTAATTCAGTTGACACTGCACTGGCATGGCGTTGTATAACTATACATATTTTTAGATGTGTATGTATATGTAAACAGTCATCAACAGTACAAAGTTTGCACATTAATATTATGGTACAATGACTCGTACATCAAGCAAGACATATAAGCGTCAAAGTCCAAAGTGTTTCGATCGTTCGTTTCCGCCGTTACGCCCAGTCTTGCACTACGATACTTACATTACATACGACTGGCGCGGAGACGAGTAAGTATTGGTGAATGGTGTGTGACATAATGGTATAGGGTGCGGGGAAACACTTTGGACTTTGAAGCTTACGTCTCGATGTACTAAGACAAGAGTCATCGCGGTCGCGGATACCAGAAGCCCTTCTCTAATTCAACGAAAAACGAAACTTCGTTAGCCCCGCTGCTTTCTCTCGATTCTGTAATCTGATCGGAGAAGGAGAGGGACGGGTATAACGAAGTTTCGTTTTTCGTTGCATTAGAGTAGGCCTGCAGTCCAGTCGTCTGTAAGTTTCGTAATGTAAAACTGGGCTTATATAGTTAGCATTACATAAAAATTAACATATTGACCTTGACCCTTATCGCGTTAGTAATTAGAGCAGTTCGTAGTCCAACTGATAGCTTGACTCGGTGTCATCTGTACATGTATTTGTCCTTATTGCTTACCTACTCGGAATGAATTGGATATGGTTACGTAGGTATTCTCTGGCGTGTTTTCCTACGTGACTTAGCAATATTATTGTGCTATGAAGATATTACGTACGATTTGAACTTACACAGCGTCTTACCATACAAGTAAATCCTAGTTACCGAGCAGTATGATGTAAAAAATAATAAAATTCGGCTTTAGTCGTACAAGGTAGATAAGCACTGAAGCAAAATTGTTCCTATGACCAACATTCATTACTTACTACAGTCCTTAAAGTGATACTCACTGGTTGCTTACGAGTAGACTTCCGTGTCTCTATTTACTCATACAGTTGCATTGTACAACGCAATATAATTTGCACGTTAACGCTTAAGAATATTGTGTATCTTTCTAATTTGACGAAAGGGTGCTTTTGCCCATCCATTACAATACTGATACCTACTACTATGGTTGCTGTTATCATGTGCTTCATCCTCAAGTTGCCATCCATCAGATCAGATGATCGCAATTTCTTTTCATAGTATGTATGTATACCTATATAGTAGTTGATTATACGTGTATGTAGGTACTCGTTAGTGTAAAATGTGGTTGTCATCTTTCAAAAGACTTCTTTTGTTGGATATATTTGTTTGTATCTCAATAGTTTTTCCATTCCATAGTGACTCTGTTGCTAATGATATCGTCACGAAATCTGACATGGTTGTAAAACATTTTATAATTTGTGATTGATCTAGCTATATGTGTAGCTTCTAGATGAATAGCCAATTGGCTATTGAAGCACTTGTGCATTATGCACATTGCACGTGCAGACGAAGACCATGAACTCTTATCGCATTATTAATGCAGTTGCAAAAAATACTTGCCATTCATACGGGGTGTTAATTAAATTGCATTATTGAGCTGAGTATGAATGAATTAAACCTTTAAAAGAATGAATTACAATACGTTCTTAACAGGTTTTTTGTATTCATTTCATGCGTCTTCTATTTTGGCACCAGTGGCCTGGTAGTGGTAAATATACACATGCAATGAAATCCTTGGAAACGCACCATCAGAAAACATACAATGTAATAAAGGGTTGCCTGTCTCATAAGAAACATTCTGGATTAACATATGTTGTTTTGCCATCAGGACCTCTTGGTGACAAGTTTGCGCGTCTCTGGGAGGAGGAGGTAGCCCGGGCAGGCGGCAAACGAACTCCCAGCCTCCTCCGAGTGATACTCCGAGCGTACGCGGGGCGATGTATGCTGTATGGGATGGTTCTGCTATTTATGGAGTGCGGCATAAGGTTAGTCCTATCCCTTTTTTATCACAAAGCCTAAATGGCAAAACGACTTTGAAGGATTACGCCTGAAACGCTATAAGACTAAGAAGCAAAACAACTAACATTGAAACGGCTAAAAAGCAAAATGCCTCAAGTCAATACATCTAAAGTTGTTTGTCTAGGTAGCATCTGTTATTTTGCCACCAGAACCTATATGGAAGGAGGAGGTAGTCCGAACAGAAGGCAAAGCGAACCCCCAACCTCTTGTCATTGATACTTACCTACTCCGAGCGTCCGCCTAGCGGTGTATGCCACTTAACAGAAATCTGTGGTGTATGCTGTATGGGATGGTTTTGCTATTTATGGAGTGCGGAATAAGGTGAGCCTATTTATAGACTTTCAAGAGATCGCGACTGTCTGACTTTGACGTATGGCGCTCTTGAAATAGGCCTATTAATATCTTATCGGAAAATACGATCGGTAATTTTTAATTTATAATGCTAAAATGTTCCATGATAAGTAGGTAAGTAGTTTTAATTTTCAGACGATCGTATTGCATTTTGAGCACTTGTATAAACACAAAATCAGGCCATCACGGACTGATTGGAAAGATCTTTACTCGGCTTACTTTATAATTATTGTGCCTTAGGTTTTTACGATATAAAACCAAAAAGATTTCAGGTTAAATATGAGTAGAATTGAATGCAATGCTATTGAATATAGTGATCGTACCAAATTGTCGTAGACTGCACGATACATCGGAAGATTTTTAGTAAGTATCAATATAAATATGAAACATAATGCGTTTTATGACTAAGGTAATCGACTATTACCTACTTTACTAATAAATATAATGTAGCAATTAAGTAATTAATATTGTTCATAATGCATACAGAAACTAGAAGAGTTCCTCATAAAAAAAAACTACATAAAAGTTATAGTTAGATTGAGTTAAAGAGGGTTTATAAATAACTTCGTTCATTGATCAAACGGAAACAGAAATGGTAGGTCTTCGCGTCTCACCCGGATTTTCATCGAAATAACGGTCCGAAGTTAATACCATCCTCAATGGTTCATTTCGACGAAAGGAGTTCGTGCTTATTGACTGTTCCCCGAATGAGAAAATGAATTATGTTGTATCTTCTTTCTAATAAATTACAAGGTATAAATAAATTAGTCATGTAACGAATATCAATTTTTGCTGCTGCTGTTATGCGAATGTTTTTTCACAAGTTTCAAAACGTGTTGAAAGAAGGGGTCAAAATTCAAGAAATTTTCGACGCTGCACCATGGCTGCACAAACAAAATGCAAAAAGATCGCAACACATTTTTATCATTCGAATTCTCCTAAAGACGAGCTTACATTAGAACAAGAGGGAAAAATCATCTCTCAAGATCATAAACCAAGTAGTGTAGTCAATGAAGCTAGTTGACCCCCACAGTAATTCCTCAGTCACAAAAAACTTTACAGCATGATAATCATCATCATCATCATTTCAGCCGTACGACGCCCACTGCTGGGCATAGGCCTCCCCCAAGGATCTCCACAACGATCGGTCCTGCGCTGCCCGCATCCAGCGGCTTCCCGCGACCTTGACCAGATCGTCGGTCCACCTTGTAGGGGGCCTGCCCACGGAACGTCGTCCGGTTCGCGGTCGCCATTCGAGAACCTTTCCGCCCCAACGGCCATCGGTTCTCCGCGCTATGTGTCCCGCCCACTGCCACTTCAACTGAGCAATCCTTCGAGCGATGTCGGTCGTTTTAGTTCTCCTGCGGATCTCATCATTTCTGATTCGATCGAGCAGGGAAATACCAAGCATCGCTCTCTCCATTGCTCGCTGGGTGACCTTGAGCCTTCTTATGAGACCCATAGTAAAAGACCACGTCTCGCTTCCATAAGTCATAACTGGCAACACACACTGGTCAAAGACCTTAGTCTTGAGACATTGAGGAATTTTGGACGCAAATATATGCCGGAGCTTCCCAAACGCTGCCCATCCGAGCTGGATTCGACGAGAGATCTCTTTCTCGAAGTTGGACTTACCTTATTGGATTGTCTGTCCTAGGTAGACATAGTGGTCAACAACTTCGAGTGTAATGTTCCCAACATTAACTGGAGCGGATGCAACATGGGCATTGGACATGATTTTCGTCTTATCCATGTTCATCTTCAGACCCACTCTTTGGGAAGCATTGCTGAGATCTTCGAGCATTGTGTTCAGGTCTTCCAAGGTCTCAGCCATGAGAACTACATCATCGGCAAACCGCAGGTGTGTTAGGTACTCGCCATTGATGTTAATGCCGAATCGTTTCCAGTCCAGGTAGCTTAAAAATATCCTCCAACGGGGCTGTGAACAGTTTCGGAGAAATGACGTCTCCCTGTCTCACACCTCGCTGTAGTTGCATAGGATTAGAGCTCTGGTTCTGTAATCGGACCGACATGGTGGCGTTTTGGTATAAGTACCTCAGCACCTCGATGTACCTGTAGTCTATTTGGCACCTCTGGAGAGACTGCAGCACTGCCCAGGTCTCGATCGAATCAAAGGCTTTCTCATAGTCCACGAACGCCAAGCATAGTGGCAAGTTATACTCTTCGGTATTCTATATAACTTGCCGCAGCGTATGAATGTGGTCTATGGTACTATAACCATTTCGGAACCCGGCTTGTTGGGGAGGTTGGAGTGCCGTGTAGTGCCGGCACATTAAAAGAATAGCACTACCCCCTCTCTACCCGTGGGTGTCGTGAGAGCCGACAGAGGGAAAACTGCCAAATGAGATGGGCAGCAGCGTCTCCATTTAACAGCAGGCCATACTGCGATCGCCAACCCGCCTGCCAAGCGTGGCGATTATGGCAAAACCCCCCAGCATGATAAAGTATCCAAAAAAATATAATAATAGAAGGTTAGGTAAATATTTTTTAATGAAAGTCTTATTTCATTGATATCTCTTTTAGGAAAAATGCTCCGTCTAAACTTTCTTCACCGTCTTCCGTCTTAACATATTCATGTAACGTATAAAAACAATAATATGAAATATCCAAAAAAATATCCCAGCAGAAACACCAAATTTTAATACTGAAAAATGTCTCTGTCGAACTTTTTAACGGAATTATACCATTTTGCCAAGCATACTCATGCTTGAAAAAAGTTTTGGATTTTTATCAAATATCACATCACTATCACTACATAGTATAAAACAAAGTCGCTTTCTCTGTCCCTATGTCCCTTTGTATGCTTAAATCTTTGAAACTACGCAACGGATTTTGATGCGTTTTTTTTTAATAGATAGAGTGATTCAAGAGGAAGGTTTATATGTACTTTTTATCCCGATATTCCCACGGGAACGGGAACCACGCGGGTGAAACCGCGGGCGGCTGCTAGTACTAGTATAAATAACTCATTTGGTAAAATTGATTTGGACTGAGAAATTACTCGGTTCAATATATAAACATATTTGTTTATTTAGGTATAAATACCTAACTTCCGTGTAAGTTTTTTTTTTGGATAATCATTTAAAATTTTATGGCTCATGCTATTTTATAACCCAGCAAAGTTTCATCGACTGAGGAATTAGTGTATGGGTGTCCATACAAAGAATCTGTTCATTGCCTACACTAAAGAGTGAATATTCGCAGATGCGAATGTAAATATTCGCTACAACACTAGTATTAATTAAGTTTCACTAACTTTTAATAACAAGGTTTCTTGCTTTAACCTATACTTCGCTAAGTTTACTATGGAATATTTTTTTAAATAAATTAATTATACTTAATTATAAGTCTGGTCAGTATTATGTCATGTACCTAAGTATATTATATTATACAAAAAATTCAAAATTTCTTTATTCAGATTAGTTGTACAAAGGTTGTTCAATACTTACCTATGAACGTCAAAGAAACTACGCTATCGGTTCGCTAATCCTACGGGGGAGACCTTGCGTGATGAACCAGCAAGTAACTCGTCAAGAGTCAAGGGCAATCTTTTTCTCCCTGTTATATTTCACACAAAGTCGTCAAATTGAAAAATGGCCTTCCCACATTGTGAATTAATAAAATTTGCTAATAAAAGTAAACAATTTTCAACTCAAAAGGACACAAACGATATCATTCACATTAATATTTCTCCCAAAAAAACTAATAAAACAACGAAAAAAGTTTAAGTTAGTTATAAAGTTACTTACTTTAGAAAAAGAGCTATACTTACCGTAGAACTATTAAAGTAGTAAAGCGATTAAAAACTGTAAAGATAATATGCACAGTCACGATCGCTGATAGAGTGTCACGTATTATTTATAGCTAGGTAGGTATAAGTATGTATATTAATAAAGCAATTACTCATTTCACATGTAAAGAAAAGAGTGAATGTGAGAGAAAAGAGTGTTGTATTTATAGTAGTGTACACACCTGGGGCATTTATGTCAGGTGGTAATATTATTTTATTGCTACTAAATTAATTTGTAGGTAAGTACTAAGTACTTGACATGATATTGAATTTTTTTACCATTTTGTAATTTTGACATTTAGGTATTGTATGGCCGTTGCTAGATTTTACGTCATATTTGGCGGGGATTGTCCGTGCCCGATTGTTGTGCCTGTTAGCACGTTACAAGGAATTATCTGGCCGAACAATGGATTATGTAACGTTTTAAACAAATATTGAACAAGTGGCAAATTTTAGGTTTCATCTCGTGAAAAAACAATATAAATAATTATTTCATATGCAGTTTATGTAACATCGTATCTCTACAGCTACACATTACTTAATACCTCCTGCTGTAATCCATAGAAGCGACATTTCAACATAAAGTCGAGGAACCGTGCTAATGGTTACGAATCACTAGGTGGGATAGAGTTATCAACTATCAAGTTCCAAAACAATATTAGATACACACATTTCATAAGGTGTATCCCGTAAATGTGCAGGCGATCGTTAAGGATTATGGGTACTTATTTAAGCTTTGATATTATAAGTACCTAGACTACACCGATCTTTCTGTCTACTGGGACTGCTTATCATGCTTATCTAGCTGGGTTTGCTGGGTTTCCTCCCAGTAGTCTTGGGAGATGGCTCCACTTGCTCGGCCATCTCCCGCCGCGCACGGGCCCGGAGACCCGGAGACGGGCCACCCGTCAGGCCGCAGGGGGTGCTTCTCACCACGGCCCCGCACACAGTGTGACTAAACTGACGGCGGAGAGCAAGTAGTAGTAGTAGTAAGGGGTGTTAGTTGGTAGTGGTACCTGCTCTCGATCGCTCCATTTGGTCAGTCAGCCCACCTTGAGTGGATAACCTTATGGGGAAATTGGGAGGAGGCTCCCTCCCTCTATCCGGCCCTTTCTCAAGCTTTCGAGCTCGTTAGGAGGCGGGACAGGGGTTAGAAACGCCCAGCCCTGACGCGAAGCCTATTAGGCTTGGTGGGGGGGCGGCGAAAGACAGGCCCTGTGTCTGACTGAGTCCAACATTCCGTTTGGTATACGGCGGCTGCGCGCTGATATACGGACCCGGCGCGGCGCGGCGTCGCCGGCGTAAGTTGTTTTTTTTAAAGGTTAAGTAAAAATTCTATATTTTGATTGACAGTGCCTTTATTTGTTAACATACATACATACCTATACTCACGCCTGTTTGGCTGTTTCGCATGGGGGTAGGCAGAGACGCATTCTTTCGCTTCATTCACATCCATCAATTTTACCAATTTTGCTCGGATTCAAGCGCGATCGCTTAGCAGTTAAGACTTGCCCAGCCACTCTTTTACTGGTGTGCTTGTGGCCGGGATAGCCAGTAGATATCGCGCTAATCCAACCAGCCATGGGTGTGTTTTTTTTTCTTTTTCCTAGAAGTTGAGGATGACGCATTCTAAATCAGAAGAGCTTGCGGTGGATAGATAATTCCAGCACTCTTGCTCAATTTGGTCGTCCTCTTTGAAGAATCCTCTTCTTGAATGTTTTTTCAACAGTCTTTGGAGTAACATATCTCGATTTTCTTTTGAAGAAGGACCTGTTTTAGGTTCAGCAGATTCTAATTTATCAGAGTCCTTGACAATGTTGTCAGTTTCAATGCTACTAAAACGCAGGCTTGTTTATTCACCGTAAAACGGGGTCCGTTTTAACTCCAGGGTGTCCTAGCCGATAACCAAAAACCTGCACCGAAAATTTGCAACTTCTTGGCCTGAACTCATCATCCAACCTGAATTTGCTAAACCAAACGCAAGCTAGCTAACCAAACGCAGGCTAGCTTATCACCCCGCCGGCCGCGCCGGGGCCCGGAAACAGGCTACCCGTCAGGTCGCAGTAGGGTGCCTCTCACCACGACCACCCCACAGTCGCTGTGTCTAAAACTGACGGCGGAGAGCAAGTAGTGAAGGTTTTAGTTGGTAGTGGTGCCTGCTCTCGATCGCCCCATGTGGTCAGCCCACCTTGAGTGTGTAACCTTATGGGGAGATTGTGAGGAGGCCCCCTCTCAAGCTTTAGAGCTCGTTAGGGGACCGGAACAGGAACCGCCCAGCCCTGACGCGAAGCCTACTAGGCTTGGTGGGAGGGCTGGGCGCGGCGAGGGACAGGACCTGTGTCTGACTGAGTCCAACATACCATTTGGTATATGTACAGACTGTATTTGCCTTCACTATAATAATAACCCTAAACACATAACACTCCTGGCAGTCGTGTAAATAAAAAAGGCTAGCTTATCACCCTTACGATGTTGACATTCCACCTGTCCGCACTAAACGCTTCGCAGATTTGTTTCTAAAGCGAGCCGCTAAGGAAAGGGAAGCGTTGCCTGCTTATATGTTTCCCGATAACTACAACCTTGGTCTCTTCAAGGAAAGAGTGAACAGGCATCTCCTGGGCAAGCATGCAACATCTTAGACCACATCCTGTTAATTTAAACAAGATGGTGGTCAAATGCCTGCCCAGATTGATTTATAAAAAATACTAAATTTAAAGAGGTGAGGTCGGCGCGAAATTTTTGTTGACCCGGCGGCGGCGGCGGCGCGCCTTGTTAACTCGGCGGCGGCGCGCCGGCGCGGCGCGGATCTCTAATCGGGGGACGTGCAGGCAATGTTGCACTATTTTAAGCAGATCTTTCTGTCTACTGGGACTTCTTATCATGCTTGTGTAGCCTAAGAACTAGGTTTGCTAGGTTTGTTTCTTTCCTCTTACCTTTATTTAATTTATGTAAAATGAATTCGCGACAGTGTTCATAGAAAGATTGCTTCGCTGCAACATGAATATGTTTTGACGGGGGACGTGCAGGCAATGTTGTACTATTTCTAGAAATTTTAATGAAGCGGACATATAGGTAGGTACACTATGTTTAATTTAAACTCTTGATAGGTAGTTTTCTTGAAAATTTACACTATTAACACAAAATAACATTTATCCTTATCGTCCTTCTACTGAATGAAACAAAAATCTTACTACTAAAACAATCGTGTAGATAAACACTCGTAGATATCACAGTACGTGCTTAACTACTTTGTTTAGCATCAGTAGATTGCTCAATTGCCTCTGATTGCGAGCTACAGTTGATGTGCACTTATCTGCATGGACATACTACTTAGCTCAAATAAACGTCTGACAGTATGACTACGCGAAGTTGTCGCCACTTATCAATCTAAGAGATAATACGGTATTTTACTGATTTTTTTTTATTTCTTTAAAATGTTTTTCGAAATATTAGCTACACAAAACAAGTTTTCATTTTGAATTATCTTGAATATTTTCAAAGATATAGGACTTCAAACTTTATAATTAGACAAGGACAGGACGCTATCTTAGTGACGTCAGTGGGTTAGTAGCGTCATAGTCACGCCATAGAAGATTTCGTTTTAGAAAGAGACAGCTATAGTCAAAATCAAACAGACTATAATTCTTTTATTATAAAACAGATTCAAATTATTTTTTCACATTTGGTATTCTTAATTGCAATATTTTTTAACGTCATCATTAAATATCTACATTTCAACAACAGTAAAATACCCTATTCCGTTATCTGTCAGTGGCTTTTTAATTATAAACAAACTTGGGAGTTTATTGTATTCATATGGAGATTAGTTCATAATTCTGTTGGTTTGTTTGCGGAATTACAAAATTATTAATGTATCCGAACACTTATATTGAGAACCATGTTCAATAAAACGAAATTGTTTTAAGTGAAGGTGGAAGAAGAAATTAAAGTTCACGTAAAATAATCAACCACTGCTTTATTTTGTATTGCTTCCCGCGCGCGGTTTCATCCGCGTGGAATAAGACCCGTGCCCAGCAGTAGGATAAAAAGTAGCCTTGTCACTCAGGGATAACGTAGCAATGTAACGGTGAAAAAAAATTTGAAATCGGTTTAGTAGTTCCGAAGATTACCCCCTACAACCTCATAAACTCAAAAGCTTTACCTCCTTATAATATAAGTATAGATCAATATGTTCAGTACCTATCCTTCAAATACTTAGGTAGTTATGCTTTTCATTAATCACACCAATATCTAATCACAAATCAAATAATAACAATAATGGCCTACATAAGTTCAGAAATATTTAGATAATTATCATGAGAAAGCAAAACCAGGTAAGTATACTAACTAAGTTGAGCAGGGCAATTTGTAATAATAACCGTCTGAAATAGCCAGTCTTATCGTGTGCATCTCAGATTAATGTAAACATCGGGATCAGATTTCTTTATCACTTAATGTAGGTATTGCCCAGATAAAGAATCTAGTACTTACTTAGGTATGTATAAAATAATTGAATCATAGTATACATTCACCTTGATTTTGTTTAGGAATCTTCTTTATGTATGTATCTACCGTATACGGAGAACAAGTCTTATAACTTTAACATTTCCTTTTGCTTTGGATGCAGGTACCTAATCTTTGAAACTAATGAACGGATTTTGACTTTTTTATAGAAAGCTACTTTATTCCCGAGTGACATAGGCTACATTTTATCCTGCTATTCCCACAGGTACGGAAACCACACGGTTAAAACCGCGAGCAGCCGCTAGTATTATAAAAATGTGAAATTTGTAGGTACCTAAGATGTAATCTTATCTTTAGTAGTACAGAATCGATTATGGTAGCAAATAGGTATGTTATTCCCGAGTGTTTTATTTCCATATTTCCATGGGAACGGGTACCATGGGGGTAAAACCGCTTGGAGGCCCTTCAATAATAAAGTACCTAATTAAACCAAATTACTACGGCCAATATCTGATTCCTAGTTCAACTGAAGTCCAACATAAGTTTATTATCAGTAGATAGGAGTTAGGACATGGACCCCGATTGCCCCAAAAATCGATGTCCATGATAATAGATAACGATTGATAGGCTTCGATGGAACTTTCAGAGGAGTCGCCATACTATGCTAATATAATATTATACGGAGGAAAGATTTGATTTTTTGTTTGTTTCTTTGTTTATAATGGGTAAACTCGAAATTTACTGGACTGATTTTAAACATTCATTCGCTAGTAGAAATCTATATTATTTCCGAATGACATTTGTAGTGTATGTTTTAATCCGTTATTCCTACAGGAACAGGTACCACGCAAGTAAAAGCACGCGAAATAGCTATGTACCTAGTTATACAAAGTTTCTATTAAACTTAGTGTCTTTATCAGAAAATTGCACAATGTACAAATTGCGCAATTGATAAATTGTGTCATATTGCTTATTAATATAATAATTATTATCAGCGTCATTTATGTCATTCTTGATTTCAACCTTTTGTTTATTACTGTGCTGGGTTAACAGCCAGCTGTATCTAATAAAGAGTGATGCTAGAAAAGGTATTGAAAGTTTAAGATATATCATAAAGTTCTAAATCTGTAGTACCTATCAAAGTCTCAATAATCACGTTTCGAGCAGTAAATGACATCTCGTAACGTCTAAACCGTGTTGTTTCTATAAAATAATGATTTTATTTTTGCCTTACTTCTTCGATGGTCTATGGTAGTGTAGATTTAGTTATTACGAAAATTTCAAAGTTACATTGAATTCAACTAGTATAGGTTGCTTAAATATAAATAAACGTGACGATGGCAATTAATGATGCATAGATTTATGCATTTCGGTCGTGAAGTTTTATTATCTATGCGCACTTTAATGAAAGACGAGTAAGGGCATTAAAGTTCGTTCATCTCTATTGACCAGTTTTAGATTATTCGTAACAACAACGTTCACATTGTTAAGGTTAAAATGATAATATTGTGTAATAATTATGTTGTGTTACGACTATGATCTCATATAGGTACTCTGTCCTTTTTCCTTCAGTTCAAATAGTTAGGAATAGGCAACTTAAAAAAATCTGTCAATTACATTTATTTTATATGGGTAAGTGGAAGGAACCTACGGCTGAAGGCCTAAGTAGCCAGAGCCGGAAATGGTAGGTAGGTGTAGGTCACAAAGTACCTTTGTATATACGGAAAGTGTAGGTAGATATATCTACGTACTGGCCACATATCGTGTAAGAGCAAATTTTTTAAAATGACATTGATGTCATTTTGTCTACATTGCGACAAACTTATTACACACAGTGGTTATTTTTTGGTACTAAATATACTGTTGACTGCCGGCAGTCCATTTTGACAGTTAATTTTGTATTGCTAGTGGCTCCTCCACCACCACTGTCACCGGGTCAGATATGTTTGTGGCACTATACTTACTGTAGCGACATCTAGCGTCGAGTGTAAATGCGAAATAGAAATATTACATCAAGAGGGTGAAAACTTCAGTCTTGGCCACTGCTCCGACTGCTTACTTAGCTTAAAACATTTCGTTAATAACTTTTGCTTTTCAATATATACTTTTTATCTATGACTTTTAAGTCATAATAACAATTGTAAGAATTCCTTATGACTTAGGAATATTATTCAATAAACGCTTTTCAGTTTACATCGAATTAGATGTTTCTTTTATTTTATCTAAGTTAGTTAAATATTGATTTCTCGATGTATCTTTTAAAATTTGATTAACAAAAAACACATCAAGCGGCACCCTTCGCATATTTTAAGTTTAAAAAATAGGTTTTTAATTGACTAAAATAAAACTAAATTTCGTAAGTATACGTATAGTTATATGTTTTTTACTATGTTTGTCCACGAATTTCTCGAAATCTAAAGGCATATCGAGATTTCTATTTGATTTAAATTAGGTGTACTTATTCTTACTTTGGGAACAGTCTAAGATTCATCAAAATCGGTCTAGTAGTTTTCGATATGTGGGTATATTATGGTACAATATACACTAAAACTTAAGAAATAAAAAGTAATAAAAAAAAAAACTGACTGGCACCGACCTCAAAAAGGTACCTTAATTAGAGCAGTTTTGAAGCAGTTAAAAAAAAATAATTAATTGAGACAGCGATTAAATATAACGTATTTTCATAATCATGTGGCGCCATCTATTTTAGTAAGAATCAGTTTTTGTATTTTCCCGTAGGAATAAGGGGTTTTTACGCGACAAAAAGTATCCTATACTTTTTTAAGAGTAACCAGTTGGCTTCGTACAGAATTTCATAAAGATCCGTTCAGTGGTTTTTGCGTGATGCCGTCACAAACAAACAGACAAACAGGACCACAGACAAACCGACAAACAGACAAAAAATAAAAAAAAAGAGATTTATATGCTCTATTGCTTATTTCTAACATGTTCTGGTATTTTTTTTGCAAATTTCTTCAATGTACAGACACGGAAAGTCTACGATTTTATTATATGTATAGATTATTATTTTGATATGGCTAAGGTTTATCAAAAATTCAAGGGGACTACTTTTTGGCCCTAAAACTAGTTTAGTTTAGTTTAGGGGGTAGGTTCGCCGGCCGCTCCCGCGGCACGCTCGCTTCGCTCGCTCGGCTCGCGCGGCGTTTTGGTCACTGTTCTACCCTAACCTAACCTGAAACGTCTGTTACATTTTGTTGGGTGGCGTTCCCCCTTCTGTTTTTCCCAAAATATATAAACATTTTGAAATACTTAACAAACATTTTATATGTCCATCGGATGCCTCCTAGGTATCTCCGGTATATCTAAATTTTGTTAGATTTCATCTATGACGCACCGTTTTCGAGATATTTTCATTTTTATAAAATTCATTCTTTAAAATTTTACAAGTCCCCGCTCCATTCTAAAACAGTCAAAAATTTTATGTTTGCTACACCCTAACCAAAAAAACAATCCAACGCGCCCAAATCCATTTAATAAACTTTCCAATTAATAAGCTTGTTGTAGGCGAGTCGTTCATAGTCGAAACAACCAGTAGATGAAATGAACATTAGGCCAATCGTCCGTTAGTTGAATCAACCTTAGTTCAATCAACCGTAGGTGAAATGAACAGTAGTTGAGTCGTTCAATATGAAATTCATTATGAAAATATGTGAATCTATCGTAGTTATTTCGACCATAGTCGTAATGACCGTAGTTATTATGATACATACCCGGAATAATACCTATATTGAGGCGGATTGTTTGATAAGCTAGTTTTAAAAACAAATTAAATCACTCACTGGAATATCAAATAGTCGCTTTAATTGTTTTTTTTTTATTATCGACTTTCATATTTATATTATTACGCTATAGTTTTGACATTATTTTTTTGATAAGTATTATATTTATTTTAATTTTTAGTTTTTTGCATTCACAATGCAATTTTTATTACTGAAAAATGGAAAATGAAGTATTTAGAAAAAATCGACCCGTCTCACAACTAGCTCCGATGGGACTCGAACCCACGACCTTTCGCTTTCGAAAGCGAAAGGTCGTGGGTTCGAGTCCCATCGGAGCTAGTTGTGAGACGGGTCGATTTTTTCTAAATACTTCATTTTCCAAGTATTATATTATGAGATTTTTATTAAGTATTTGAATTTTCTACTTTTAATGTTATTTTTTATTTATTAATTTAAATTATTATTAATGATTCTTCATGATTATTCATGAACTATTTTATTATTAATGGAGTTTAGTAATACGATGATATTTTTTTAAATACAGACCCCACTTTGTTATGATAACCTCAGTACATTTCTAATGGGTTTTGGCTGAAAACCAGCGTTTTGCACATACAGCAGAGCAAATGTTTCTCTGAGCCTATTTGCCACTATTTGCCTATTTGCATAACTGTAACACACAGTCTACGCATCGTGTGACATTTTCACTGTTTTTTTTGTTGGTTTTTGATGCAAATAAACCTTTTCTTATCTTATTAAGGTCTCCTTTTGCCTGTTTTTCCTGAATCTTTTAGCTGTTTTTCCTTGTCATCCTAATGTAACAAAAAACCGACCTTGACATAGCTAAGTGAATCACCAGCGATAATGTTTCCAATACAGATAATTGTGTAACCATACAATGACAGACAGTTTTATAAATATGAAAGTTACACTTAGGATTTCCTAGGATTATTGACCGAGTTTCCTTATACTTGATAATTAAACAGTAAATTTCACCGACAAATTCACAATAAGTTGAACCATACTGTTTTGTGTCTACTAAGATCGGAAAAAAATTGAATGGAAGGGAATGGAAAATTTGTTGAAATTTTACCGGACGCTTGCAACTTGCGAAGCATATTGAAAGTCATTACGATGAGTAAACTTATCTTAAACTTATCTAACTCACCACTTATCATCAGGTGTGATGAAGGCTAAGTGCTACCCCGTTGTGAATAAATAAATAAATAAACATTCGTCGTTTTATTACAAAACGTTGCCTAACAATAATATTTTTTCAGTGTTCAAAATGAAACATGGGTCAAACATTTTATTTTTATATTTAAGACGATTTGTGATCAGTTTTCGAATCAATTAGCGGATGCGGTACCATTTTTAGTAAGAGTTCTGGGCATATATGGGTTAAAAAACACAATTTCACACTCCTGACAGGTAATTCTTTATTCAGGATCCAACAGCCTCGTATGCTGGGTTTCTTCATCGGCTACTTCTCGCAGGCGGAAAAGAACAGTATGCGCGAGCAGTTGTCCAACTTGAGCGGTCAAGTGTCCACTGAACTCAGGCGCACCATGAACGACACCGCTGAGAAGTTAGCAGGCAATCGCAATTTATGTGGTTTACATAGATTTGACCTCATTTAGTGGATGTAGATTCATATTTTGTACTTTTGACCATACGCCCATGTCTTTTGATATTTTATATTACGGATAATTCATATTCAGTTTTATTAGTAAGTATTTAGTAATCATCGTCACTAGCCAATGAAAGTAATTAATAAACATTTTAGAAAACGAAAAATTTGTTTTAGAGTTTTGGTATCCAAAGAAAACTTCTCAGTGTTTTTGGCATGATGTACGTTCTGAGAGTCTAGATTTTCCAGTGTTACATTATTTAGATAAGATTTTATTTCCAAAGAGCATAATATCATCATCATGACATCTTAATCAGGATTAGCTAACGCGTAAAACATCTACATAGTTTAGTTACTGTTTTGTTTTGAGCTGCATGGTTATACATTCTGACTTGGTTGCTGAAATGGATACCCAGCTGAAAAATCACCTAGAAGAATTTTAGATACCTTTCTTTGATTGTTTTAAAGCTCAGTCCTAATTATCCTGCTGTATGTCTCATCATGTTGCATTATTGGTAACTGGCGGCGATGTTAAGTGAAAAAAGATCTGCGTCATCTTCTCACATGTTTTATAACTACAGAACACATGAAAGAGGTTAGATAAGGACCAAGTCACGCATTTTGTACCTACTGAATGACTGAAGCATGAATCGAAAACATCCTAGTTGGCATGACATGACAACTTGAAGAAATTCAAAATCGTCCATAGGTTTAATGTTTGAAGGTTTTGCAAAGGGTTTTCCACGCTTAGGTACTGCTGCTAACGCCTTTCTTGAGTTCTGTGATTATAACCAACCCATATTTGCCATATTAGCTAACGACATTCTCTTGCTTTCAGGCTAGCCCAGCCGGTGTTCCTAGGAAAGTTGGTGGAGTACTACAGCCCTGATAATGAGAACATCGGCTCTACTGAGGCGTATTACTACGCGGGCGCGGTGGTGCTGTGCTCCGCTCTCAATGTGTTCGTGGTCCATCCGTATATGATGGCTATTCTGCACATGGGCATGAAGTTCAGGGTCGCTTGCTGTTCACTTATTTATAGAAAGGTATGTATGCTATCTATATTTTATCTCTATCTATCATTTGTGGAAGATTGCTTTTTGTTCGGCAGCCTGTGTTACCGTGGTTAATAGGAGAAGAAATATGGCTCTGGTACCATTTTACAAGTCTTGGGCTTTAGATAATTTGGCAGTGTTGTCGCGTGCGTGCGAAACCGGGCATGTCGCTAATTAATTTTTCTTAAGTCTCACATTAAATTATTGACGGTTCTTTCTTACGTACTTACCCTAAAACACAATTTACATTTTGTTGTGTTTACATAAATGATTAGATTCAGAGATTAACGTGTTGAAATTTACACATAAACTGTTCAGTGTCAAGCCAGTAAAGATTATTTCATAAAAGATTTGGGTGAAGGGTTTTTTCTACATGACAATTCAAAACAAAGGGCTTTAGATATGTAACCTTTTTAATTACAGACTAAACTTTTCTAGGTCAAATAGAGAAAGGTTTTGATATTAATTGACTTGATTGATTTATTATTCCATCAGGAAAAAATCTAATCTAGTGAGGCTCTAAAATAATTAAATTATGCTCTCATATCATGATATATAGAAATTGTATCCTTAATTTGTAACACAGATTTGTAAGCAGATACTAAAATGTGCCTATAATGCTCAATTATATTTAAAAAAAAGTTATTGTAAACATTATAGCGAGATTAAACACCTTTGATATTGTTACTGTGCATGAATGGATCAACATTGGTTTCTTAACAGATTAGGATATAGTAGGCTAACTCGAGATAGCCGTACCGTTTATTTCTGTCAACATTAGTACGGTTAGTCGAACAATGAGTTAAGGCGATACTCGGAAAAATTATGTTGAAGCGAGATAGCAATGAGAAAACGACGGGCGCGGGAGCGAGACCGATTTTGCAGATTCGGCTAAAAAAACACAAAATCACTGCGTATTAAAAAACTACAGCGATTTTAAAAAAATGCTACTATACGATCCTAAATATTATTGGTGTCTACTAATTAAACCAATTTCCAATAGTGTAAGTAACCCCATTTACAAATAATCTTGAATTTTCGTATTTTTTAGAGGTCTTTTCGAAAAGAAAAAGTGTCGAGGCAAAATCATAAAATCGTGTTTTTGAAACTATACGATTCTAGATAAAGGTATGAAGAAATATATATCTTAATACCAGATTTGTAACAACTGTAACCCTCCTATAGTTTTAAATCAAAAAGTCCATACTTTTTCCGAGTAGCGCCTTAAAAACGCACTGATGCGTTGTATTGATGTAATTCATTGTGTGAATCCACAATAGGACGTACTTTGTACTTTACGACAAATTCAGAAAGCGTTGATGTCAAATAGTATTGGATGTTTTGTCACACGAATAGAGTATTGCATCTGCATATACCTTCTTACTTATTAGTTAATGAATTTCCCTAAAGTTTGGCAAACCAAGATAGATAAAGAATAAAACTACTAGTTTCCAAGTTTGTACCATAAACGGGACTAAAATTCTATAAGCAATTTTTTAACCCATAGTGTTTTTCTTTTCTTTTTCTTTGTGTGTAGTAATGCTAAGGCTGCACAGCACAACACAAAAATTCAGTTTCGTCCATAATTCGCGACTGACTACTATACTTGCAGCAAACCAGAATGAACCGAAACAACCACTACTTGCTGCAAACCAGAATAAACTGAAGCGATATTTCCTTGTAAGGCCTACTTTTAGAGCTTATTGACTGTTGTTTTTCTATAATCTTTTAATCTAGATAAGCCTGAACCTGACTCTTTTTCTCATAGATTTTATTTTCAAAAAATTATATGAAAGACCCGTTTCAAATTAATACAACAATGATGCTAGATTATTTTATTTCTCCTAACCCATGTATGGGTCGGTTGGCTTAAGTGGGTTAATATTCGTCTTCTAAAAATGGCATTGTGAATGCAAAAAAACCCAATTAACCTACGGGCAACCCAAAATGTTTCTACATAAAATACATTATGGAATTGGCCATAAAAGTCGTCTGAGTATGCCATTATTGACTTTAACCTAATTTAATATAGGACAAAATATTTACCTGAACAGGTATCTTGTTATTTGAGATAGATACCTGCATTGTTTATGCCAGACAAACAATACGTTAGACGCGTAAGGCAAGGCGAATGCTCCACTTACTTTCGCTGGAAAATTAAAAATAAAGTGGAAGTGGATATTACATGTTAATTAGTTGCAATTTATATCATATTGCATTTGTTACCTTCAAAAATTTTTGATTCACTTATAAAGCTGTTTACCTGATTTAAAAAAAAGAAAAGCAATTGTTACCCATAACAAGGTCACTGGTGAACGAAAAATACACAGCTACAAACAAACAACAACTACAGATAACCGAAATATATATCCCACTTATATTAAAGCAAAAACTTAAGCATACGTCGCAAAAGAAAAACAGTAGAGTAGCAACATTGATTTATATTGCGTTAACCACATTGATAGGTAGTAATTAAGGGTATACCAGGGGGTGTGACATCCACCACTTGTTATGGATAGCAGTTGATAAAAATATTAATTGTATTAACTACTAGCTTTCCGCCCGCGGCTTTGCCCGCGTGTACTACACGACATTATCCTCAGGGAATATGATATTTTCCGGGATAAACTACGTCACTTTCCAGCTCCCAATCTACCCCCATACCAAAAATCACATTGATCCGTTGCTCCGTCTTGACGTGAAAGACGGACAAACATAAATAACTACCTACCTACCTACAAAAATACCTACCTACTGGTTTTCCCGTGGGAATATGATACCTACTTTCCTGTGGTAAAAAGTAAAAGTAGCCTATTATAATCCTTCCCAGGGTATTAAATTATTTACTTAAATAGGTACCAATTTCAAGCCGCAAATTAACCCGCGCTTAAAATGATTTTCGTATGGGAATGAGATATTTCCCGCGGTAAAAAGTGTTATGTCTTTTCCAGGGCCTTAAACTGTCTCTATTCGAAATATAATCCTTTCCATTAACTTAAACCATCACTTTTAATACTAATTCCATTCCACAGCTATGCTCGTGCTAAAACTTATTTTACCATGGGAATGATCCTTATTCCCGCGGTAAAAAGTCCTTCCTGAGGTCACAAAATATCTCCATTCCAAATTTCATCTAAATCGGTTCAGCAGTTTTGACGTTAAAACAGAACATACAGACAGACAGACAAACAAACATAAACTTTCGCATTTATAATAATATTAGGGATAGTAGAAATATGAATATGATTGGCCGGCCGCGACTACTCCGTCCGTGAGTAATTAAAATTGGGTACATCGCAAAATTTCATGTCAAAAAGTAGGTAGATAGGCGTTCTCTAAGGTCTCGTCAGCACCGTCATCAATCCATTTTAATGTCCCCGCTGCTGGGGTACAGGCCTTCATATTGATGGATAAGGAGAATGGACCATGACCTTCCACACGGGCCCATTGCAGTTATGGGGTATTAACCAATCCAAATGCAGCCAGAACCATCGGCTTATCGTGTCTTACGAAGCACCATATATTTTTGAACAGCCATCCCGTGAAAGACCACTGCGAAAGTCACATAACCTCAGCGATCGCAGCCCGAGCACGCTACCTATACTTTATACCAATCATGAAAGTTCAAAAATTCGGACATTCTCCTACTCTTGAACTACCTACCAAAATGCAAAAAATCAAGTCAATACTTTGATAAGGTACTTTTTAATGTGGCATGGGTTCTATGACAGCTCTCGTGCAAAGCGAAGCTTTTTTTCTAAAGTGGCAATACGCTAGTTGATACATAACTACTCTTTGGTGGCAATGAGGTATAAAGTGCAGCAAGCTTTTCTGTTCCGGTGATTATCTTTGGAACTAAAACAGTTTTCATACGACAGTCCATTATGACAGCTAATTTGGTATTCCAAGTGGCTCCTTTGTCACGGCTGTCACCGGAACAGGAAAGCTTGTGGTACTGTACGTCGCACTGTATTAGAAACGGATTGAATTTTCAAACATATTGTGTCAAAACAAAATGAAATTAAAAATCAAAAGCACTAAGGAGTATTGATATCAACTTCGATGCAAATGACCCCCAAAATAATTTTCTATCCCTTTTTAACCCTGTTAGGCGATGAGTTTCAATGAAATATGAAACACATCTTCGATTAATTCTGTTAAAGAATGTTTATGCAAAATTTTAAGAAGATTGGACAAAGGAATCACGTTGTCCCATACAAACTTTACCCCCGTTTTTCACCCCCTTAGGGGTAGAATTTCGAAAAATCCAGGTCTCTACGATCAGCGGCTTAGGCTGTGCGTTTATCCGTCAGTGATTCAGGACAAAGGATTTTATATATATAGATTAGGTACTGCAATGGCCGTACAATATCTTCCCAACTGAAATTGATAGCGGTAAAAGTTGAGTTGCACTTTAACACCTAGGATATTAGGTTATAACGAACATATATTTTAATTACCACAGCCACGAAGAAGCCATCAAAAGCCGCATGCATAAATTGTTCGTTATCACAAACTGCGATCGCTTGTATGTGTACATAGATGACGTCATCGCCGAGTAATCCTCGTTTCCCATTTCTGTACTTCAACCTATGACGCACGAAACATATGTGAATGTGACCACGATAGTGGTGCAATATTTTCCAATATAGCGTATGAACTTTATTGAACACTCAATATATTTTAATTAAGGACTATGATTACAATGAAGTAAAAGTACCTAGGGACAAAAAAGCCTGCGAATATTGATCATTATTTTATTACTAAAGGATTAAGTTCAATTCGACCTGCATTTCAAGATAAAACAAAGAATTTATTATTCATACTCTAAATTAAAGTTACTGCACATCACACGTTTTGCTAAAAGCTATTTGTGAAGTAGAGGCAGGTAACGTCAAGTCATCAGTCTCATTTTACTGAAAGGAAACATTTTTTTATTTTTAAAAAGAAAAAAACTGCATTCATCGAAATAAAAAAAAACAACTTTTCCATAGAAAAGTTCAACATCGACTCGACTCGACATCGAATCCACCATCTTTTATTGTTTTCCTTTAATTTCATTTATCATGCTTTTTAGAGATTGATCAATCGATGATGGGAGGATGATGCGATAAAACTACAGGATGCTGTTTTTTCTAATTTTAGCCAGTACGAATCCTGGGCGAATCAAAAAAAATGTAGAAAATCAGTGAATGCAGTTTTGTTTCTCTAAAAAAATAATTGAATGTTTCCTTTGAGTAAAATGAGCTAACTAAAGGATTTAACGCAATTTCCCTCTAGGGCCCATAATATTTTCCATGCTGTATACAGGGTGATTTTTTTATAATCGTTGAGAAAATTACGAAACACGTCTTTTTGTTTTATTATCTGTCACCCAGTAGTAAAATATTAATTTATAGCTATTCAAAGTTATCATAATTAAAAGTGCGCGCGCTAACACCATGCGCCGTGCGTAGCAGATAATTACGCCCATCCCCTCCTGCGTCTTTCGCCTTTCCAGCCCCTGTAGACAAGTGGCTTTCTATTAGCGAATTCGCCAGTCGAATAGAAAGAAAATGTATGGGATTGACATTTAGCGGTCATGTGACATTTCGATTGCTAATGTCAATCCCATATATTTTCTTTCTATTCGACTGGCGAATTCGCTAATAGAAAGCCACTTGTCTAGGGGGGCAGATGACGTAGTATCCATGCTGTTATCACGATTCGCCGAGATAAAAAAAAAATTGCAAAATTTTACCTAGGTTTACATTTTTAACATTGAAAATGTTTTTTTTTATGTAGGTAAATGGAATCTTTGAATGATAGGTAGGTAGTACCTTCCTACTACTTATTGTCTGGAAAATTTTAAATAACTCAGCTTAGATCATAGTAATGCTGGTTTGTATTAACAGTTGATTGTATTAGAACAGTTCAGTCTATTTAGTTATTGTTCCTGATAATTATTGCTTTTCCTTATACACTTGTTTGTATTGTATTCATTTTAAAAATAACCCAATATGCAGTTTCTATGTGTATCATTTATTATAAGTAGAAGTTAATATAAAAGATAAAAAAGAAAAATAAATTAACAGCCCTTGGCGAGTTTCCTGCCAGGCCTCCCGCTGTAGGATTTGCGACGACCGATAGCGTAGCTTCATTGACGTTCACAAGTGTTGTATCAACCTAAAATGAATACTTAAATGGTATTGATTTTGATTAAAATTGTCATAATATGTATTGTAAACTTTTCGACGTAATAATTCAAAGGTAATTTAATGAAATATTGTCTTAAAACAATGACCTTTTATCAGTTTCTTATGTACTCATAACATTATCTTTGCTTTTACCTATAATACGTAACATTGTTTATTTGAATA
The DNA here is from genome assembly GCA_949710035.1 of Crambus lathoniellus. Lineage (NCBI taxonomy): Eukaryota > Metazoa > Arthropoda > Insecta > Lepidoptera > Crambidae > Crambus > Crambus lathoniellus. Next base: position 17,269,879 of record OX453297.1, read on the forward strand.
ATATTACAGACAAAGAATCCTATTTAGCATTAAAATGATGTAATAAGACTTTCTTGGAATCGTTCAAAACTAATACGATTTGTCACCATTACTTCTACTTTATTTACACCACCGTTAAGTTGGTAGTAAACAAGAACGCTCTGACTAAACAAATTTTAATTAGTAAACATTATAAAAAACATACGTACGTAAAAATTTAGGGTGCAATGCCCCCTCTCCCCCATTCCGCGCCTGATTGCCGCTTTAGCTCAACAGAGTATATTTTATTTTGTTCCAGTCCTTAAGATTATCAAAGACCGCCCTCGGCGAGACGACAGTGGGGCAAGTGGTGAACCTGCTATCGAACGACGTGAACCGTTTCGATGTGGCCGTGATATTCGTGCACTACCTGTGGATCGGGCCGCTGGCTACCGTCATCATCACCTACCTCATGTGGTTGGAGATCAGCTGGGCGGCCGTTGTTGGAGTCGGGGTCATGTTGGCCTTTATACCTTTGCAAGGTAACTGCGTCATACTTTTCGGAAAAAAATTAAGAACAGAAGCCCTACTCTATTGTTTATACTTTGGTCCAGGAAATCTGTACTCCTGTGGCCCAAAAGATCTGGCGTAACTAGCCTCCAAGTTAGAATATATTTTTTAGCCTGGAAACAAGATCTTAAAACGCCGTGGTCCCGAGTAAACTAGTAAACCCGTAGTGATAACATGTAATACGTGTTTAAATCCGTGTTTTTTTTTTTCAATGAACAGTGCGTTTCTTTTCTTAGGAAAATACAGTTCAACAAATAGTTGCATTCTGTTAACTGTAATTAATTATGCCTACTTTTCTTTCTTTTTATCGATATTAATTTTATTCGTCGATAAATTTAATTGATGGCCTTGCTATATAAGTAGAATAAAAGTGGAAACGTAAGGTGTCCAGTCCATGAATTGATTAAATTGTAATCATGTGCATGATGAAAATTATGGTTTGACTTTACATGAAAATAACTTTTTTTTTGTTCTCAGCTTACTTGGGTAAACGGACTTCAGTACTACGTTTGAAAACTGCACTGAGGACGGACGAGAGAGTTCGGCTCATGAATGAAATCCTCTCGGGGATCCAGGTCATCAAGATGTACACATGGGAGAAACCCTTTGCGGACCTCGTCGTCAAAGCTAGGAAGTAAGTTGGCTGTAGTAACTGAAACGCCTACTCTACTCTTAATTCAACGAAAAACGGAAATTCGTTTGCTCATCTGCTTTCGCTCGATTCTGTCATGCCCGGAGAGTGAGAGGGACGGGTATAACGATGTTCCGTTTTTCGTTTAGGGCCTGCAAGTGTGGGTTGCTCTTGAACGAAATTGCATTGGACAAATACCAAAATGTTATCAATAATCAAATATTTAATAGTCACATTAAAAAATATAACATTCAAGTATAACAATGATAAAAAAAAAAAACAAACTGTTTTATAATAAGCAGGTAATGAGTTGCTGAATTGTGACTCAAGTTTTCTCTTTTAATCTCTTTCTGTAACGAAATTTTATATGACGGGAGTATGGTGCTACCCACTTGTGACGTCACAAATGGGTAGTGCTGTTCGTGTATAATAAAAAACTTTGATGCTATTTTATTTACTCGTATAACTTTAACGATTTAAATACGTATATACGTATTTGTTACGATTATTTATAACAGTGTACAATCACAAATTTTCAGAAAATTTCAGATTTTGTATGGAAGTGCGATTATTACGATTAGTTACGATTTATTTTGCCGTGTACGATCGTTTTTTCATGTATTTCCCGAGTTTGTATGGTTTTTGTACAGGTGTACGATTTTTCTAAATTTAATGTACGATTCTCGATTTTACGCACATGGCAGCCCTGGTGTTTACCTCTCTCAAATTTGTTTGCCACAGACATGAGATCAAGCAAATCCGCGCGACATCCTACATCCGCGGTGTCCTTACCTCGTTCATAATGTTCACGACGCGCATCTGCCTGTTCTGCTCGATCCTGGCATACGTGCTGGTGCACAACGTGATCAGCGCCAAGCAGGTGTTCGTCATCACCAGCTTCTACAACATACTGCGCCAGACGATGACTGTGTTCTTCCCGCAGGGTAAGGATTTTTATCGCTTTACCTCTAATCATAACCTTAACAGTTCATGTATAATGTCCGATTAGGAGATACTTTCCAGTTTATTTAACAGTTTTGTATGGTATATCTGTCAAGTAACAGCTAATAAGAACTTACTTAGACATTGTAAAACAGGCTGATGCAATAATTTGTATAGTCCGTTCGGTAAGATAGTGTCGGTACACCCGCACGGCATTGTGGCAGAGCGACACTATCTAAGCGAATGGACTTTAGATGAGCCTATCCTAGACAATGAAACTTTTGTAATTTTTTACTTAGCTCCTCTCACGAAAGAGGGATTTGAAATGGTTTCACGTCTTTTTCTGGAGACCTTACTGTGATTTAACAGTCTTTATTATAAGTATCACTGTTTATTATCAAAAATTAATATCTGAAATTAGTTTATTCAGGTGCGACTTAATTTATACAGGTATCGCACAAATAGCCGAGGCGACGATATCTATAAAGCGCCTTCAAAACTTCATGCTATACGAAGACACCGCTAAGCCGGTACCCGGGCTTGCCGAGATTCAAACCTCTACCAAACCCAAGGGGGCTAGAGATTCATTACTAGACAAAGATGAACCTGATGTGGAAATAAAGGAAGACTTGGAAACGCAAAATGATCAACCCAGAAAATCTGAAACCCTTGAAACCTTGGCCGAAACGACGAGAAGTGGCGAAGGGAAAGGCAATGGTGTGTAATTTTTATTTTTCATTACTTATTTAATGTTGTAAAACCTCTTTCCAAACGCCATAAGATATTCCCTAATATTGAGCCAGAGTATCTACCGGTTGTAGGTACTTACCTTCTTATAATAATATGTTGTCACAGGTGTGTACACCTTTATTTTAACATAAATTTACTTTATTTGAATGAATTAAATGCAATTAGACCGTATAAATAAACCATCGCAGGAAAATCATATTGAAAATGAAGTATTAAAATAGAGTCGAGTCGTATTTTTTTCTAACTACTTTAATTTTAATAATATACAATGATAAAAATTGCATTGTGAATGCAAGAAAATACAATTAATAACTTGCAATATTTAACTTTTGTTGATACTTACCCCTCACCAATCTCATGTAGGTATTTATTTTTTATGACCAACATATTACATATGGATAAAACGTTTTGTTTCACTAAAGTTGCACGTATTTCTAAAACCACTGAACACAAGAAAGAAGTTTGGAGAAGTATGTCACGCATTTTGTGCTGCATGAAGCCTGAAATCGAAATCAAGCTAGCTGCCACGAGAACTTGAAGAAACACGCTGTTTGCCAGCGCGGCAGCGTCTCAATACTTTCATTATAAAGAAAATTGCATTGTGAACTCAAAAAACAAAAAAAAATGTAATGAAATATCAATTATTTCATCTTTATCGATTATCAAGTATCTGGAAAGGTATTTATTTTGAGTGTGGGGGTGGAGTGATGAACTCCGTAGCTCAGTGGTTAGAGCTTAACCGGACAGTGAAAGGTCGTTCGTGGGTTTGAGTCCCATCATCCCATGTGAGACGAGTCGATTTTTTCTAATACTTCATTTTCAATATTTTTTACTTGAAGAAATGCAAATTCGTACGAAGTTAAAATGTATGGAGTATTTACTGTTTTGAACAAGGAGAGTTCCACGCGTGCCGCGCCGATTTACTACTACTAATCTAACGTATTTCATGCGTTATGTGTCAGAAAATCTCGTCTAAATCCTATACGTTTTCAAACATCAGGTACAGCAACACTAGCGCCTCTAGAATCCGGCGAAGAAGACGACCAAGAGTTATCCACCCGGATAGAAGAGGACTCGCGCGGTGTACGGCTCAAGCATGCGACCGCTAAATGGATAGTGGCCCACCAGGAGAACACGCTGACTGACCTGTCGCTCACCATCAAGCCGGGCAAGTGAGTATCTGCCTGTATTATACAAATGCTTTAAAATAGGCTAAATCGTAGAGGGCTACCAACAACTGTCTACAGTCCACACGCATCGAAAAGGACCGCGATGCATCCGGTTTAAGCACGCGACTCTATGCTTTAACGCTATGCTTTAAGTACCTACATATTTCTGTACATACTTACCTTCAGTAATGCTACCTCTTAGTTTTAGCTATAGCGAACTTGCAAAAAACTGATGTTCTGCTGTCGTAAAATGACACTTCGTGATGACAAAACTTTCCTCCAATCGGCATGCTACGTGGCAAGGGCGTAGCCAGTCCATGGCCCAGGGGGGGGCAAGTTAATATGGAAGACGAAGTATATAAGAAACCTACAAATTTTAGGTAATTTTGAGTCTAGGGGAGGTGGGAGGAGGCCGGCGACGCCCTTACTGCGTGGCAGACTATCCCCCGAAAAGTTACTCGAACGCTTCTCAGCTTTGGGGGCGTCTCAAACATCGCCCTGCCGCTTTAAATGTCAAACGAAAGAAAGAGACGCCATGATGTTTTAAGACGCTCCCAATGCCGAGCATTCGAGTATTCGGGCGTATGAGTGACAATGACTGAGTGAAAATTTACTTTAGTTATTTTTCTGGTCTGGGAATAGTGTGTGTTGACAAATGGAAGCGCGACGTGGATTTATGCTATGGGTCTCATAAGAAGGCTCAAGGTCACGCAATGGAGAGAGCGATGCTTGGTATTTCCCTGCGCGATCGAATCAGAAATGATGAGATCCGCAGGAGAACTAAAACAACCGACATCGCTCGAAGGATTGCTCAGCTGAAGTGGCAGTGGGCGGGACACAGCGCGGATCTGGTAAAGGTCGCTGGAAGCGCTGGATACGGGCAGCGCAGGACCGATCGCAGTGGAGATCCTTAGAGGAGGCCTATGCCTAGCAGTGGGCATCGTGTGTCTGATGATGATAATGATTTTTCTGCAGGTTAATCGCTGTCATTGGACCTGTGGGCGCTGGCAAGTCTTCCCTTCTTCACGTGCTGTTACGAGAGTTGCCGTTACAATCGGGCAGTGTACACATCGGGGGCACAGTGTCCTACGCTAGCCAGGAGCCATGGTTATTTGCCGGTAAGTATTTACTAAATCATTGATCATCAAACAACATATTGTTATTTGAATAATTGATATCGATAAATGATTTAAATTGCCCTAGGCTCATGATTACATTTTAACCGCCTCTGTGGTCTAAAGGTACTCACCATAGGTATCCGACCCAGAGGTCCGGTTCGATTTCTAGTGGGGGTACAGATGGTATTCGGTTTGGTTGGTGGCAGGGCTTGTTTGAAGTTTGCCTGGCTAGCTACCACCATCTTATATGTAAGTCTGACGCCATAACAACGATATTTTCAGCAATGTGGTGTTCCAGCAGTTAGAGATAAGATAGCCGTTCCTAAGTTATTGAGGATTCCAGGAGTAGTGCGCTTCCACCTTATCATCACTTAACATCAGTTGTGATGAAGGCTAAATGCTACCCTGTTGTGGAAAAAAAAGATATCATTATTTCAAATATGACATCCAATAAAAGACTTTTTAGTGGAGTTGCAAGCGCCAAACATGTGAACAACTTGTGTCGCTTCCCGTTATCTTATGGATAAGCAAGTAATTTCGTCTTTTACAGGCAGCGTCCGGCAGAACATATTATTCGGGCAAGCAATGGACAGGCCGCGCTACAACGCTGTCGTACGGCGCTGTGCTCTCGATCGGGACTTTTCATTGTTTCCTCACGGAGACAAAACTGTCGTCGGCGAAAGAGGAGTCAGTCTTAGTGGAGGTAACTTTGAAATCAAAGAAATAAATAAAATTTAACTGTTTGTTTATTTTTGTACAGAGCCATCTACGTACTTCCGAAAATACTTTACTATATAAATACGTTTTATTCCGTTATGATTAGCGTTTTGATTGAAAACGGTCTACATTTATTTTATTTATTTTATTTTATTTTAATTTATTTGGCACAGAAACAACATACAAACTAAATTTCAACAATAAATGAACTTATTTCTAATTTACATTCAAATTTGTATATCTATTACATCTATGCACAACATTTGATTACACTCATTTAACAATATAAAAAAAGACTATTATATTTAGGTACTAAAGTTATAAATTTGCTAGCAATGACGTAATCTCGCTCTTAAATTTAGGTAAACTATAATGAAAAATGTCTAAATCTTTATGTAAAACATTATACTGGGTGCACATTCGGGGTATAGGGCTAAACTGAGTAACATTATTATTGGAAGCAGTTATCGAAAACAAACATTGTCTTCGAGTGGATTTATTAGGTGTCTTGAGTGAAAGCTGGCTTAAGATGGTTAAATCTAATTTGGAATTTATAATTTTAAATAATGTAAGCAAGTCTGTAATTTTACGCCTGTTTTGTAATGTATTTAATATAAATTTATTTAGTCTATTATCGTACGTTGGTAGTGCCTTTCTCATTCCAAATTTACCACATAACCGATTAATAAATTTCTTCTGTATTGATTCTAGTCTATTTATATGTACAGCATAATAGGGACACCATATTACGCTACAGTACTCCAATATACTTCTTACTAGAGAAGTATACAGAATTAATAAGCTGGATGGCTGTTTGAATGGTCTCGTTATCCTAAATAAAAATCCCAAAGTTTTCTTAGCCTTCAAAACTATTGAGTCATAATGTAATTTAAAAGAAAGCTTATTGTCAAGTATCACACCTAAATCTCTAATTGCTGTCACACGAGCCAATTCTAAGTTGTTAATTTTTTATGAAAAGAGTATTGGTTTGGTCTTTTTGGTAAATGAGATACATTGACATTTTTTGATGTTCAAGGACATATTGTTCTCAATACACCATCTGTAAAGTTTATCAATATCAGACTGCAAGGCTACACAATCCTGTTGTGTGTGTATTTCACGATATATTTTAAGATCATCTGCGTACGCCAGACAGTTGCTATTAAATATGTCAAGTAGATCGTTAATAAATATATTAAATAATAAAGGCCCCAGGTTAGATCCTTGAGCTATTCCTGATTCCATCCCAAAGGGTAAAGATTCGTAACCCTGGACTGCGACTAGTTGACTTCGGTTCATCAAATATGATTCTAGCCATCTGTTCGCGCGCGCTTGCGAGCGGGCAGTTGTCATTGTCAAGGTCACGGAACAATGCGCTCGGGCCGCGTGTAGGATCGACCAGTTCGCCGTACGCTGCCGTGAGGCAAGGGTGTGTGTTTCTGTAGCGACGTGCCGCGCCAGTTACCTACCCGTGTTGTGACCGAGATTTAGTTTTGCACCTACGCGTGCCCGGTCGGGGTACGGACGTGTGACCCGTGTGTGTTCGCTTTGAAAGGCGCCGGGAAAGTTTTAGCTGTCTATTTGTGTAATTATAAGAGTGTTAGCTATAAGAGTTTCCCATCGGGGGTCAGGTGAAGATCTTTGCCAGGCGCGCGCGCGCCGGCGAGACAGCGACCAGCCCCCCTGGATTACAGACAATATCTTCTAGTAAGGTAGGCCTAGCTTAAGTAACTTAATTTTGCATGAGAAACCTTCGTTTCAATAAACTGTGGAACACAGTCGATGGTCACCACATTTGTGCGTGATCATATTTTTGGTAGCAGAGCGTAGTTAGTTAGCGTACCTAGAAATACCTAAAAAGCGTACCTAAAAATAAAATTATTTTTTTTTGTTGAAATCTCGAGGGTATTCCGAGACGATTTGAAGTACTAAGAAATTGTTCTAGTAAATTCTCGAAGCGAATGTTTCTCACTTGGTGGATCCGATAATAGATAGACACTTATATAATTGTTGTCACATACTAGTGATTTGATACGAGTTTACTCGCCTAGATGTGTATATTTTTTTTGTGTGTCCGGATTTATTTGACGAATAGTTTCGTTCGAAAGTGTGTTTATTAGTACCACATACTAGTGATTTGATACGAGTTTACTCGCCTAGATGTGTATATTTTTTTTGTGTGTCCGGATTTATTTGACGAATAGTTTCGTTCGGAAGTGTTGTTTATTAGTACCACATACTAGTGTTTGTTCCGAGTCCGCTTGCCTAGTTAGAAAAGTGGAACTAGTTTTAATTATTAGTAGTATTAAATTACGAGTATTATTATTAAAAATAGTTTTGTTTTTGTTTGTTGATAACGGTTTAGTAGTTGATTTGCGAGGTTGACTTGGCCGTGCCGTGTATGCCATACCGTTAATCCTATACGTTTTGTTTATACCGTTATATTGTTAGCCCTTGAAATTGGTAAGTTGTTAATAATTTATGAAAATAGTAGGGTCCGTGTATGTCGTCCGAATTTTAATTGTGTTTTATATTATCGTGACGCGACCTATTTCTATTGTTTTTTTTTTGTTGATGTTTACCACTTTTATAATTCTTTGTTTGCTTTGTTTATTAAACGGATTATAAATGGCTCCTACGAATCCGACCTCCGTATCCAGGGCTGGCATCCAAGGAGTTTTGCGTTGGCTTGCTTGTGCGGTCACATTAATAGACCGAGCCGACCGGGTAGGCGCGTTGCTAGCTCGGTATGGCGGGCTGGCAGCTCGGCTGCAAGACCTGGAGCGCCACGCCATGGAGTGTCGCGCGTATTATTTAGAGAACCCCCCAGCTGATGATGCCGTGTCGGAACAGCTGGAGCAGGATGTAGCCCAGGCCTATGAGCTGGCTGACCAGGTCACGGAGGCGGCTGAGAGGGCCCTGGCTGTTCGGAAGGGGGAGCCGGTTTTGAGCGGGGAGGTCAAACCTACCCCGACGGCGTTGCTAGGCCGATTACCTACGCTGGAGATTCCCACTTTTAATGGGGATCTGTCAGCCTGGAAGGGCTTCATTAACCTGTTTGACAGTTTGGTGGATTCACGACGGGACTTGTCCCCTAGCGAGAAGTTGGCCTATTTGCGCTCCTCCCTGCGAGGAGAGGCCAGCGCGGTAATCCAGCACCTGCTCATCAGTGACGACAACTACCAGGTGGCTCGCCAGCTTCTGGTTAGCAGGTACCAGAATGTCCGGTTACTGGCGGACACCCACGTGGCCACGATTTTGGCCCTCCCGCGAATCACGCGGGTACACCTGTTACGGAGGGAGTTGCTGAACCCGCTACTGTCAGCGGTCAACTCCCTAAGGCGATTGGACCTGCCGGTGGATCAGTGGTCCTTTGTACTGCTGCACATAGTCCTCGCCAAATTGCCCGCTGAAATGAAGGGGCGTTTCGAGCAGAGGTACGGAGGCGACAGCGCCTCGTATCTCCCGCCCTTCGCGGACCTCCTTCGTTTTTTGGAGGACGAATGTAGGGTGACGGACCACCTGGAGCCCGCCCCGGTTCCAGGTGTTGGTCGTATGGTGGCGGCGAGGGAACAGCCCCGTCGCCCGACCAATCGCTATGCTGCCTTCCAGCAGTCCCCTCCCCCCGCACCAAGTGAGCGGTGCAGGTATTGCAGGGGAGATAGGCACGTGGTGCACGAATGTGCCAAATTTAGAGGCCTCCGCCCAGAGGGACGGAGGGCCGTTGCGAGACAGCGCCAATGGTGCTATAGGTGTTTGGGGGGACACATGCAGTCGGCGTGTCCCCAGACAGAGGATTGTCGTCTTTGCGGAGGGAGGCATCACCCCCTCCTTTGTTTGGACCGCAAGGACGCCGGGAGCGACCGGGGTTCGAATTCCTCGCGCACGGGCGGGGGCCCGGCAGCCCGGAACCGGTCCCCTAGAGATTCGGCGGGGCTTAGCCCCCCCGTTCAGTCCCCCCCGGAGAGGGGGAACTATAGGAGAGACGCCCCCGCCACGGGCGGGGGTAGGGGGGTACCACAAGAGTACGCCACGGTGGCGATGGGCACGGGCCCTATTTGCTACTCCCCCCCCCTAATGGAGAGGCCTCGATTGGGGTACTATGTACCGAGGCACGCCCCACACGGGTATTACCCTGCACCTAGGAGTGCTGTTGGTCGGGGCCAGTATGTACCCGATTGGGACCCGCTCGCCCGGTACGAGCGTCCCACATTTGGCGCGCCGACTCAGGCGCGAGGGGGACAAGTACCCCCCCAAAATTTTTAATGGCGCCCCTGTCGGACCCAACCACCCCTCCGGAGCTTGTGCTGTTGCCAACAGCCTCCGTGAATGTTTGGGGACCTAAGGGCAATGTTGTAACGGTGCGTGCCCTTTTGGACTCAGGTGCCCAGGGGTGCATAATGTCCAGGTGGCTTGTCCGACAGCTGGGTCTTTTGCTTGTGCCGCATCACGAAGCGGTACGGGGGGTGGGAGACTCGCGGATCCCTGATCCGATTGGTCGAGTTGAGTTCTCCTTCTCCCCCCCACTTCACGCCAAGGCCGAAGATCGGTGCTTCGGCGATAGTTTTTGATAAGGTGGTTGGACCACTCCCGCAAGTGCGAGTGCCGCCATCCACGATTGAGCTGACGTCTGGACTGGCTTTGGCTGATCCTTCCTTCCACCGACCGGGCCCAATACACTTGTTGATTGGTGCGGATGTCCTCGGTCGTGTACTGTGTGGAAGCAAGCGAGTTTTGCAGACAGCCGATCTTGTCGCCTTGTCCTCGTCGCTGGGTCATGTGGTGATGGGAAAGGTACCACAGACACCAGAGACCCCGTCGGTAGACCGCCAGACCATTGTCGGTTCTACTTTGTCCGACGTTCTCCAAAAGTTTTGGGAGGTGGAGGAACCTCCCACTGCCAAGCGGTTGGATCCGTTAGCCGAGGAGTGCGAATTGTTCTACCAGAACAACACTGGGCGCCTCCTCTCGGGTCGCTTGATTACCCGCTTGCCCTTCTTGGCGGTTCGCCCTCCTTTAGGGAGCTCCCGACCGATGGCCGAGAAGAGATTGTTGTCCATGGAGCGTAGGATGGCCAGGGATCCCGCATTCAAGGAGAAGTATATAGACTTCATGCGGGAGTATTTGGACCTTGGGCACATGTCCATCTCGCAGTTGGACTGGCGTAATGTGGAACATTACTTCCTGCCACACCACGCTGTTTTGAAGACTTCCAATGGGAAGATCCGCGTGGTCTTTGATGGTTCAGCGCCCACGTCAACCGGAGTGTCGTTGAATCAGTGTCTGCATGCGGGGCCGAAGTTGCATCACGATGTCTGTGATGTTTTGACCAACTTCCGCCGGCACGCTGTCGTCTTTGTGGCCGATATCCGCATGATGTTCAGACAGACCGTGATTCACCCGGAGGATAGACGATACCAGCTCATCCTTTGGCGTGAGGATCCCCAGGATCCGATGTTGGCTTACGAGCTGAACACCAACACTTATGGTTTGCGGTCGAGCCCCTTTGTGGCGATCCGTTCGCTTTTGGAGCTCGCAGAGCGCGAACGGCTACGCTATCCCCGGGCATCTGCTCTTATTGAGGGGGGGGCCTTATTTGTCGACGATATCTGCACGGGGGCCTCGAGCTTAGATGAGGCTCTCGTCTTACGTGATGAGCTGATTGCGCTCTTGAGGGCTGGTGGCTATGAGTTGCGGAAGTGGCTGTCTAACTCACCGGACCTATTGGCAGATTTGCCTAAGGACCACCAGCAAGAGCCGCTCCTCTTTGAAAATCCGGAGACTCCAGACATGCTGTCTGTTTTGGGAGTCCAGTATCGACCAGTCCCGGATTTGTTCACATATAGATTGGAACTGCCAGACCCAAAGGTCTGGACTAAACGCACGGTGCTGTCCACTGTAGCCCGTACCTTTGATCCGAACGGTTGGCTCAGCCCTGTAGTGTTTTCGATGAAGTGCTTCGTACAGGAGCTCTGGGCTGCGGAATTGTCATGGGATGAGCCCCTCTCTGGTAGCCTCCTACGAGAGTGGGTGAGGTTCGTGTCATCCCTACCCGACGTCAATCGGGTTTGTATACCGAGGCAAATGCTGCCTTCGGGAAAGTTTAAAGCCTCCCTGCACGGCTTTTGTGACGCGTCCGAAAGCGGATACGCGGCAGCCGTTTACATCCGAACGGTGGATGCAGCAGGCGTTGTCGCCGTACACTTAGTTACGGCCAAGAGTAAGGTCGCCCCCCTTCGGACTAGGCTAACCATTCCGAAGTTGGAGTTGTCCGGCGCCACTCTCTTAGTACGGCTACTCAATCATGTTGCCGACACCTTGGGAAACGGTGTCGACCTGGAGTCGATATTTGCGTGGTCTGACAGCCAGGTCGTCCTTTGTTGGCTGAAGAGTTCAGTCCACACCCTTGAGGTTTTTGTGGCCAACCGGGTCTCACAAATTCAGACTTCAAAGGCCCCGTTGATTTGGCGCCACGTACCGGGCGAACTGAACCCCGCAGATTGTGCCTCCCGCGGCTGCGAGGCGCCTGAGTTAGTGGACCACCACCTATGGTGGAGTCCATCATGGTTGTTACGGCCTGAGCGCTCATGGCCTGCCACCCCGGCTGTGGCCAGAGTCCCAGACCTAGGCATGCGTGTTCACGCCGTGGAGACGGTGGCGGCTCCGCAGATGGAGTTTTTGTTAGACCGCTACAGTTCTCTTGATAAGTTGCTCGGCGTGACTGCTTGGATGAGGCGCTTTGTGCGAAATTGTCGCCAGCCTCAGGAGAAATCGTTGTCTCCGGTCCTCGCCCCACAAGAGCGGCAAGACGCTCTGTTGCATTGGTTGCGAGTGACGCAACAGCGAGAGTTTGAACCGGAGCTGAAAGCCCTGCGCTCAAGTAAGTCCAAGTTGAAGGGACCCTTGGTGCGGTTGAATCCCTTCTTGGACAGTACCGGATTGCTGCGTGTCGGAGGTAGGCTCAGACATGCCAACCTGCCGTACGGATCACGCCACCCTTTGTTGCTCCCCAAGGATGGACCGTTAGTTAGACTGTTGATTACGGACCGACATGTAAAGAATGCTCATGCCGGTTGTAATGCTTTGACCGCGCTCCTCCAACGAGAGTTCTGGATTTTGTCAGCGCGGAGAATAATCCGATCCGTTATTTTTCGTTGTCTCCCGTGTTATCGTTTGCGCGCCGATACGATGCAGCCCCAGATGGGTGATTTGCCTGCCGATCGAGTGAACGAATCGATGCCCTTCTCAGGAGTTGGAACGGATTTTGCGGGGCCATTTACCGTTAAGACATCGCGGCTTCGTAATGCTAGAACGGAAAAGGCTTACTTGTGTGTATTTGTTTGTTTGGCCACTAAAGCGGTCCACCTGGAGGTGGTTAGTGCCCTCACCACAGAAGCCTTTGTAGCCACGTTGAATCGTTTTGTGTCTCGCCGCGGAATGCCGTCGTTAATCAGGTCCGATTGTGGAACCAATTTCAAGGGCACCGATAGGTATTTAAAGGAAGTTTGTGAATTTTTGGATAGGAATAATTTTGAGATCGGATCCACACTCTCTCGCAGAGGGGTACGATGGCAGTACTCCCCGCCATCCTGCCCCCACTGGGGAGGGATTTTTGAAGCAACTGTAAAGGCCGCTAAAACTCACCTTCGTCGCGTTATTGGGGAGACGGTCCTCACTTTTGAGGAACTCGCGACCGTATTTTGTAAGGTTGAGGCGGTCCTCAACTCGCGTCCGTTGTGTCCGTTGTCTTCGGACGCGAATGATTTAGAGGCCCTTACGCCGGGCCATTTTTTGATTGGCAGACCGCTTAACGCCTTGCCGGAATATCCTTATTCCGAAGTGCCCTCCGGACGGCTCTCGCGATTTGAATTGCTCCAGCAGCTTACGCAGAGTTTTTGGCGCCGTTGGCATCTGGAGTATTTGCACATTTTGCAGCAACGCGTTAAGTGGTCGGATAGGACGACCCCACCCAAGACCGGAGACCTCGTGTTGGTAAAGGATCCAAACCTGCCGCCCCTCCGCTGGCGTTTAGGACGCATTGTTCAGCTTCATCCGGGGTCGGATGGTGTGCCCAGGTTTGCCGAGGTCCTGGTGGGGGACTCTGTTTTGAAGCGAGCGATCGCTACCCTCTCTCGCCTGCCCTTAGATTAAGTTGGCGGACAGTTTGCTACTGTCCGGGACGGGGGGATGTTCGCGCGCGCTTGCGAGCGGGCAGTTGTCATTGTCAAGGTCACGGAACAATGCGCTCGGGCCGCGTGTAGGATCGACCAGTTCGCCGTACGCTGCCGTGAGGCAAGGGTGTGTGTTTCTGTAGCGACGTGCCGCGCCAGTTACCTACCCGTGTTGTGACCGAGATTTAGTTTTGCACCTACGCGTGCCCGGTCGGGGTACGGACGTGTGACCCGTGTGTGTTCGCTTTGAAAGGCGCCGGGAAAGTTTTAGCTGTCTATTAGGGCATTGTGTAATTATAAGAGTGTTAGCTATAAGAGTTTCCCATCGGGGGTCAGGTGAAGATCTTTGCCAGGCGCGCGCGCGCCGGCGAGACAGCGACCAGCCCCCCTGGATTACGGACACTATCTTCTAGTAAGGTAGGCCTAGCTTAAGTAACTTAATTTTGCATGAGAAACCTTCGTTTCAATAAACTGTGGAACACAGTCGATGGTCACCACATTTGTGCGTGATCACCATCGAAGTAGAGTTCCATGTATACCTAGATATTCTGCCTTAGCACACAACACACGATGATCCACCCTATCGAATGCTTTGGCAAAGTCAGTATAGATCGAGTCTATTTGTCCTTTTTTATCAAAAATACGGCTAATGTTGTGTGTATACAAAAGTAAATTTGTTACCGTAGATCTAGAAGAAACAAATCCGTGTTGATCAGGGGCCCTATCGCCCTATTTTGCAATAAGAGCGATTTCATTACAATTCCATTTCAATCAGTTTACGATCGTGACATAAAAAGGTATCGCCCTAACGTTCACAAACGGATGGAAGACGGATTGCGATGGCATTGCGATCGTTTGGATCGGTGAATGAATGATACCAGTGATGTTACTTTTATGAATGAATCTTTTCAAAAATAGAGTGTCAAGTTGTCAATGTCTTTGTCATCCAACTGTCAAATACAAGGGATTTTTGGCGGTTGATTTTAGTGGTGCGTTTTTCTCAAACATGTATTGGTTTTTCTGTTGAGGTGCAGGCTAGTTTTGAAATTCCAACTTTTACAATATTTTTTATTGGCGTTTACTTTGAATTATTTCGTAGTACTTTTCAAGTTTTAGCGCGCTTGGCTTGCGATCGTTGAGGTTAAGCAACTTTCGCAATGATCGGTCACAGGATGGGTGACCAAAAAACTTTTCATCTCGAGCTCCTCCGTGCTTCGGAAGGCACGTTAAGCCGTTGGTTCCGGCTGCACTTGCAGTCGTTAATACCCACTAATCCGCACTGGGCCCGCGTGGTGGGTCATGGCCCATTCCCCTTATCCATCCATAAGGAAGGCCAGTGCCCCAGCAGTGGGGACATTAAATGGCTGATGATGATGATGATGATGACTTTTCAAGTCTAGTCCTGTCAAGTTGTCTTGCTTACCCCGCTAAGGTGTAAGCAAGACGGCATGCCGTACCATATCATATCGCGCGCTATAAGCCGCTCATGCTAGGCCGGCAGATTTTTCAGGCGAGCAGCTCTTAAGTCGGCCTGGTGGAATATTTCCAGTTTCTACGGCCGCAAATGAGAATAAACTCATCACTGGGGAAGACGGCTTTGTCTTGGTAGGTAGCCTCCTTCATACGGGCTCTTTTCGGGACCTCCTCCCTCTCCGCTCTTGGGGGATGTTGGAAGGCAGTGCCGAGTGTCTTTCTTGAGCCGTTTAGAGTCAAGTAGCACCCGTCACTTTACTTCATCTGATTTTCACTTTTTTGTGTATTTTCGACACGGTATTATTGTTTTCCGGAATTAACAACCACTGAGCAAGAGAATAAATACGTTTTAACAACTTGAAACACACAGAATCTTACTAAAATCCGCTAATAATTTCTGAATAATGTTGAAAAAACTGCCTCCGACTAGCTGTTTATTTTGACATAAGCGAACGGTCAGTTATCGGCTGCAATGTAATCATTTTACGTTTAAAAACCTAGCGCGATTCGAAAAAAGGAATGGTAATTGAATGGTAATGGTATTGTTGTCGTTGAGAAAATAGCGCGATACCAAATTGCAAAATAAGAGCAATGTAAGTGTAATTTAAGCGCATTTAGCATAGGGCGATAGGGCCCCAGGACTTAAGATTGGCTTGAAATGATGGTACAAATATTGATATACTAAAGCTTCAAATATCTTAGCAAAACAACTCAGAATGCTGATAGGTCGATAGTTAGAGACATCATTTTTACTGCCTGCTTTATGTATAGGAACTATCTTAGAGATTTTCCATAGCTCGGGAAAGTGTCCAGTTTTAAGTGACTTATTAAATATCATACTAAGGGGTTTGATTAATCCTTACATTACATTAGTCGTGATTGTGTCAAATGTCTTTTTTTTTGTCATGAAAGTTTTATTAAGCACATCTTAGATTTCTGCGCGAATAAAACCTCTTTACGGATTTAATGACGCGCATATTTTACATATAATTGGTAATTGAAACACATATATGCGCGTGATTAAATCCGTAAAAAGCAATGATGTTTTATATGTAGATACGTTATCTATCTGAACTAAAAAGTGGCGACGAAAAAGTAAGGTAATTGCCCGAAGTTTACTCAGTCACACACAGACCCTTGTCGTGTCAAAGTGCTGTGACAATTTCTCGATTACGCCTGAAATAATGAATTTAATGCCTTCCTGTGTTTAAAGAAGTTGCAAAAACTATGCCGGATCTTTATAAGACAAGAAAATGGATTCATTTCATACGTAATTATTGAAATTATAAATTTAAATTAAAAATTAAATAATTAGTGATGACATTTGCGCTGTTGCCAGTTCGACATGCATGAGCGAGATGATTGTGAACGCATGAAAGAGACAGAAAACTGGCACACAAGACAGTGCTTGAAATAATTGTTTTTCTCTTTTTGACAGTGGGGGGTTTGTGTATATATGTCTCTTACTAACATTATTTGGTGAAAAAGAGATAGATATACGGAAATGCCTGTTGTTAGGAAGAGATAAATATATTTTGACAACATGTGTTTGTTTTTTGTCTCATAAAGCGTGTAGTACGTAATGAAAAACAAATTCGCCATTTTAAAATGCAATCTATTCGAGTGTAACGTGTCTATTAATAAAACGTCATTGGTAAAAAGCAAAAAGTTTTGTTTTTATTTTGACAAGTAGTATAATGTGGAGGAAAACTAACTTTTTATCACGACAGAGGGCGTAGGTTATATTGGAGAGCTGTTTTGTTCATAACAGCTGTCAAAATCGATGAAATCTTTTAGTAGTAAAAAAATTCGTCATTTTGGACAGGCGAAGATATTAAGCCATACTGCCAATTCTTGAGTATTATGTATATTATTATAGTTTCTTATGTTTTCATTAGAATGTAGGTGTGTTACATTTCAATGCTTCTTGGACTATTAAGCGTCAAGTATGTCGAGTCGGTTTTCTCGGTAATTCTTGCTGAGGTAGTCACCACTACAATAAAACACTCGGCATCACGTTACCGAGATAGCGCATATTTTAATCATTCCACACATCGTTCAGTTGCGTAGACACTTGGGGCACAAAACCACACCTATCTTGAGTCACAAAGTCCACTATGAAACAAATTGCGATTAATTAAAATATCCACTGAACCTAACCCGCCAAAATGGCGCCAAAAAGCTCCCTGAAATCTTTTAACCAATCATCGACCAAAGAGTTCATTATTATCCCACAGATTAGGTAGAAAGTGGACTCCAATCACAAAAATGACATCTACAAAAAGCTTTGTCCGTTTCTCCCCATTTAAACTTAATTCAAACGGATGAAAAGACTGTTAATATTTTATTATTCGTTGCCAGGGCAACGTGCGCGCATATCACTGGCACGCTCGGTGTACAAGCGCGCGGACATCTACCTACTTGACGACCCGCTGTCAGCTGTGGACGCCCACGTGGGTCGGCACCTGTTCGAGTCCTGCGTGGTGGGATACCTGCGGAACACCACGCGGATACTAGTCACGCACCAGCTGCAGTTCCTGCGCGATGTGGACCAGGTGAGACATCTACTTATTGAGGACACGCCGTCAGCTGTGGACGCCCACGGGGGTCGGCACCTGTTCGAGTCCTGCGTGGTGGGATACCTGCGGAACACCACGCGGATACTAGTCACGCACCAGCTGCAGTTCCTGCGCGATGTGGACCAGGTGAGACATCTACTTATTGAGGACACGCCGTCAGCTGTGGACGCCCACGTGGGTCGGCACCTGTTCGAGTCCTGCGTGGTGGGATACCTGCGGAACACCACGCGGATACTAGTCACGCACCAGCTGCAGTTCCTGCGCGATGTGGACCAGGTGAGACATCTACCTATTGACGACCCGCCGTCAGCTGTGGACGCCCACGTGGGTCGGCACCTGTTCGAGTCCTGCGTGGTGGGATACCTGCGGAACACCACGCGGATACTAGTCACGCACCAGCTGCAGTTCCTGCGCGATGTGGACCAGGTGAGACATATTGAAGATTATTAGTTTAGTCTAGAGTAGACCCGCGTTATGCGTTTCGGCTTAAAGGTTATATGACATATTATGAAACTTATATGACACCGCTCCCACCCAACAAAATTATGAGCAGCCAAATATGGACTTAATATCGTCCACTGTAGATGCACTTTACAGTAACAATATAAAATAGCAGACCGTCACTTCATAATTTCTTCGCATTCAAACACGAATATTTATGTCAAATTCATAAGAATCATGTGAAAGTTAATATAATTTTGGAGAATCGAGCTTACTGTTCATAGCAGTAACCTATGCTGTTATTTTCCGTTGTCAAGTCACTACTACAATTTTTCCGTAGATAATCATCCTAAAGAACGGCACCATAGCGGCGGCCGGTGACTTCGACACACTCAGCGCGTCTGGTCTCGACTTCGCCTCGCTGTTAGCTCGTGAAGAAGAGGAGGAGAAACCAGCAACAGAACAGACCGCCAATGCTGACACGGAGGATGTGCTGCAGGGCAGCTTCCGAAAGCGACAAATGAGTATACATTCGGTCAGATATGTTTGCAGCTTTCTTATTTACCTTCAATCTCGTACCCTGACTCCCTACCTTTCCTTTTCTACCTTTTAACAAAGTGCCTTTACTATTCTTTCAAATAAACCATACCCTATAGCACTATGCTTGAATTAATAAGGTGTTTTTAATAATCTTAATAACACTTCAATATCTTCCGAATACAGTTCAATATAAGACACGCTTTCAATATTGTTATCTTAAGAAATCCTCCTATCTCTTATATTCTATCCTCTACAACGACAAAGTCTGTAATATCTTTATTTCCTGCCAATTTAAGTAGAAAATTATAGTACCTGTTATTAAATTTTCTTTATTTCTTGTATTAATTACGCTTTCATTGTGTTATTCTTAGGTCAGTTCAGTAGACAATCTCACAGCCACAGCCCCACCCGAAGGCGGGCGGGAAGAAGCGGAACTTCGTTCTGCGGGAGCTGTCTCGGGAAAAGTGTACGGCGCGTACTTGAAGGCGAGCGGTCACCCGCTATTGGTTTTTTTGATGGCATTCATCGCGGTACTGGCGCAACTATTAGGATCTGGGTCTGACTGGTGGACAAGTTATTGGTGAGTAGACTTTGGAAATTATAGACTTATTTCCCTTAGCAAGTTTTGATTAATGGCGGCTGTTTCAAGAAAAGTGTACGGCGCGTACTTGAAGGCGAGCGGTCACCCGCTATTGGTCTTTTTGATGGCATTCATCGCTGTAGTGGCGCAACTATTAGGATCTGGGTCTGACTGGTGGACAAGTTATTGGTGAGTAGACTTTGGAAATTATAGACTTATTTCCCTTAGCGAGTTTTTATTAACGGCGGCTGCCTCGAGAAAAATGTACGGAGCATACGTCTTGAAGGTGAGCGGTCATTCGCTATTGGTCTTTTTGATGGCATTCATCGCGGTAATGGCGCAGCTAATTATTAAGTCCCACTTTTTATTTTCACTAAGTATCTTAGCGGTGTTTTCTCTAATCTCTAAGTTTGTTTTGTAATGGCCTGTGCTTACCACAGTCCATTACAAAACAAACTTAGATTCTTGTAATTAAGATCTTGTCTATTTTTTCGTCTGTGACGTTATAGGAATAGACGTATTGAAGTATTAATATAACTAAAGTATTATAATAACGAGTATATCCTTGGTTGATGACGGCCGTCTCGAGATACATTCTTTTTTTATTTATTTATTTCGATATACACTCTCGGTGAGTAATATAAAATAAAATCCACTAACTATTGCTACGATTATTCTCAATCAATGATATCCGTCTAACTCTGGTGTCATGTGAACGATTCCGCATATGTAGTGGAATCATCATAATGTTATTCAAGGCTGCAGTACACGGGTAGAGTAAACGGTAGAGTAGAGCCGTAGAGTAGCTTGCCAGCGGTGCTAGCTACTCTACTCTACCAATGACGTCTTCATTAGTGCAGTTAGTACTCTACGACTCTACTCTACCGCTTACTCTACCCGTGTACAGCAGCCTTTAATGTACTTTCTACTTCATTTAAAATTCACACATTTACAAAACAGTCTTCTTACAGGGTAAATCTAGAAGAAACTGCACCGCCAAGGATGATGGAAACGTTAAACGGAAGTACGTCAACTCCCGTAGAGATGGCCAACCAGCTCCAAGAGGCGCTGGTGGAAAACGTGGTGTACTACCCCGGCGGGATCTCCAGATACGACTGCATTTATATTTATACTGGTAACACTCTTCACTATTATCGTAAACAACATTTGTTTGTTGAGCCTTCCGCAAAAAATAATGTCTCTCTTAACGGCCCTCTAAATCGCTCATGTAAGATGTATAACTTATTATGTAAAGAGCTCGACCTATTGAACATAATAAAAATAATAATATTATTTTCATAAGTAAAAACGGCTCATCTCTTAATACCAGCAAAGCAATTAATACAAGCAAAATAGCAGGCCTACTATAATTCAACGAAAAACTAAACTTCGTTAAACCCGTCCCTCTCCCACAGAATCTAACTATCTAACGAAGTTTCGTTTTCGTTGAATTGGGTATTTGACTGAATTTTTTTTATTGACTTAAAATGTTAATTTAATTAGTAACAACACAACATAGGTATTTATTTTCAAATATCTTGCATATTTTCAGCGATGTAGAGCATCAAACTTTCTAATTAGACAAGGAGAGCGCTATAGAAACGTGACGTCACATTTCTATAGCGCCATACTCTCGCCATAGAAAATTTCGTTTTAGAAAGTGATAGCTAGAGTCACAATTAAGTAGCTCATAACTCGCTTGTTATAATACAGATTGAATTTCTTTTTTCACATTTGTTATTCAATAATGTTATATTTCTGAATGTCATAATTAAATATCTACATTTTAACAACAGTCAAATACCCAATTAGAGTAAGGCCTCATTTCCACCTGCAAGTAAGTCTTCTGCGATAAATGTCCGACAGTCTCTCAGATAGCAACTTGCAAGTGTAAACTACAACTTGCAAATGGAAATGAGGCCTAAGGCTTCAGATTCTGTCTTTTTACGACTTCCGATAATTGATTAATAATCAAGACGGCCTTGTGGCCGTCTTCAAATTAGAGAATTGAGGAAGCGATGCAGTTTTGCCACTGCTAGTTTTCATACAATACCTAGAAGCGCAGTACCTTCGCTACTGTAGTGACACTAGTAAACAAGTGTGGCGATGAGACTTAAAGGGCACTCTTGTTGCAAATCGTTTGAAAACAAATTCAAAATACTTAATCCGTCTTAAAAACTAGACAATCAGTAGTTTATTTCTCTTTCAGGCATGGTTGTCGCTCTGGTAGTGATATCCCTGCTGCGTTCGTTCATGTTCTTCTCAATGGCGATGCGTGCCTCCACAACACTACACAACAACATGTTCGCTTCTATCACTCGTGCGCCAATGCGGTTCTTCCACGTGAACCCTTCGGGCCGGATCCTGAACAGGTTCTCCAAGGATATGGGCGCGGTGGATGAGGTGTTGCCGTCTGCGTTACTGGATGTGTTGCAGGTTTGTTGTTGGGACTAGGAAATAAACTTGCAAGTAAACGATTTGATTGATGGAATGATTCATAGGATAGGTTAGTTTTGATTCCGTAAAGGCTCTCCCACATAGGCGCGTTATTATCGGTCGATAAATACTGGATGCGTCATTGCGATATCTGTTTTTAGTACATTAGTACATTATGTATTAGGACGGCTACGAAGTTACACAATGCTGCGATAATAACGACGCAAGAGAAGTAGGACGCTTGCGTTCCTGTGGTATTCCGATATGAGTATTTGGAAGCATGCGATCCCACACACAGCTGGAATATCTTTAGTATGTCAAGGGGAAATTTGGTTTTACCGACAGTATTCTAAATATCTATAGTATGGATATTGATTTATCATCAGACGAAGAAATTTTATCACTAACAGTAGCTAGCGTAGTAGTAGTAGTAACGCGCGGCGAGAGCCGGTAGGGGAATTATCGGACGATAAAAACGCAGTTGTGTGCAAAGCATCGGGACGCATTATCGCAATAACGCACCCGGTATTATCCACCGATAATAACGCGCCTATGTGGAATAGCCTTAAATTTAAGGGTCTGATGCTTTTTTTAAAAGTAATTGCATTTTAGATCATACCCGTAGTAGCAAACTACACATCTACCATTATGTCCACCTTTGCTAACATGTTACAATTATATTTGTGTTCAATGTATTTTTAATGTGCAATAAAGAGTATAATATGTTTGAATGGTACTGCACTAGTGCGTAAGCTACTAATCTTGGAATGAGATTAATACTACATCATTGTTTTGTGTTGCCTTATACTTATTTTGGCGTCCTAGCATCGGAGGCCAAGACTCGTTTTGGGTTGCTGAGCCAGTGAAGTAAAAAGTAAGTAATACTAATTGATGTCTATTATTCCAGATCGGGTTATCCCTCATCGGTATCGTGGTGGTAGTGGCAATCGTGAACTACTGGCTGCTAGTCCCGACCGTGGCCATCGGAGTGGTGTTTTACGGTCTCCGGATCTTCTACCTGGCCTCCTCGCGCAGCATCAAGCGCCTCGAGGGTGTGAGTGAGTCATCTAGAGGCGACACGCCGATTTTATTAGAACTAGTCGATTTTCCACTCTAGGTCTTTAGAATAAGGTTCATATTACATTGTGTACAATAGCGTGGTAGATTGGAATTGAAACGGAATATGTTAGTATTCTACGGTCTCCGGATCTTCTACCTGGCCTCCTCGCGCAGCATCAAGCGCATCGAGGGTGTGAGCGAGTCATATCTGAGGCGAAATGCCGATTTTATTAGAACTAGTCGATGTTCCACTTTAGGTCTTTAGAATAAAGTTCATATTACATTATGTACAATAGCGTAGTAGATTGGAACGGGTACATATTAGTGTTCTACGGGCTCCTGCTCCTACCCTTCTTGCGAAGTATCAATGTCTGTCTGATAGACACATACGTATTCATAATTAGTAGTGTATATTAGTATTCTACGGTCTCCCGATATTCTACCTGGCCTCCTCGCGCAGCATCAAGCGCTAGATTAGAGCTAGTTTATTTTAATCTTTAGGTCTTTTTGATAAGGTGCATTTTACACTGTCTGTGGTAGCATGCTAGATGGAAAAGGTTAGTGTTCTATGGTCTAAAGGTAAACTTCCGTGCATCGCGGCCCATCGCAGCCGCACGCAATCGATCGCGTGTGGCAGACGCGCGTGGCTATGCGACAATAGTCAGTGTATGAAAATGTATGGCGCTGTTTCCGCAGTCTGCGACGGACGCGTGCGGCCTACGGATGACGTCGGCCCATACATTTTCATACACTGACTATTAACACATCAGCCGCGATGCTTGGAAGTCTACCTTAAAGATCTTCTACCTAGCGCCTTGAGGGTGTGAGTGACTCCTCTCTGAGGCGACACACTGATTTTGTTAGATGCATCTGATTTTTTACTTATGCACTTGCAATAAGGGTCAGTCTAAACTGTGAATAGCATGCTTGACTTAAAATGGTTCGTAAAAACCTTGATAATTATATATTTTTTTCTCAAATTAAACTTTTTTTTTTATTAAATAATGTTACATGATTTATTCTTTTATATTAAGTTGTATTTAATGATAAAGTTATTATTCTCTCTCTCCCAAGATTTCTCATATTTCGTTTCTTGTTATCTTAATAATACTTTCGCGTTTCATTTGGACAAAACATTAATTATATGACTAAGCATTTTTTCTGTTAAGTGCACATAAACAGATCAAATTATTCTTGTTACTGCATTTTGTACTTATACACCATTCATCCAATATTTTTTCTAGAGAAGTCTTCTTCCACAGTTTATTTTTACTTGTTTATTGGAGTAATTTCCCCCAGCTCGCAGCCCGGTGTTCTCGCACCTCAACGCGACTCTGCAAGGCATCACCACGATCCGAGCGTTCGGCGCGCAAGAAGCGCTCATCAGGGAATTCGACAACCACCAGGATCTGCATAGTTCGGCTTGGTAAGTCTATTTTGATAGTTAGACTAACTTGTTGCCAGCCCGCAGCCCGGTGTTCTCGCACTTCAACGCGACTCTGCAAGGCATCACCACGATCCGAGCGTTCGGCGCGCAAGAAGCGCTCATCAGGGAATTCGACAACCACCAGGATCTGCATAGTTCGGCTTGGTAAGTCTATTTTGATAGTTAGACTAACTTGTTGCCAGCCCGCAGCCCGGTGTTCTCGCACTTCAACGCGACTCTGCAAGGCATCACCACGATCCGAGCGTTCGGCGCGCAAGAAGCGCTCATCAGGGAATTCGACAACCACCAGGATCTGCATAGTTCGGCTTGGTAAGTCTATTTTGATAGTTAGACTAACTTGTTGCCAGCCCGCAGCCCGGTGTTCTCGCACTTCAACGCGACTCTGCAAGGCATCACCACGATCCGAGCGTTCGGCGCGCAAGAAGCGCTCATCAGGGAATTCGACAACCACCAGGATCTGCATAGTTCGGCTTGGTAAGTCTATTTTGATAGTTCGAGTAAATTGTTGCCAGCCCGCATCCCGGTGTTCTCGATGATTGTAGCTTCTATTTGAATACTCTGCTAACGGAGCATGTTTGTTTCAGGTACATGTTCATTGCGAGTTCGCGTGCCTTCGGTTTCTGGTTGGATCTGGTGTGCGTGGTGTATATAGCAGTGGTCACACTCAGTTTCTTGGTGTTCGGCCAAAGTAAGTGTTTTGTTGTCTAACTTAAAATGAAGGAGTTGGTTTGTTGTGCCATGTGCAGCCAATATTATCAGTTTCTTTTTCGTAAAAAATTGTTTTGTACACCTGTATGTATGTGGTATTGTTGGAATAATCCATAATATTTGAGTAATTATAGTGTTTTATTAAGGCTTCCAAGCACGAGTGCTAAATTTCGTAAGTGTATGTATGTTTGTAGATTTGTATGTAAACAAACATCCACGAATTTCGCGAAAACTAAAAGTAATATCGAATTTCGATATGACTTTTAGTTCACTTTGATTGACTTACACCAGGTGTATTTCAACTTATGAAACAGTCCAAGTTCCATCAAAATCGTTTCAGTAGTTTTTAAAACATGGGTATTTTATGGTACAATCTACACTAAAAATTAAGATTAAAAAGTGACTTAAAAAATTAAACCGTTTTAAAAAGTACCAACCTACTAGTTTAAAGTTAGTTTGAAGTCCCTACCTCTTTGGGGTCGGTGCCAGTCAGAATGCTTGATCAAAAAGGCACCGACCTAAAAAAGGTAGGTTACAACTTCAAAGTTACATTTTTTTTTAGTTTCAGTTTAATTTTTTAAATTATTGGCAGGCACAACTCCGTTGCTAGCTCGTTGAAACCAATCCCGAATATTCTGAAGTACAGTATTATACTGAACTATTTATATGGGAGCGTGTGACTAGAAATTGGTCTGAATTTGTTATTAATTATTATGCTTATGAATGTAATTATTCTCTAGATGAATACGGTGGAAATGTGGGTTTAGCCATAACCCAGGCTATGAGTCTAACGGGGATGTTCCAGTGGGGCATGCGCCAGTCCACGGAACTAGAGAATCAGATGACCAGCGTCGAAAGGTTCGTATATCATTGTATAAACCAGTATTAAGAAGTAGGGTTAGTTAGTTTCAGTTGGTTATATGTCCGAGTTTATACTAAGGCCACCGAGAGATTTACAGTTCGACATCTGTAAAACCCATAGAAAATATACCGTTTCTTTCTAATTCTAACTTCACTCCAACGAAATAACTAAACGTCAAATCGGAATTCGAGTGGCTTTAGTTTAGCTATGTTTCTGGCATCTTTCATATGTCACAGTATTTGCAGGAAATATGCATAATAAACTTTTATAAAGTTTTGTCATTCTAGAAGCCACTATCTGATTTATGTCCCATTTATCACGACGGGCCTTATCTGTCGCAGTGTAATTTTCATTTGAACTTTATCTTAAACATCCCTTTTTTCTCTACCACAACAGAATCGAAGAGTATTCAAACATAGAATCGGAACCTCCTCTTCAGTCAGAAGCGGGCAAGAAACCGCCGCCTTCGTGGCCCGACGCGGGGCACGTTGTATTCAACCACGTGTTTCTTTACTACGCGCCTGGAGAACCACCCGTATTGAAAGACTTGTCCTTCGAGATCTTGCCAAAGGAAAAAGTTGGAATCGTGGGGAGAACAGGAGCTGGGAAATCCTCACTTATTAATGCTTTATTCAGGTAAGTTTTATAATAAAGTGTCTTTCATGATAAAGTATAGTCCATTCGCTTAGATAGTGTCACTCTGCCACAATGCCGTGCGGGTGTACCGACACTATCTAACCGAACGGACTATAGGGTCAGAATCAATAGATCGCGAAGCACGTTGTATTCCACCTAGTGTTCCTATACTACGCGCCTGGAGAACCGCCCGTACTGAAAGACCTGTCCTTCGAGATCTTGCCAAAGGAAAAAGTTGGAATCGTGGGGAGAACAGGAGCTGGGAAATCCTTACTTATTAATGTTTTATTCAGGTAACTTTTATAATAAAGTGTCTCTCATGATAAAGTGGGGTCAAAATAAATATAACGCCAAGTTGTGCTCCACCATGTGTTCCTATATTACGCGCCTGGAGAACCACTCGTACTGAAAGACCTGTCCTTCGAGATCTTGCCCAAGGAAAAAGTTGGAATTGTGGGGAGAACAGGAGCTGGGAAGTCCTCACTTATTAATGCCTACCACGTTGTGTTCAAGCATGTGTTGCAATACTACGCGCCTGGAGAACCGCCCGTACTGAAAGTCATGTGCTTCAAGATGTTGCCTTAGGAAAAAGTTGGCATCGTAAGGAGGACATGAGCTTATTAAGATAAGTTTTATAATAGAGTGTATCTCATGATAAAGTAGGGTCAAAAACAATAGAACGCCTACCACGCTGTAAAATCAAACTTAAGGGCACGTACCTCCAAATTATCGAAATCAACCTATGTTTCATTAAAAAGTAAACAATCAAATATTCTTTATTATTAGCAGATAAAAATATAATGTTGAAGTTTGATAAATGATCTTGATTATTTTGTGGCTAGAAACACGATATTCGTATCGTAACTCGACAATAAAAAATTTCAAAAACAAAGAAAATTTTCATTATTTTTATATTTTTTTGGTTTTATACTTAGATCTAAATCTTTAATTAATCTCTAATAGGGAAGATGCAATTTTAATATTTATGAAAGTTTTATGATTAAAATGTTAAAAAAACATAAATGAAGGGCTACTGTAACGTTTTTATTTTACATTTATGTTGATTTTTAATAATATTACAAATTAAAAATGACGTGAAACGGAACGCATTTCAAAACACCAATCAGCGTTTAGTGACGTCACTCCTGTTATGAAGACTTATTCGAGGTTATGTTAACATTAGAAAAGTGAATAAATTATCGTGAATTTAATTACGTTTTTTTATAAAAATGGAAGTTGGGTTTGTCATAGCAGACTCCAGAAATTTACCTAGAGTTACTGTCGACATGGTTGTCACATTTTTTGTCGAAAGTGCAGAGTTTTCTAGTGTAGAAATGAAAGGGACTAAATTATTACGGTATGTATAAATCATAGTTGTTGTTGTTAAACCTTGTATTTTATTCAGCGGCTTCTAAATACATAGAAACTTTTTTCAGAAAAAGTTTTCCTCCAAACATTTTCAACCTTATCCAATTTTCGACGTCGTTCTCCAACTGTAAATAGACAATAAAAATATGATAAAGACAAAGTATGTACTTAAGTGTAAAAAGTACTAGGCAGGTAGGTAACTAAAGTGTTTTTACGTAGGTACGCAAGCAATATAACAAGTATAATCGCCAACTTACGTCAAAGTGGTCTTCACAGCATCGAATAATGGTCTTGGGAGAATAATTGTCATTCCTCTTCGCAGCTTGAAACCACTTTCTTCTCAGTTTTGGGTCAGAAGGTCCAGTCAAAAACAATTTACTTGGAAACTTTGTTGAAGTAGATGGACACATTGGCACAAAACATGAGTCAACACGGCTTTTTTGGAATATTAGTGGTATTGTTGTGATCACCTGATGCTGATGGATAGTCCATTTTAAACTTTTACTATTTTTTACAATAAAATATCTCTAAAGTCAAGAAAATAAATAGGCAAAAGTATGAAAGCCACCGACCGACGAACAAGTACGATACAAACAAACCTGTGACAGACAGGAATGACGTCATCGGAACTATAAGTCCATTTTCGCGCGAAAATGTCAACTGTCAATTTAAAACTGCATTTTTTCCGTTAAATTACAATGTTTTGATTTTTTTATATCTTTGTGGCCTATTCTACATGAAATTCTTTATAATGAAAACAAAACTAAAAATATTGCATGTTCCTTATTCACGAATAATATATTGAAAAATAGGTAACGACATATTGTAGACTATTCTCAGGCTACTTTTTCAAAAAGTGAATTTATGCTCAAAATAACAACAAAAACATTGAAAAAATGAAAAAGTGAGGTTATTTTCATTACTCTTCACACGTAAGAAAAAAGACAAAGACAGAGTTTTTGGAAGATCCTGCCCTTAAACATATTCTCTCTGCTCTGTCTTAGGTTAACTACAATCGAAGGCGAGATCATAATCGACGGGCGTGAGACCTCTCAGTTGGGGCTTCATGAGCTGCGTAGCCAAATCTCCATCATCCCTCAGGAACCTGTGTTGTTCTCTGGCACCATGCGGCACAATCTGGACCCCTTCGATGAGTACCCTGACCAGGTGCTCTGGAGAGCCTTGGAAGAGGTTCGTAATCAGAAATATTACTAGTATACTTCTTTAGAAATAGATTATCATCGTAGCCAGATATCTCCATCATCCCGCAAGAACTGGTGTTATTCTCTGGCACCATGCGTTAAATTACAGCCTGAACCCCTTCGATGAGTACCTAATCTTACAAGTACTTACCCGTTATTGAGTAAATGTGGAAGACTGAAAGAAAGACATTGTATGACGAATAAAAGTACGATAGGCATAAATATAAATATATAAATAAGCAGCAGTGGGCGTCGTTCGGCTGACATGATGATGATTATGAGGCATAAATGCGAGAAATGGAATGAAAAAGAAACTTTGATCTACAAAGTCTCGGACCTGGTATCTGAGGAGCTTTGGAAGAAGTTTTTACTCGGGCGGGAATTGTTAGTCTTAGGCCTCATTTCCACCTGCAAGTAAGTCTTCTGCGATAAATGTCCGTCAATTATGTACCCACACGTACCACAACCACACCACATCGCAGCGACAAAATGTATTCACGTGTGAATAGTGTCGATGCAGCTTTTTGCAGTTGCGTTGTGGTTGTGCGACAAAATGTCGATATGGTTGCGTTGTCGCTAGTAGTTGTGGTGTGGTTATGTCGTATGCGATGTGGCCGGCCGCTAGTTCGCAGCGTCGTCGCTGGTGTTTGCGTTGTGGTTGGTAGCACTCAGTACTCACGCGATCGATAATGACGGCAAAATGAGGTATGTGTAAATTGTACTATTCATTTCCAATACAAAATGTGCCCAGTCCACGTGTTGTGGTTGTGGTACGTGTGGGTAAACCCTATCCCCCTTATTCCAAAACGTGGACTAAAGTTAGACCAGCAGGGCTAACATGACGGCAACGACATAGTTTGTCGCGTTACTTTCGACCAATCAGATCGCTCGTAGATAGCGCGCGTGACCTAAGCGAACTTGCCGATTGGTTGAAAGGCGCGCGACAAACTATATCGTTGCCGTCATGTTAGCCCTACTGGTTTAAAACTAATGCTAATTCGGTCTTTCATTTGAAAAATGAAAGTGACAGCACCAGTTGAGTATCAGTTTAAAAAAACCAGGACATAAAGGGGTATATGTCTGGCGGATACGTCACCTCAGTGACGTGTAATGTTTTCAACTATGATTGCTTGCCATCTCTCACCCAGGTGGAATTAAAAGAAGCCGTGACGGAGCTACCAGCCGGGCTAAACTCGCGCATGTCGGAAGGCGGCGGCAACTTCTCCGTGGGACAGCGGCAGCTGGTGTGCCTCGCGCGGGCCATTGTGAGGAGGAACCGCCTTCTGGTCCTCGACGAGGCCACCGCCAACGTCGATCCGCAGTGAGTTGAACGACCACGAGTTGTAGCACCTTTTTTTTTGTTTGTTTATAGTGTGGGCAAATAGCACAGATGACCTGTCTGTAGCTGACTGCATAGATGCCGTGTGACAAATATTTTGATCTAATTCAATGTCACAATTTTTAGGGGTGGGAAGGTGGGGGGAGCAAGAGACGTAACACTGGACACGTAATTCCACGGCTTCTTCAATGACAATAACTTAAACAGCACTGAAACAACATTGACAAGCAGTCGCTTATCTATACTAATATTATAAAGAGGAAAAATTTGATTGTTTGTTTGTTTGCATCGAATAGGCTCCGAAACTACTGGACCGATTAAGAAAATTATTTCACCATTAGATTTAGACAGACATTAGACATTTAGACATTAGATTTTATCCCGATTTTAATTAGAGGATCCGCTAGTCAGTCAAAAAACAGGTGCTTGGTGAAGGTCGGATGCGCTTAATGCGGTATTTATTGGTGGTTATCTGTGTACAGACTTTTCGTATACCGGTAACGGCATGTTGGAATCGGTCAGACACAGGGCCTGTTTCTCGCCGCGCCCAGCCCTTCCGCTAAGCCTGATAGGCTTCGTGTCAGGGCTGGGTAGTTCTAACCCCTGCCCCGACCCCTAACGAGCTCGAAAGCTCGTCCCGGACAGAGTGAGAGAGCACTGATTTACAAACAAGTACAAAATGTGATCTGACTTGACTTCTAGACCGTTCTATTTATAACTCTGTTTTCCTATGCATAATGCATAGGTTAAGTTTTAAACAAAAATAATGCCAATTAATATTGAATAATCTTTTTCAGAACCGATGCTTTAATTCAAACTACGATTAGGAACAAATTTGCAGAATGCACAGTACTTACAATTGCTCATCGTCTACATACTGTCATGGATTCGGATAAGGTACGTTTTGAAATAAGAAAAAAAAAACTAAATCTCATTTCACTTAGGCGGTTAACCCACTGTAAAGGGGCCCACAGACTCGATCCGCCGGCAGGCCACCTGCATTGCTCGATCCAACAGGCTGCCAGACATTCGGTTCTTGTATGCAAAACTGAATGTGTGGCCGATTGCGGCCAACTGACAGGCCGTTGCCTGCAGGCGGACAGATAGTCTGTGAGGCCCTTTACACGCTCCGTCGCCTAGCGCGGGGTTTCTGATTTCAATATAGTATGCAAGTAGAGCAATAAGTATAAAGAAAACACATTTGGTCAGATCTAACACACATAAGGGCAACGCAGCGCAGAACCGCAAGCAGATTCAGCCACTATAGGCGCGGAGTGGTCCGCGGGACACAACACACAAAACTGCAGTATCGTTTGTTTTTGTGCGTAAGCGCGGGGCTGTCGTACAATCCGCCCGGCGCAGAGTTGTTCGGAGAGCCAGGGGCCCGATTCTCAGGCATTCGAATTTTTTCATTGTGGTGGTTCGTATGTCGAACATTTTGTTTGTGGTTTCTATTGAAAAGTTAGAACGTTTTACAAACAAACTAAGCTGTCCCAATGTCAACAAATTCATTTTGACAGCTAAGTTCGTATACGAACTGGTTCGACTGGTTTTCGATCGAACTTTTTCGATTGTGAAATTCTGACAATTCAAAAACTGTGTTATATTTGAATTTCGAGCTTATAAATGTGAACTTTTCTCGATTGTGTGAGAATCGGCCTACTGGTCTGCTCCTCGGTCGCCGCGCGTGATCTTCTGCCCCGCGCTTTGGGCGCTTCGCAAGCTGGCGATTCGCCACCTATCAATACCAATAGCCGATATTGAAGTTATTGCGATCTATATTCAATTACTTCAATTACCCCGAGTGCTTTCAGCTCGAGCTCCAAAACCGCTTCGAAGCCCTTGAGAACAGCATCGATATGGACGATCTATACAACACGGTGGTGGACACTGTCCGCACGGTAGGGTCCAAGCACTACAAAACCCACCGTCCTAAATTAAAGAAACTCTCCAGCCACACTATCCGACTCATGGATCAGAGAAACGAAATGAAACTACAGAACTCAGCGGATGCCCTTCGTTATCGACAGCTAAATAGGCAGATCTCCAAGTCCTTGACAAGCGACCTTCGCCAATTTAATACCGAGCGTATTAAAGAGGCCATTGAGCGGAACAAAGGCTCCAAAGTGTTCGCTAGAGATCTGGCTATAGGGCAAAGTCAACTGACGAGGCTGCAAGCTGAGGACGGTAGTATCATTTCATCAACACCTGAAATCCTGAGGGAGATTGAGAGTTTCTATGGACAGTTGTACTCCACGCAAACACCTGTTGAAAGTAAGGCTACAGAACCTAGAGCCAAACTTACCCGACACTATACCGAAGATATCCCGGACGTCAGCCTGTACGAGATTAGAATGGCTCTCAAGCAGCTCAAAAACAACAAGGCGGCGGGCGATGACGGAATCACAACAGAACTTCTGAGAGCGGGCGGTAAGCCGATACTTAAGGTCCTCCAGAAGCTCTTCAACTCTGTCATCCTCGAGGGCAAAACGCCAAAGGCATGGGGCAGAAGCGATGTGATGCTGTTCTTCAAGAAGGGTGATAAGACTCTTCTAAAGAATTACCGACCCATCTCACTTCTGAGCCATATCTACAAGTTGTTTTCGAGAGTCATTACGAATCGTCTCGCTTGCAGGTTTGACGACTTCCAACCTCCCGAACAAGCCGGGTTCCGAAAAGGTTATAGTACCATAGACCACATTCATACGCTGCGGCAAGTTATACAGAAGACCGAAGAGTATAACTTGCCACTATGCTTGGCGTTCGTGGACTATGAGAAAGCCTTTGATTCGATCGAGACCTGGGCAGTGCTGCAGTCTCTCCAGAGGTGCCAAATAGACTACAGGTACATCGAGGTGCTGAGGTACTTATACCAAAACGCCACCATGTCGGTCCGATTACAGAACCAGAGCTCTAATCCTATCCAACTACAGCGAGGTGTGAGACAGGGAGACGTCATTTCTCCGAAACTGTTCACAGCTGCGTTGGAGGATATTTTTAAGCTACTGGACTGGAAAGGATTCGGCATTAACATCAATGGCGAGTACCTAACACACCTGCGGTTTGCCGATGATGTAGTTCTCATGGCTGAGACTTTGGAAGACCTGAACACAATGCTCGAAGATCTCAGCAATGCTTCCCAAAGAGTGGGTCTGAAGATGAACATGGATAAGACGAAAATCATGTCCAATGCCCATGTTGCATCCGCTCCAGTTAATGTTGGGAACATTACACTCGAAGTTGTTGACCACTATGTCTACCTAGGACAGACAATCCAATTAGGTAAGTCCAACTTCGAGAAAGAGATCTCTCGTCGAATCCAGCTCGGATGGGCAGCGTTTGGGAAGCTCCGGCATATATTTGCGTCCAAAATTCCTCAATGTCTCAAGACTAAGGTCTTTGACCAGTGTGTGTTGCCAGTTATGACTTATGGAAGCGAGACGTGGTCTTTTACTATGGGTCTCATAAGAAGGCTCAAGGTTACCCAGCGAGCAATGGAGAGAGCGATGCTTGGTATTTCCCTGCTCGATCGAATCAGAAATGATGAGATCCGCAGGAGAACTAAAACGACCGACATCGCTCGAAGGATTGCTCAGTTGAAGTGGCAGTGGGCGGGACACATAGCGCGGAGAACCGATGGCCGTTGGGGCGGAAAGGTTCTCGAATGGCGACCGCGAACCGGACGACGTTCCGTGGGCAGGCCCCCTACAAGATGGACCGACGATCTGGTCAAGGTCGCGGGAAGCCGCTGGATGCGGGCAGCGCAGGACCGATCGTTGTGGAGATCCTTGGGGGAGGCCTATGCCCAGCAGTGGGCGTCGTACGGCTGAAATGATGATGATGATGATGATATTCAATTATCATCATCATCATCATCATCATATGCCACACGACGCCCACTGCTGGGCATAGGCACATTGTAGGGGGCCTGCCGACGGAACGTCGTGCGGTACGCGGTCACCATTAGATAACCTTTCCGCCCCAACGGCCATCGGTTTCTCCGCACTATGTATATGTGTCCCGCGTCCCGCCCGCTGCCACTTCAGCTGAGCAATCCTTCGAGCGATGTCGGTTGTTTTAGTTCTCCTGCGGAGCTCATAATTTCTGATTCGATCGCGCAGGGAAATACCAAGCATCGCTCTCTCCATTGCTCGCATTAACATAGGATGCTTTTATTACAGGTATTAGTGATGGACGCGAGCCAAAATTAACATAGGATGCTTTTATTACTGGTATTAGTGATGGACGCGGGCCAAAATTAACATAGGATGCTTTTATTACTGGTATTAGTGATGGACGCGGGCCAAAATTAACATAGGAAGCTTTTATTACTGATATTAGTGATGGACGCGGGCCAAAATTAACATAGGATGCTTTTATTACTGGTATTAGTGATGGACGCGGGCCAAAATTAACATAGGATGCTTTTATTACAGGTATTAGTGATGGACGCGAGCCAAAATTAACATAGGATGCTTTTATTACTGGTATTAGTGATGGACGCGGGCCAAAATTAACATAGGATGCTTTTATTACAGGTATTAGTGATGGACGCGGGCCAAAATTAACATAGGATGCTTTTATTACAGGTATTAGTGATGGACGCGGGCCAAATGGTGGAGTTCGCGGCACCGCACGAGCTGCTGCAGCGCGACGGCGGCATACTGCGCGGCATGGTGGAGCAGACGGGCCGCA
Source organism: Crambus lathoniellus (assembly GCA_949710035.1). Lineage (NCBI taxonomy): Eukaryota > Metazoa > Arthropoda > Insecta > Lepidoptera > Crambidae > Crambus > Crambus lathoniellus. Next base: position 17,305,270 of record OX453297.1, read on the forward strand.
GCATGGCCGACACGCTCGCGCGCATCGCCAAGCAGGTACACGAGCGTTTACACCACCTGCCAATAGTCTAAACTTAAACTATTGAAAAATAAGTTTTATGTTAAAATTTCATTTTATGACAAGCTTTTTTTGCAAACTGTATTTTATTATATTGTATTGTAATCCAAACCATACCTGTGTATAAAATATCAGCTCAATCAGACTCTGAGAAGTTGGTCAAATTAAGCTTGCAAGATTTGACCCGAGCGGACATACATGCATACATACATACATACACTGCAAGTTAAATGAAAGCTTGTAATTTAAATTGAAGACGAATGCTTCAACCGCTGACCGACTCCGTAGCTCTGTGCTTAGAGCATTCACCCGGACAGTGAAAAGTCGTGGGTTCGAGTCCCATCGGAGCTTGTTGTGAGACGGGTCGACTTTTTCTAATACTTTTTAAAATTTTTAATAATAAAAATTGCATTATGAATGCAAAAAATAAATAAATTTCTTAGATATTAGATAAGTATACCTGTGTCATTGAATTATGTACTATCAGCACACTGACAAATCCTAGCGATATTTGGTGCGCTTCTCAACAATGTAAGACTTTTTTATAATGTTAAGTAAATAAATAAAAAAGTGGTGGTGATAAGGCTGAAGGTGGAAGAGCACTCCTCCCGGAATCCTCAATTACTGAGGAACTGGCTATCTTATATCTAACTGCTGGAACAAAATAATGCTGAAAACATCATTGTTATGGCGCCAGACTTAATAATAGATAGCCAGGCGGACTAAGAACAAGTCCTAGCACCAACCAAACCAATAGGTACAATATGTACCCCCACTGAGAATCGCACCCGGGCCCTCGGGGTCTGAAATCGGTGGTGTGAACCATTTGATCACAGAGGCGGTCATTAGTTTATATCAGAGTATTGCGAAAACTACTCTAAGACAGAACACAGATCAACATCAATGTTTAAACACACGTCGCCCGCCTGAAGACATCACAAGGCTATGACCCGCATATCAACCGGTTAAAGAAATTTTATTTTAGTAAAAGAACTTTAGAACCTTATGTCAGAAACGTGGTGTATTGGAAGCTAGCAGCAATATTATAAATTAGAACGCTGCTTCTGCAGTTGACACATTTTAATTTTTTTTTCACGTTATTAGAAAATCAAGAAAATTATGAAACAACAAACTAAGCAAATTTTATTTATTTTCAGGCTTACGAAAACAAGAGTCGACCAGTAAGAGAGTCCAGCCAATGATGAGAATATATTTTCAATAATGAGGATGTAATTTTTGTACATGTTCCTACTTTTGAGAGATATACAATAAGCGACGAGTGTAGTTATAGTAATAGCGCACTCATTGCTCTCTTAATAAGGTTTGTTTCGCTGCAAGCGTGACAAAATAGGGATCAGATTTATACATTTCCACCGGATTTTGCTAGTTTTAATCACAATCCAGACTTTGATTTATCCTTATCAGTAAGAGTTATAAGTTGGCAATGTATAACACACATGACATCACGATATATGAATCTCGGCATGGGAAGTAACTGATTTTGTACTTATTCATTGGACTAGCTACTTATTGTATTTGTATTATAAGGAAACGATAATATTTATTTTGGATTTTAATTGTATATCATACAGTTAAACAAAATTAATGCTTCAAAATACAATTTTCAATATAATATCTTAGCAAAATGATTCTTAATTTTAATATCGAATTGCCATTTTTTACACCATGTTTTATCAGCTAAGTGAATGGATAATAATTGTGTAATGTTTTAGGGTATATAAAACGTAATATCACAATAATTCGTCAATGTATTAGTTAATTATTTTCGGACTTAAATACTTTAAGATTAGAATTTAAATGAATATTTTGGTAGATCTGAATTTTACAAAGGACAAGTGAGATTTTTTACATAATTTACTAATTTAATTTATAAATACCAAATTTACGTATATGGATCTGGGAATCAATTGCAATATGCAATAATGAATGAATGGCAAATGTAACTTATTTAAATTATTGTTTTATTTTCGAATTAACAAATTGGCAACATGTGTTGGAAACACGACTGATGACGGTGCTAATACTAAAGTGGTTTTTGTATGTATTGTGGCCTTACTTGAGCACTTACAAATCAAGATTATTCATTTTTAAAATCAACATTGTGATCTGTCTATAAGTAGGTTTTTTATTTAGCGAATATTTTTAAAATATTTTTATTCAATGATTTTACCATTTGTTCGATTGTGATATTTTTTGGAAGTGTTTGTAATGCCTGTTACTTAAAGAAACTCCGATATATTTAGCATTAAGAATCTGTTGTTTTGTTGGTTATTACAACAAAAATATAGTTATTCCACGTGATCTTCATTGTTTTATTCCTATTTCACTAGCGCGATTGCACAGAAAAGTTAGTTGCCTTTTTAATATGAGATAATAATATTGGATCTTTCTTTATCTATGGAATTGACAATTTTTGTATATAAATAAATAATAGTAGATTGTACAACAAGTGCATAAAACGTACCATTTTACCCGAGACGTATATATCCATCCGAGCCGTAGGCGAGGGTGGATAGTCAATTCGAGGGTAAAATGGGTTTTATCTACGAGTTATACACTCTGCTTTTCACTTCGAGTGTGAGGAAAATAAATAACAATATTGCGAAAAAGAAAAAATAAAGACTTCGCCATATTGGCGGGAAGACTTTCTCTTTTTTTTATACGTGGCAGTGGCAGCACAGTGACTTTAGCATAGATCGTAGTCCATAATGCTCTTGAAATACTTATTTCTTACAAAACTCATTAATTTTGCCTAGTTTTATTAATTTAGTAAGTAATATAAAATAGATTGTGTACAAAATTAAAGAAACAGAATGAAATAACAAGTTTATTTAACGAAGTTTAATTGCGTGTGTGACTGTTTACCTGACGACCTTTGTCTGAGACTTAGACGAAGATTTTACTTTATGCACTAGAGCATAAAAAGCGATTTTATGCAGCCCATACCCAACATAAACACGAACTTTACGAGCATGAGAAGTGAAAAATAATCTTCGTCTAGTCTCAGACTCTAAGACAACGGTCGTCAGGTAAACAGTCACACACGCAATTAAACGTCGTTAAATAAACTTGTTTCTTCAATTTTGTACATAATCCATGTTATAATGGATGATTGATGAATATAATTACTAAATTAAATAAAACTAGGCAAAATTAATGAGTTTTCTAAGAAATAAGTATTTCAAGTGCATTATGGACTACAATCTATGCTAAAGTCACTGTGCTGCCACTGCCACGTATAGAAAAAGGAAAAAGAAAGTCTTCCCGCCAATATGGTGAAGTCTTTATTTTTTCTTTTTTGCAATATTGTTATTTATTTTCCTCACACTCGAAGTGAAAAGCAGAGTGTATAACTCGTGCAAAAAAACCCATTTTACCCTCGAATTGACTATCCACACTTGCCTACGGGTCGGGTGGATATATACGTCTCGGGTAAAATGGTACGTTTTATGCACTTGTTGTACAATCTACTATTAACGCGGCGTCTACCCACTTACCAACCTGGCCACGGGACATTCGCCAAAGCGAATTATCGCGCGGTGCGAACGGCGAGGAGTCTAGCGACTAAAATAAATGTATTGAAGTGTACGGATCAAGCCACGGAGCCGAGCGACAGACGCGGCGAATAGCCGTGGATTCAAAATAGTTGTTTTCGCCGCGAAAAAATGGATTCAGAAACTTTTATTGCCGAGATTAGGGCATGCTATCCGGATATCCGAATTATAATAATAATTAATAATATTGACATGGCTATTAACCAACAGGTTCGTCGAAACCGAAAGAACCTGTCGACTTCCTGGATAGATTATAAGAAGGCCTATGATTCCGTGCCGCATTCGTGGCTCATGAGGGTGCTGGAGTTGTATAAAATTAATACAACTCTACGCACTTTCTTGATGTCGTGCATGCGAAAATGGAGAACCGTCCTTTTCTATCCAGGATCTCGACGGGTTCTAGGTCAGGGCGAGCCTATAAAAATAGAGCGAGGTATCTTCCAGGGTGACGGTCTGAGTCCATTGTGGTTCTGTCTGGCCTTGAACCCTCTGAGTACACTTCTCGAGAGTTCAGGATTAGGCTACCGTTTACGGAGAAATGGTCAAGTAATATCACACCTGCTATACATGGATGACCTGAAACTATTTGCCCATAGCAGTTCTCATTTGACAGCGTTACTGAAGGTTACTGAAGCTTTCAGTAATGCCATTAAAATGGAATTTGGTGTGGACAAATGTGCAGTCATGCATGTAAAGCGTGGTCAGATAATGGAATCCACGGGTATACAACTCTCGGATTCTATTAATCTTAGATCTCTCTCCGTTAACGAAACCTATAAATATTTAGGTATGTCACAGGCATTAGGCATCAACGATGCTGACATGAAATAGTCGTTGCGTGAGCGTTTCTTGGGGCGCCTCTCAAAAGTCCTTAAAAGTCTTTTGTCTGGCGGAAACAAGGTTCGCGCATACAATGGATGGGTCATGCCGGTACTGATGTATTCCTTTGGCATACTTAAATGGACTCAAACTGAACTGGATGCCCTGGATAGAAAAGTTCGTACATTGCTAACAGCACACCGCATGCATCACCCACGTTCATCGACCATGAGATTGTATATCCCGCGGAAGTGCGGTGGTCGTGGCTTCTTAAATGCTAAGACATTGCATAACCGCGAGATATGCAATCTTAGGGAGTATTTTCTCCAAGTCGATATTGGGTCTCATAGAGATGTAGTTGCTGTTGACAATGGACTGACTCCTCTATTTTTAGCAAAAGAAAACTGGCGCAAACCTGTAGTACTTAGTACTTCCGACCGCAGCATTGTGTGGCAAAGCAAGGAGTTACATGGCAGATTCTACCGGGCTCTCCATGGGCCCGACGTAGATTTATTAGCCTCAGTATCCTGGCTCCGTTTTGGTGATCTTTTTGGTGAAACCGAAGGTTTTGTCTGTGCAATTATGGATGAGGTTGTGATGACGAATAACTACCGAAAGTATATCCTAAGGGATGGCACAGTGGATATTTGTCGAGCGTGCCATCGTCCGGGTGAATCCCTTAGGCATATAATCTCCGGTTGTTCTCGTCTCGCAAACGGCGAGTATTTGCATAGACATAACCAAGTGGCCAGGATAATACACCAACAACTTGCTTTGAAACATAGTCTTGTGGCATCCGAGGTGCCGTACTACAGGTATGCACCAGAACAGGTCCTTGAAAATAGCCATGCCACATTGTATTGGGATCGATCTATCATTACAGACAGGACTATTGTAGCTAATAAGCCTGATATTGTATTGATAGATCGACACGAACGCCGCGCAATAATTGTTGATGTCACTGTTCCCCATGACGACAACCTTGTGAAAGCTGAAAAAGATAAAGAAAACAAATATCTTGATTTAGCTCACGAGATTGTTGACATGTGGGACATTGATTCAGCAATTATTGTTCCGATAGTCATATCTGCCCATGGTCTAATAGCCAAGAACCTCGATAAACACCTTAAGAGGCTTGCGTTAGGTGGATGGATCGGGAGTCAGATGCAGAAGGCAGTACTTCTGGACACGGCCCGTATAGTGAGAAGGTTCCTGTCTCTGGATCCTTAACCATCGGTAGCCGGGACCCTGATCTTGCTGCCGTTGGGGAACTGCATTTTTGTATTTTTAAATGTTATATTTTTTAGTGTTATACATTGTAAAAATTTAATGTTTAGAAATATAATTTTGTAAGTATTTAAAATGTAATAAAGGGAATAATAATTATAATAATTAATTAATTATTATACTGATAATTTTGAATTTTTACTTAAAATCTACCCATATTTTGTTTATTTTTTGGATCCATTCAAACTCCTGTGTGAGTGGAAGTATTTGGAGGGTAAAACAAGGCGATGCGATGCGAAAGAACTTTCAAACATAATTACTACTATACTATATACTATAATATTATAAAGAGGAAAGATTTGATTGTTTGCATTGAAAAGGCTCCGAAACTACTGGACTGATTTAGAATATTATTTCACCATTAGAAAGCTACAATATTCCCGAGTGACATAGGCTATATTTTATCCTGATACCTATACCTACTGGAACGGGTACACCACGCGGTACAACGGTAAAACCGCGTATCCGAAGCCGTGAGCGGAACATAGGCTCCACACCACAGTGTTCGCGAGAGATCTGTCTATCGAGCAAAGTCAATTGACGAGGTTGAAAACTGAGGAAGGTGTAACGATGTCGTTCGTTTCAGTCATTATGGATGGTTAAAACTCCATAATGACTGGAAACTCCATAGTTCTACATACTGGCCATTAATTTTATCGAATCCTATCCTGTTCTTTCAATTGAAATTCAAAATCTTCGTTTCACGTGCTCTGTTCAGCATTTTTGATTCAGTTCTATCAAAACCACCAAGCCGCACAGAGCTCGCGGAGCATTACCAGTTATTATATTGAAATTATTATACCAGTTATTATTCAGTTTAAATTGGTTGATTACAGTTATAATTAAGTGGAACCCTTGACCCTTGGAAAGGGGTAAGTTTTCATAGTCATACCTACTACTACCTACCTACCTACTTTTTGTTATTCATGTAAAGTCCGTTCGGTTAGATAGTGTCGGTACACCCGCACGGCATTATGGCTCTTGCTATAAAATGCAGATACAAAATAATACACTCAATAATTATTATTATAATTTTTTATATGATTATTATGATAACTTATCATCGCTCGAATTGTCACAAGTCACAACCGTCGTTACCACCTGTATTTATAATAAACATAAATTATTTAAGAAAATATAATTTAATAAATGCCGAATCCCAAAATCCAATTCCATATTCGGGTGTACGCCGCACGCGGCTTCTTTTGTTTATGCGGCGACATCCTTTGACAAGAAGCGGCACGTGCAAAGGAGGCGCGATCAAAGGGCGACACTATCTAAGCGAATGGACTTTATTTTTTATCTTGTTGTTAAAGTCCATTCGTCCATACTGAAGATATCCCGGATGTCAGCCTGTACGAGATTAGAATGGCTCTCTAGCATGACGGACAAGGACGTACTCAAGGGGGGGGGGGGGTCCAGGGGGTCTGGACCCCCCCCCCCCCCCGAAAGTGTCCATTAATCCGCGGGAAGGGCGGGTGGCGGGGCGTCATGACGGCTATCGCACGCACAGATTACTATCTGTTTTTTAACCGACTTCAAAAAAAGGCGGTTTTTTTTTTTTTTTTTTTATGTTTGTTACCTCATAACTTTGTCAATTATAAACCGATTTTAGAAATTCTTTTTTGGTTTGAAAGCATATAGTTACAAATTGGTCCCATTGTTATACGGTCAGGATCTGATGATGGCATCCTGGAGAAATCAAGGGAACTCTTCAAATATTATAGGCACACCTATAGCGATTTTGGTATTTTCTTAAGTAACTCGTGCATTTGCTTTCGGTAAGCACCATTTGGTGAAGAGTAACTGATGATGAAGACCACATATGGCCATCGAAAACATTAATTAAATACTAAATATGTTACGGGCGCAATACGATTCCTTTAAGGTTCATAAGTAATTTTCAAGTATTTGCGACTGGTAGTCATCATCTCACGATGATGAGCTGGTGATGGAAGGTACAACTCCTCAATAGTTAGGAGCTGGAGGATAATTCTTTAAATATCGTTGATACGTAAATATTTGTAGTTGTTACCTTTCAGGTTATTTAGTTAAGCTGATGATGGAAGGTAAAACTCTTTAACGCTTAGGAGTTAAAGTATGTTTTTAAGTACTACAAGCGCCAATAGAACTTTAGGTTGTATTCTTTCAAGTAATTTAGGTTAGCTGATGTTGGAAGGAAACTGCATAACAGTTAAGAGTTGGAGGGTGGTGCTTGTCTGAGTTCTAATTTAGATATGGGCTATAGTCGTTGCACATTGAGCTACACTTGCTCATTATGCGGTTTGTTATAGTAGATTTCTTACACTAAAAAAGGAAAAATAAACAAAATTTTTCAAAAAAAATTAAACCGCCTTCAAAACAAAACTGCAAACAAAAACTCATTTCCCAAAAACACGTAAAAGTGAAAAATAAATTGAATCATTCAATTCAAAGTACGAAAGTGCGGGACTTTTTCTAATTAATCTTGAACTTACTGATCTGATTGAAGTCGGTGTCAAGCCGAAAGTAACAAGAACGAATACCTACTTAAAATTCAATTTCATTTCATTTCAAAATAGTGAACCAATAATAAACAATATCTCATGCGCAGATTGGTGTAAATTGTAACCTATCAAATACATATTAATATTAATATGTATTTATATGTATAATTTTTGTCACTAATCGGTTTTTTGTCCCTCCGGACAAAAAACCGATTAGTGAAAAAAATTTCTGAAACAACCGATTCAATTATTATGTGAAAATTTATTTGCTACTAACTTTCCGCCCGCGTCTTCACCCGCGTGGACTACAAGACGTTATCCCGCGGGAATGTAATATTTTTCCGGGATAAAAAGTAGCCTATGTTCCACTCCAGACTACAAAGTATCTGTGTCCCAAATTTCAGCCAAATCCGTTCAGCCGTTTTGGCATGATTGAGCAACAAACATCCAAACATCTAAACTCTAAAAAACTAAAGTAGGTAGTAGATTTATTTCCAAGATACAACCCCCCCCAACGACGGACCCCCCCGACAAAAAATCCTGGGTACGTGCTTGATGACGGAATCACAATAGAGCTAATGAGAACGGGCGGTAAGCTGATACAAGGTCCTCCAGAAGCTTTTCAACTCTCATCTTCGAGGGCAAAACGCCAAAGGCACGGGGCAGAAGCTATGTGATGCTATTCTTCAAAAAGGCTCTTTTGAAGAACTACCGACCCATCTCGCTTCTGAGCCATATCTGCAAGCTGTTTTCGAGAGTCATTACGAATCGTCTCGTTCGTAGGTTCGACGACTTCCAACCTCCCGAACAAGCCGGGTTCCGAAAAAGCTATAGTACCATTATAGACCACATTCATAGGCTGCGGCAAGTTATACAGAAGACCGAAGATTATAAACTTGCAACTATGCTTGGCGTTCGTGGACTATGAGAAAGCATTTGAGTCGATAGAGATCTGGGCAGTGCTGTAATCTGTCCAGAGGTGCCAAATAGACTATTGGTACATCGAGGTGCTGAGGTACTTAAACCAAAACGCCACCATGTCGGTCCGATTACAGAACCAGAACTCTAATCCTATCCAACTACAGCGAGGTGTGAGACAGGGAGACGTCATCTCTTCGAAACTGTTCACAGCTGCGTTGGAGGATATTTTAAAGCTCCTGAGTCCTGGACTAGAAAGGATGCGGCGTCAACATCATTGGCGAGTACCTAACACACCTGCGGTTTGCCGAAGATGTAGTTCTCATGGCCAAGACCATAGAAGACATAAACACAATGCGCGAAGATCTCAGTAAGTAATGTTTTAAGTAATGATGGCTCGCAACGACACTTCATACGGCATTCGCTGTGAATATTGCAATGACTCTCATAAGTTATGTTTCTGCAAAAAGTTTATTGATTTAGATAGCGAAAAAAGACGTGAATTCGTAAAGAATAAAAAAATGTGTTTTAATTGTTTGGGTGGAAACCATATGTTGAACCAGTGTCAAAAACCTACATCGTGTCATACATGTCAAAGAAGACATCATACTCTTTTACATATAACAAATTATGACATTCAAAGGAACAAAGCCGGTGCATCATCTAATGTGATAGATACAGTGCCTGTAGTTTCATGCGTTTCAACAAAAAGGTTCATTCGATCGAAACAAGTCCTTTTAGCTACCGCTTTAGTTAAACTTCAATCTTATTGCGGTGATTTTCAACTAGTTCGAGCTTTACTAGATCAGGGCTCACAAGCCAGTTTTGTAACTGAAGCGACAGTACAATTTTTGAGATTAAAGAAAATTCCAATTAAGGGTGTAGTTTCCGGTTTGGGTGACTCGAAGAACATTATATCCAAATACATGGTTACACTTACGCTCAAATCTTTGACAGATATTAACTTTCAAGTTGAAGTCAATGCATATGTTTTGAAAACCATCACATCTTATCTTCCTGAAAAAAGGATGGAAGTTGTTGAGTGGCCTGAATTAATACACCTAAAGTTAGCAGATCCGGAATACTATAAACCAAATAAAATCGATCTTTTATTGGGAGCAGAAGTTTATAGTAACATAATGAAAGAAGGTATCAGAAAGGTACCAGATCAAGATATCTTAGCACAAAATACTTGCCTAGGTTGGATACTTTCAGGTATTGTCAATTCAGGAGATACCAAGTTATACACAGAGAGGGTTACGGTGATGCACTTACAGTTCAATGAGATTGACATGTTGAAAAATTTTTGGGAGATAGAAGACCAATTGTCGAATAATCTAGGTAAGAAGATACTTACAGAAGAAGAACAAAAATGTGAAAATTTATTTAACAGTACAACTAAGAGAACTTCAGAGGGAAGATATATTGTAAAACTACCGTTTCGAGATGATAATCCTCAATGTGTCGGAGGAAATACAAGAGGAATTGCTGTGAGAAGATTTAAAGCTCTGGAAAGAAAATTTATAAGGGATCCAAATCTAAAGAAAAGATATACCGAAGTGATAGAAGAATATTTACTTTTAAAGCACATGAGATCAGTAAATCAAGACAATATCAATGAAAATAAAGCTGCATATTTACCACATCATGCAGTGATAAAAGAAGATAGGACAACTACCAAAGTTCGAGTAGTTTTCGATGCTTCCTGTAAAAATGAGAAAGGCGTCGCTCTAAATGATGATTTATTAGTAGGTCCATCTTTACAGTTGGAATTGCGTCATATTATTATGCGCTGGAGAGTATATCCAATTGCTATTATAGCAGACATTACAAAAATGTATCGTCAAATTTTAGTTGATGATGAAGATGTACATTTTCAACGAATTGTATGGCGAGATAATCCTAATGAAGACATAAAGGATTTTGAACTTCTGACTGTCACATTTGGTACATCCTCGGCGCCATATCTAGCAGTCAAAGCACTTAATCAAGTAGCATTAGATGACGGAAATAAGTTCCCAAATGCAAAGGAAAAGATAGCAGTATCGTTTTACATGGACGATTTGATGACAGGAGCTTATAATTTAAAAGAAGCAGAATGTACATACAATGAGATAAAGAGCCTGCTAAAAGGGGGAGGGTTCGACCTTCAAAAATGGAATAGCAACAGTAAAGAACTACGAAGATTTATGTCGGTAGGTGATGAAATACAAGATAATCAAGAAGGTTTAAATAAAAGTATAAATATAAATAAGAACGAAGAAGGTAAATCTGAAAAGAAAGCAGGTAACTCATCGGATATTACTAAAATTTTAGGACTTACCTGGTCTCGCAGTGATGATGTCTTCAAATATTCAGTGCAGTTCACTGAGAGATCTGGATCTGAAACAAAAAGAACTATTTTGTCAGATATAGCACGTTTATTCGACCCTCTGGGATGGGTAGCTCCTACAGTAGTATTAGCAAAAATATTCATACAAAAACTATGGTTATCTGGTATTGGCTGGGATGATGACGTTCCTGATAATTTAAAAATAGAGTGGGATACTTACCGCAGCAATTTAACTCAACTAAAAGAATTTCAAATACCTAGATGGATAGGGATGCAATCAGAGGATGATTATATTGAACTGCATGGCTTTTGCGATGCATCTAAGTCAGCATACGCAGCAGTGGTTTATTTAAGGATGATTGATAGCAATGGTCAAATTAGAATTGCATTGTTGACTGCCAAAACCAGGGTGGCTCCTATCAAACAAATAAGTATTCCAAGATTGGAATTATGTGGCGCGTTACTTTTGTCACATTTGTTGTTAGAAGTGGCACACACTATGAAAATTTACAAAGACAGAGTACGGGCATGGACAGATTCAACAATAGTTTTAGCGTGGCTCAATAGTCACCCAAATAGGTGGAAGAATTTTGTGGCCAATCGCGTTTCAGAAATACTGACAAATGTTGAAGCATCGCAGTGGGCCATGAAGTTTGACTTAATACTCTGAGGTAACTGGAGCTCTCACCCTGAATAAAAAAGTGTCGCCAGCAAATTTGACATTTATGTATGTAGTGGCAGGTAGTGGCTGTCAGTTGTCCCATATGACCATACGTATTTTTTTAAAGTGTAGGTGAGACGGAAGACAGCCACTGTGTTATTTGTGGTATTCAAAAAATTGTTCGTACTGCACTCTCCAGTTACCTCAGTATTAAGTCGAGCTTCATGCAGTGGGCCCATATATCAACAGATCAAAATCCTGCTGATTGCGCTTCTAGAGGCCTGGAACCGAAACTACTTGTAAATAATACTCTTTGGTTACAGGGACCACGGTTTTTATGGGATAATAAAATTGTAAATAATAGAACTCATGTCGATACGAAGTTAGAGGAATGTATCAAGTCACACTTGACGGTGAATACTGAAGAATCGTTTTTTGTAAAATTTTCAACACTTTGGAAGCTAGTTCGAATAGTAGCTTTTTTAAGACGTTTTTTACATGACAATAAGACCTAAAGGGCATTTAAATATCTGAAACGAAATGAATTAGAAGACGCATTAAAATGTTGTATAAAGAATTGTCAAAAAGAAGAGTTTCAAGAAGAATATTTACAGTTGAAAAAGGAGGGGTGTTTGAAAAATAAAGAATCAAAATTAAAATCACTTTGTCCTTACCTTGACGAAGATGACATCATGAGAGTGAGAGGTAGACTGCAACAATCTTGGCTACCTTTACAAACCAAACATCCAGCCATTCTTCCACGAGATGCACATTTTACTAATCTTATTATTGCTGATGCTCACGATAGAACACTGCATGGTAATCATCAGCTGATGTTAAATTACTTGAGATCTGCTTATTGGATTGTGGGTTTAAAGATTTTAGTCAAGAAGTACGTAAGAAAATGTATAATTTGTTTGAAAAATAATATAAAGGTTCGACAGCAACTAATGGGTTCATTACCTACAGTACGATGCACTCCAAACAGACCGTTTCTACATAGTGGTGTAGACTACGCAGGTCCTATTAATATTAGAACTAGTAAAGGACGTGGACAACGTTCTTACAAGGGGTATATATGCGTTTTTGTCTGTATGGCAACTCGAGCGGTACATTTGGAAGTAGCTAGTGATTTAACTACTCAAGCCTTTATAGCTGCTTTTCGAAGGTTTGTTTCAAGACGCGGTCATTGTGCACAACTGTGGAGCGATAATGGTTCCAATTTTGTTGGAGCAGCTCGAGAACTAAAGGCACTGGCCAATATACAATCAAACATAGCAGAGATACTTGAAGCCAATAGTACAGAATGGCATTTCATACCTCCACATTCACCAAATTTTGGAGGATTATGGGAGGCAGCAGTGAAATCTACAAAATATCACCTTAGGCGAGTTCTTGGAGAAGCAACGTTAACATTTGAAGAGATGAGTACATTATTATGCCAAATTGAAGCATGTTTGAATTCCAGACCTATTACTATAATAAATGTTAATGATATAGATGAACCATTGCCTCTAACACCTGGCCATTTTTTAGTAGGTGAACCACTAATCTCAGTACCAGATACAAATTATGAAAATACTTACATCAGTCCTTTAAACAGGTGGCAACTTATACAGAAAAAGTTGCAGGACTTTTGGAAACGTTGGTCACAAGAGTACTTGACAACACTTCTTAATAGATATAAGTGGCAGTATCAATCACCTGAACCAAAATTAGGAGATGTAGTGTTAGTAAAGGAAAGTGATTTGCCTCCTAGTCGTTGGTTGCTCGGTCGAGTTTTAGAAAAACACCCTGGAACAGATAATATAACCCGAGTGGTTACGTTAAGAGTACGAGGTTCCACATTAAAACGACCCACGTCGAAACTATGTGTTTTACCAATTGATGGTAATTAGAGTAGGTTTATTTTTAATTATTTAATTTTGATAATATTATATAGTATTATATTATCTGTGATATTATTAAAGATTTGTCAATGTGTTAGTAATAAGTTGATGATTCTGATGTTATGTCTGTTTAATTGTATATTGTTTGTTGACTTTCAGTCAAATTGTCCAACAGGACGTTATTTAATTCTTGTTCACTTAGAATGTTTTTTATTCAAAGTCAAATTTTTATTTCACTTAAGTATTAGTTCAATAAGTTGTTTCTGAGTTTATAGTAACGATTTCAATTTATAAGTTTGATTATAATGTTTTATTTGGATTTAGCGATTTGCCTTTAAAGGACGTGTCCAGAATAACGTCCTTTGGGGGGCGGTATGTTATAGAAACTCTTTACTATTAACTTCTTACTTTTTTGCTCTATCACGTTGCCATGGAAATGTTTTTAAAAGGTCAAAATAATACAGAAAATTTCTGACAAGGACAAAATGGTTTCATTTAAAAAAAAACCTTTAATTAGTTCAACAATGCTTCTCAAATAGTGGGTCTGAAGATGTTCATGGATAAGACAAAAAAAAAGAGCCAAAACCATGTCCAGTGCCCATGTTACATCCGCTCCAGTTAATGTTGGGAACATTACAGTCGAAGTTGTTGACCACTATGTCTACCTGGGACAGACAGTCCAATTAGGTAAGTCCAACTTCGAAAAAGAGATCTCTCATCGTATCCAGCTCGGATGGGTAGCGTTCGAAAAGCTCCGGCATATATTCCTCAATGTCTCAAGACTAAGGTCTTTGACCAGTGTGTGTTGCCAGTTATGACGTACGGAAGTGTGACGTGGTCTTTTACCATAGGTCTCATTAAAAGGCTCAAGGTCACCCAGCGAGCAATGGAGAGAGCCATGCTTGGTATTCCCCTGCGCGATCGAATCAGAAATGATGATATCCCCAGAACTAAAACAACTGACATTCGCTCGAAGGATTGCATCGCTCGTTGAAGTGGCAGTGGGCGGGACACATAGCGCGGAGAACCGATGGCCGTTGGGGCGGAAAGGTTCCCGAGTGGCGACCGCAAACCCGACGACGTTCCGTGGGCAGGCCCCTTACAAGGTGGACCGACAATCTAGTCAAGGTCGCGGGAAGCCGCTGGATACGGTCAGCGCAGGACCGATCGTTGTGAAGATCCTTGGGGGAGGCCTATGCCCAGCAGTGGGCGTCGTACGGCTGAAATGATGATGATGATATTGATGATGGCAGGTTAGACTTAATTACTGAATATAAATGATGATTAATGATATTGTGGTTCAATTTTATTTTTATCATTATCCTATCCAAATTATCCGGATTTACCCGAATAACTTTATCCAAGTATCCGAATTATCCGGATACTAAAATGAGCGGATACTTGCTAGACCAGCTATTTGGAAGTCCGATACATATTGCGGAAAGATTTTCTGGATACATTCTGTATTTCTCGTACTTCTTGAGGAATTCTCCATCTATACCCCGATTCCTATTACAAGCTTTTATTTAACTTGCAGTGTATGTATGCATGTATGTCCGTTCGGGTCAAATCTTGCAAGCTTAATTTGACCTACTTACCAGTGTCCGATTGAGCTGAAATTTTGTATGCAAGTTTGGTTTAGATGACAATACGAGACAGAACGGAAAAATCCTCGCGGAAATTTTTGAGGTCATTGAAAAATGAAACAATGCCACTATAGCCTAAAATACAAAATTGTATGAATTTCAACAAAGTAATGCGCGAGGCGGCGCTTGATATTCATACAATATTGTACTTTAGGCTATGGCGACATGGTTCATTTTTCAATGACCTCATGAATTTCCGCGAGGATTTTTCCGTTCTGTCTGCCCTGACCCAGGCTATGTAATATGCAAACAGATAAGAAAACACCAATGACTTTTGAGTAATTTATTTACTTGTTTATACGCATTTCACAATCACTTTACATATTTTTAATGTTTACAATAAAAACATTTTGAAGGAATGTAAGGAGTAAATTTTAACGCTACAAAAATTACATTAACTGCTTAGCTTTCAATAACTAACTATACACAATAGAATTGTGTGAGAAACATTTCTTATATTAATATTTACATCAAATACTGAATAACATGTCTATTATTAGGAAGTATAAAAATAGATTTCGAGTCTGTTAGTGCAAATCAACACCACAAAGTGTAAACATTACTAATAATGTGGTACGGTAACTGATGTTTTGACAACGACTCTACCGGTATTACACAGTGCGTGTCCGGGACTTTTATCGTATATGTGTATCGTATATATACATAGTGTAAAAAAGGAGATATATTTTAGGGGGCGATTCTACCCATGTAACCTAAGAAACAGGTCGAAATATGGAAAAAAATCGTAGTCCCGTACAAAACTGCTGATCAACCTGACCTTGACCTATTTTGTACGGGACGACGAAAAATTTATTTCATATTTCGAACTGTTTCTTGTGGAAAGTGGTTCAGTTTTATGGGTAGAATTGCCTCCTAGAATATTATTGCTCCTTTTTTTACACCCTGTATATTGTGTCAATTATCGGCATTTCGCATCGCGACAAAGAAATCTCTAATCTATTAGTAATACTTACGCTTTGAACCAACCGCTTTGGCTTTTACACGTCAACTCTTGTCTAATATTAATTAGGCGAGGCGAAGATTATAATTTTATTTATAAATTAATCAGTCTAAATTACAATATTTAGCAACAATACGAAGATCAGACTTTCTCATAGCTGTTTTAATATTAAGGTTTTTGGCTTTAATTAAAAAGACACGAATTATAAACAAGCAATAAATTATCACTGGACTCTAGTCTCAGTCTGTTATTGTAAAACTAGAAACTTTATTTACGTAATTGTAAAAAATACGAAATATTGTATGATAAATTTGATCGCCTCGCAAAACTAATAGTTCTTTCCACAAACACGTACCATATCACAGACTCTTGGACGTTGAACACGGCTCAGTACAAGCAATATAAATTCCCAAGGACTTGAGAACATAATATACTTAAATACAATGCAACGTAAAATAAAAGTATTGTATTTCATGAATTCAGCATAGCTGAGTTAACTATTAAACTACACAATGTTTATTTCATATTTTTGTGACAACCATGAATACAGATTTCATGCGTTAGAGAAGAAATGAAGAAAAAAAAGGTTAATTTAATATTATGTAGATGTTTCAAGTCCTCTAACAATTTTATATCGAAACAGTGACCATACTTAAGAGATATAAATTAAAATAAATAGAACGAAAAGAAGAGACATAACCTAGAAATACATTGTCATGATAATAATTCGTTACTTCCCTTTGGCACTAGAAAGAGAAACGGAGATGATAAACAATAATTTTAAAGATGCTGAGATCTTTAGAAAACTTTTAATAAGGAATAAGATTTTGTTTGTACGCCCTAGCTACAGTATCGTAATGTGATATAATGTTTTAGTGTAAGGTCCTAACTATTCACAGTCTTGTATAGCGCGAGTGTCTGACACCGCTACCACTTATTAGGCGCGCCGCCGTTCGGCGCTCACACCAGCGCCGTCAGGCTGCCCGATCGCGAGTTCTTGTTGTCCGTCGCGTCTGCTTTAATCTGCAAACAAATAAAGGCGAATAAGTATATTTAATGAAATACGGTATGATGGCGATTGGCGCAGCACGTTAGATTAACCGCTGCAGAATGCCGGAAAACGTGTTTCTATTCGATATGTTTCGATGTTCTATAGTAGGGCTAGTTTAACGGGGAGCTAGTGGGTAGTGGCTAGTGGCTTTTATTTGATAGTAGGGCCTGTTGGCGCCTTAAGCGAAACTGTGCCCTGGCACCGTACGAGAAATTGTGGAACGGCGCCGAAGACGAGACTGTGGAAAGGCGCAGTATAAGAAACTGAAACGGCGCCGAAGGCGAGTTTGTGGAACTGCGTCGTTGAAGAAACTGCGTAACGGAGCCATTTATAGAAATATCAAAATTATAAAGTAGCACTGTGTGCAGCTGATTGGCAATTTCCTCAAAGCGAGCGCCTAATGCCGTCTCTTTATTCGATATTTGGTTATACCTGTCCCTCTCAATCTCCAGTCATGACAAAATCGAATGAAAGGGGCGGGGCCAACAAAGTTTCGGATTTTGCGTCTAAGTCATAGACTATAGTCTAATTGTTCGTATGTAAAATATGTCGACTGACCGGCGCGGGCGCGGGCGGCGGCAGCGGCAGCTCGAGCCGCAGCTGCGTCCAGAAGGCGCGCTCGTGTACGTGGCGCACGCTACCGACCCCACCTCGCTAATAGTATGTACAGTATGGTGACTGACCGGCGCGGGCGCGGGCGGCGGCAGCGGCAGCTCGAGCCGCAGCTGCGTCCAGAAGGCGCGCTCGTGCACGTGGCGCACGCTACCGACCCCACCTCGCTAATAGTATGTACAGTATGGTGACTGACCGGCGCGGGCGCGGGCGGCGGCAGCGGCAGCTCGAGCCGCAGCTGCGTCCAGAAGGCGCGCTCGTGCACGTGGCGCACGCTACCGACCCCACCTCGCTAATAGTATGTACAGTATGGTGACTGACCGGCGCGGGCGCGGGCGGCGGCAGCGGCAGCTCGAGCCGCAGCTGCGTCCAGAAGGCGCGCTCGTGCACGTGGCGCACGCTACCGACCCCACCTCGCTAATAGTATGTACAGTATGGTGACTGACCGGCGCGGGCGCGGGCGGCGGCAGCGGCAGCTCGAGCCGCAGCTGCGTCCAGAAGGCGCGCTCGTGCACGTGGCGCACGCTACCGACCCCACCTCGCTAATAGTATGTACAGTATGGTGACTGACCGGCGCGGGCGCGGGCGGCGGCAGCGGCAGCTCGAGCCGCAGCTGCGTCCAGAAGGCGCGCTCGTGCACGTGGCGCACGCTACCGACCCCACCTCGCTAATAGTATGTACAGTATGGTGACTGACCGGCGCGGGCGCGGGCGGCGGCAGCGGCAGCTCGAGCCGCAGCTGCGTCCAGAAGGCGCGCTCGTGCACGTGGCGCACGCTACCGACCCCACCTCGCTAATAGTATGTACAGTATGGTGACTGACCGGCGCGGGCGCGGGCGGCGGCAGCGGCAGCTCGAGCCGCAGCTGCGTCCAGAAGGCGCGCTCGTGCACGTGGCGCACGCTACCGACCCCACCTCGCTAATAGTATGTACAGTATGGTGACTGACCGGCGCGGGCGCGGGCGGCGGCAGCGGCAGCTCGAGCCGCAGCTGCGTCCAGAAGGCGCGCTCGTGCACGTGGCGCACGCTACCGACCCCACCTCGCTAATAGTATGTACAGTATGGTGACTGACCGGCGCGGGCGCGGGCGGCGGCAGCGGCAGCTCGAGCCGCAGCTGCGTCCAGAAGGCGCGCTCGTGCACGTGGCGCACGCTACCGACCCCACCTCGCTAATAGTATGTACAGTATGGTGACTGACCGGCGCGGGCGCGGGCGGCGGCAGCGGCAGCTCGAGCCGCAGCTGCGTCCAGAAGGCGCGCTCGTGCACGTGGCGCACGCTACCGACCCCACCTCGCTAATAGTATGTACAGTATGGTGACTGACCGGCGCGGGCGCGGGCGGCGGCAGCGGCAGCTCGAGCCGCAGCTGCGTCCAGAAGGCGCGCTCGTGCACGTGGCGCACGCTACCGACCCCACCTCGCTAATAGTATGTACAGTATGGTGACTGACCGGCGCGGGCGCGGGCGGCGGCAGCGGCAGCTCGAGCCGCAGCTGCGTCCAGAAGGCGCGCTCGTGCACGTGGCGCACGCTACCGACCCCACCTCGCTAATAGTATGTACAGTATGGTGACTGACCGGCGCGGGCGCGGGCGGCGGCAGCGGCAGCTCGAGCCGCAGCTGCGTCCAGAAGGCGCGCTCGTGCACGTGGCGCACGCTACCGACCCCACCTCGCTAATAGTATGTACAGTATGGTGACTGACCGGCGCGGGCGCGGGCGGCGGCAGCGGCAGCTCGAGCCGCAGCTGCGTCCAGAAGGCGCGCTCGTGCACGTGGCGCACGCTACCGACCCCACCTCGCTAATAGTATGTACAGTATGGTGACTGACCGGCGCGGGCGCGGGCGGCGGCAGCGGCAGCTCGAGCCGCAGCTGCGTCCAGAAGGCGCGCTCGTGCACGTGGCGCACGCTACCGACCCCACCTCGCTAATAGTATGTACAGTATGGTGACTGACCGGCGCGGGCGCGGGCGGCGGCAGCGGCAGCTCGAGCCGCAGCTGCGTCCAGAAGGCGCGCTCGTGCACGTGGCGCACGCTACCGACCCCACCTCGCTAATAGTATGTACAGTATGGTGACTGACCGGCGCGGGCGCGGGCGGCGGCAGCGGCAGCTCGAGCCGCAGCTGCGTCCAGAAGGCGCGCTCGTGCACGTGGCGCACGCTACCGACCCCACCTCGCTAATAGTATGTACAGTATGGTGACTGACCGGCGCGGGCGCGGGCGGCGGCAGCGGCAGCTCGAGCCGCAGCTGCGTCCAGAAGGCGCGCTCGTGCACGTGGCGCACGCTACCGACCCCACCTCGCTAATAGTATGTACAGTATGGTGACTGACCGGCGCGGGCGCGGGCGGCGGCAGCGGCAGCTCGAGCCGCAGCTGCGTCCAGAAGGCGCGCTCGTGCACGTGGCGCACGCTACCGACCCCACCTCGCTAATAGTATGTACAGTATGGTGACTGACCGGCGCGGGCGCGGGCGGCGGCAGCGGCAGCTCGAGCCGCAGCTGCGTCCAGAAGGCGCGCTCGTGCACGTGGCGCACGCTACCGACCCCACCTCGCTAATAGTATGTACAGTATGGTGACTGACCGGCGCGGGCGCGGGCGGCGGCAGCGGCAGCTCGAGCCGCAGCTGCGTCCAGAAGGCGCGCTCGTGCACGTGGCGCACGCTACCGACCCCACCTCGCTAATAGTATGTACAGTATGGTGACTGACCGGCGCGGGCGCGGGCGGCGGCAGCGGCAGCTCGAGCCGCAGCTGCGTCCAGAAGGCGCGCTCGTGCACGTGGCGCACGCTACCGACCCCACCTCGCTAATAGTATGTACAGTATGGTGACTGACCGGCGCGGGCGCGGGCGGCGGCAGCGGCAGCTCGAGCCGCAGCTGCGTCCAGAAGGCGCGCTCGTGCACGTGGCGCACGCTACCGACCCCACCTCGCTAATAGTATGTACAGTATGGTGACTGACCGGCGCGGGCGCGGGCGGCGGCAGCGGCAGCTCGAGCCGCAGCTGCGTCCAGAAGGCGCGCTCGTGCACGTGGCGCACGCTACCGACCCCACCTCGCTAATAGTATGTACAGTATGGTGACTGACCGGCGCGGGCGCGGGCGGCGGCAGCGGCAGCTCGAGCCGCAGCTGCGTCCAGAAGGCGCGCTCGTGCACGTGGCGCACGCTACCGACCCCACCTCGCTAATAGTATGTACAGTATGGTGACTGACCGGCGCGGGCGCGGGCGGCGGCAGCGGCAGCTCGAGCCGCAGCTGCGTCCAGAAGGCGCGCTCGTGCACGTGGCGCACGCTACCGACCCCACCTCGCTAATAGTATGTACAGTATGGTGACTGACCGGCGCGGGCGCGGGCGGCGGCAGCGGCAGCTCGAGCCGCAGCTGCGTCCAGAAGGCGCGCTCGTGCACGTGGCGCACGCTACCGACCCCACCTCGCTAATAGTATGTACAGTATGGTGACTGACCGGCGCGGGCGCGGGCGGCGGCAGCGGCAGCTCGAGCCGCAGCTGCGTCCAGAAGGCGCGCTCGTGCACGTGGCGCACGCTACCGACCCCACCTCGCTAATAGTATGTACAGTATGGTGACTGACCGGCGCGGGCGCGGGCGGCGGCAGCGGCAGCTCGAGCCGCAGCTGCGTCCAGAAGGCGCGCTCGTGCACGTGGCGCACGCTACCGACCCCACCTCGCTAATAGTATGTACAGTATGGTGACTGACCGGCGCGGGCGCGGGCGGCGGCAGCGGCAGCTCGAGCCGCAGCTGCGTCCAGAAGGCGCGCTCGTGCACGTGGCGCACGCTACCGACCCCACCTCGCTAATAGTATGTACAGTATGGTGACTGACCGGCGCGGGCGCGGGCGGCGGCAGCGGCAGCTCGAGCCGCAGCTGCGTCCAGAAGGCGCGCTCGTGCACGTGGCGCACGCTACCGACCCCACCTCGCTAATAGTATGTACAGTATGGTGACTGACCGGCGCGGGCGCGGGCGGCGGCAGCGGCAGCTCGAGCCGCAGCTGCGTCCAGAAGGCGCGCTCGTGCACGTGGCGCACGCTACCGACCCCACCTCGCTAATAGTATGTACAGTATGGTGACTGACCGGCGCGGGCGCGGGCGGCGGCAGCGGCAGCTCGAGCCGCAGCTGCGTCCAGAAGGCGCGCTCGTGCACGTGGCGCACGCTACCGACCCCACCTCGCTAATAGTATGTACAGTATGGTGACTGACCGGCGCGGGCGCGGGCGGCGGCAGCGGCAGCTCGAGCCGCAGCTGCGTCCAGAAGGCGCGCTCGTGCACGTGGCGCACGCTACCGACCCCACCTCGCTAATAGTATGTACAGTATGGTGACTGACCGGCGCGGGCGCGGGCGGCGGCAGCGGCAGCTCGAGCCGCAGCTGCGTCCAGAAGGCGCGCTCGTGCACGTGGCGCACGCTACCGACCCCACCTCGCTAATAGTATGTACAGTATGGTGACTGACCGGCGCGGGCGCGGGCGGCGGCAGCGGCAGCTCGAGCCGCAGCTGCGTCCAGAAGGCGCGCTCGTGCACGTGGCGCACGCTACCGACCCCACCTCGCTAATAGTATGTACAGTATGGTGACTGACCGGCGCGGGCGCGGGCGGCGGCAGCGGCAGCTCGAGCCGCAGCTGCGTCCAGAAGGCGCGCTCGTGCACGTGGCGCACGCTACCGACCCCACCTCGCTAATAGTATGTACAGTATGGTGACTGACCGGCGCGGGCGCGGGCGGCGGCAGCGGCAGCTCGAGCCGCAGCTGCGTCCAGAAGGCGCGCTCGTGCACGTGGCGCACGCTACCGACCCCACCTCGCTAATAGTATGTACAGTATGGTGACTGACCGGCGCGGGCGCGGGCGGCGGCAGCGGCAGCTCGAGCCGCAGCTGCGTCCAGAAGGCGCGCTCGTGCACGTGGCGCCACGCCACCGGCCGCAGCCGCCGCAGCACGCCGCAAGCGCGCTCGCCCACTTCCTTCGCCTCGCGCTTTAGATTTGGTAAGTCCTGTGAAATAAGAATAAGAAGTTTAATATAAAAAACAACACATTCTAAAGGAAAACAAAATATAAATTGGAACATATTATTGCTGTGTCGTTGATGACCTGTCACCTTCGATCATATAAACCCTAGATACAGCGTAAACGCACAGAAAGTGAAGCCGCCAACGAAAACTCCATTCGAAAGGGAGCATCAGATCGCTCTCAGTAGTCATTTGACCGCCCCGGCGAAACGATGCCTAAATGTGCTGAGAAGATGCGCAAAAACAACTCGAAAAAAGGAAAAAAAGATATGTAATATCATATTTTCAGTCAGTATTGAACTTAAGTATAATTGCACAATTAATTTAAAGTCAAATATGTACTGAAACTATCATAATTTCATTATTTATACTAAAATATTGCAATATTCCTTGGCGCGCAACCGTTTCTTCTATTTGCGTTAGTAAGACTGAGATGCAGACATGACGAAATACGATTCGCTATTCTAGCGTCGGCCGACCATCTGAGCTTTCCATGTAATAAGATCGTAAGTACTACCATGCCGACCGAATTTGAATCCAATTACTGTTGCTTAGGGTCGAATATCAAATGTGGTGACGGCAGTATTCGGAATCGAAATATCTATAACTATAACTACTAATGACAGCGCTGTTGGAATCACTTTTTCAAGCGCATTCAGTATGGAATTGTGTATCTAGGGTTTATATGATCGAAGCCTGTCACTCGCGGGTCCATATTACTCCAGATTGATGAAACGTATCATTCTGCCTTTCATTGCAAGCGTGAACGCGTAGAGTGCGCACATTCCGCGCATTCACTACGAACCTTCCGCGTAAGTCTGCGCGCCCCCTTGTGTTCGTGGAAAATCCGACAAATTTTGGATCGCTCTGCGCGCGGTTTGCAACGCTACTAGTAGCGTGCATCTGAAACACTCAGTACGCGCGCGCAAGACGTCCAAACTATGAGAAATTGTTACTAATTTTACTTTTCATTATACATTGCAGCCATTTGGACGGTAAATTGTATCAATGCAAGATACATTTCACGTTACGTTACACCAATCTGGACGCACCATTATTATGGCGATATTACACGGTTCAGTTCTGCCTTTCAATTTGGATAAAGCAATCAAATTGAACAATGTAAACGTAAAAGTGAATCATTCAATATCAATGTTCAATCATATTCAATCGCGGTGAAAGAATGAGTCACACCAACACATCAAAATATGACTATAAAAATTCGTGCAAGTAATAACAGTTTTTGTTTCATCGAAATCTGTCCAGGATTTCCAAAGTTACAGCGTTGCAAAGTTTCACCAGCTTTTGTAAATTTGCTTTCCTTGCGCGTTATTGCGATGACGTCATGTCGCAGTGACATCTCCGATTGCGGCTGCTGCGGGTGATTTCCGTCCAACTGTACCTACATAGAGTCCGTCCGTGCGCAATCTTCGCGCAACTGGTGCGTTTTTGGCGCTAGTTACAGTACATTTTTTTCGTTCTAAGGTTATGGTAAATGATTAGTATTCGATTTCGACCGCGCGCAGCCGCACTCTAAAACTGTCACCTACTGTCCATTTGACGGCTTCGTGTTATTGTTGATCGAAGTTTGACGGTTGCTATTTATATTGACAGAATACCGCCCGCCATTACAAAAGTTGATTTAATTTAAATATTTACGAAAATACAACTTATGTATTTGAAGGTGTTTTTTCACATAAGCTCAATACAAAATTGATCATTGATCGACTATAAGAAAAATAAATAAATTTAATGCGAAACCCTGAGAGCGAAACTAAATATATAGCCTAAGGAGAATATGAAGGGCCAACTCGCGATGTGACGTCACACGTTAATGCCATTGGTTCACCCGAATTTTCCTCGGAGGCCGTACTTTAATGTTCAATATCTCAGTCATTTTTGAAGATAGGAAAAAAATAAAAACATTCTTTTTTCTCGAGTAACATATTTTTTAGATTTTTAGATAACAAAAATCATTGGTGTGACTCATTGAGCTTGCTCAATATTTTTACTTTTGCGTTCAACGTTCAATGCAATCGAACGAAAGTTGAACGCGAAAACATAAGAATTGAATGATTCACTAGATGTTCATTCTCAGCAATGTGAATGGAATGGTTCACTTTATAATTGAGATAGTTCACTTTTAAAGATACGTGTAAACAGCAGTATCTTTCTGCGCCTTTCAACCAAAGTCAATCAATTTGGTTGAAACGTGTAATATCGCCATTATGCTCATGTATACTGGTATTTACCTGCAGCAACACGACGCAAGGCGCCTGTGGCAACGCGCCGAGCTGCCTAAACGCAGTCAGAAGCTGCGGCGGGGAAGACTGTTGTTTCACCTCAAGATAAATTTCACGTTACGTTACACCGATCTGGACGCACCACTATACGCTTACTGACTACGAGTATATTTACCTGCAGCAACACGACGCAAGGCGCCTGTGGCAACGCGCCGAGCTGCCTAAACGCAGTCAGCAGCTGCGGCGGGGAGTGCTGCTGTTTCACCGCAAGATACATTTCACGTTACGTTACACCAATCTGTACCGTTACCATGAGTTTACATCGATCCTACTCGCTAGCGACGACGTAAAAAAATTGTATGGAAAATTGCACAGCGCCTCTAGCGGTCACTTGCAGAACTAAAATCGGTAACATGAGTTCACTTAGTAAAATACCTATCGAAATGTTTTCGCTAACGACTAACGTTTTTCGCAGTTTCTATAGAAATCGGCACCATGAGTTACAAATTTGACGGATGCCGTCGAGAAATACCATTTCGACAGTAGTAAAGTAGCTCACTAGCATAATGAAGCGTGAATGCGTAGTCAGTCAAAATTATTATTTATTTTACAATTAATTTCTGAACTATATCGTGTCAATGATGTCCGGTAGGAATTATTTAGCATAGAATGTTAGCGTCGGTTGCATATGAAGACGAACGACGCGATCAAGGAGAGATTTCCAAGCGAACATGATTGCGAAAGAGACTTGGAGCTGATGCACTTTGCAAATCAATGAAAATAATAGACAACTCAATAAGGAAGCTTTTGAATATTATCTATCTTTTTTGCAAATTTCATCCAGATCCGTTCAGTAGTTTTTGTGTGAAAGAGTACCTAACATCCATCTATACTCACAAACTTTCGCATTTATAATAATAAATTGGATCGTACAACTGTACTTAGTTATGGAATGGATAAGTTATGAAATAAGCTTATCTCAGATGGCATGGTGCCACTGGTGCCAGCCTAGCTTGTTCCCTTGCTTGGAAAAGATGTCTATAATAATTATGAAGATTTAACAAAATAAAACAATATATTTTAATTGTATTATTTATTTTTATTTACAATTCTTACTCTAAAATTACAAAACATAGTACAAGGAGAAAATGTTTGATGCTAGTGGGACCTAAAAATGGTTCAATTCACTTTTTTCAAGTTTTTGTTACTCCTAATGTCTTTCAATATGCACCCTTTGGTCCATATTAAACACTAGCCAATTTTTGGTCCAATTTTAATTGAATTGGAATAAATATTCCAATTCCTTTACGGCTACGTTCCACTATTCGTCTGTTGCTAACTGAACCCGCATAGCCACTAGAAAAATAAGTAATTAAACCTCCTGGTGAAGCGCCAACCTCAAATTTGAGTGTTCTTATGTTTGTATGTTCTAAATAAAACTTTTTGGTTGATCGGCTAACTTGGCTTCTGTATGCTTATTGCAGTCTCATCTATAATGGCTCTTGTAGAGGGATAATATTTTTTTAAACTGTCTAGCATATAAAATTTACTAAACTTCGGCTAGGCCAAATGTCGAACAAGCTCCAAATGTCACATAAAAAATTTATCTATGCAACTATAATATTCAACACTTCAGTCTTACTTACAACAAATATTTTGTCTAGTTCGAAATCTACAGTGTTTCTTTTTAGTTTAATTAACAACAGCTAAAGAGCTGCTTTATTTATTTATTTACATATTTAGTACACACAAACATAAAAGCAAAACAGAAAAGAAAGAAATAGAAAAAGTATTGTACAGGGGCACGGCTTATTTCAAATTAAAATTTCTACCAGCCGGCCTGTAAAAGGAAATTATCACCATGAGAGCCTTTATGTAATGATTATATTATTATGTAGTATAAATAAGTGATAAAACTAGGGTCGTAAACTAGGAGTAGAAAAGGATCTTCTACTGATATAAGCCGATCACTACTCCAACGATATCCTATATTAGTCACCATTGGTAAAACTGTACTTAAAATTAACGACAATTTAGCAGCTGTTTCTAACACTGTAAAATATTGAACTGTCTCATCATCTGCAAGTAATAGTTCAGTTGAGAATAATCTTAATACATTGGAAGTTTGAGTGCCACAAGTTTTACATTCTTGAAAAGGTTCAAGCCTTGGAGTTATTTGTATTGCACTCGATCGATCACATTCTCTTGAGATACATCAATCAAAGTCGAGGTCCACACTGCTAACACTATTTCAAGTGACACTATGTCTGATGGCCTTTCAAAAAGTTGTTTTTCTTCTTGAGGTTACGAGCTTCTAATCTAACTTTTCTTGCTTTTGCCTCCTCTGAAACTGGTTGCATGTTCCATGGAAACATTGTAGGTACAGCACCTTTTTTGAGGCATCTATGCTGATTTTCAACTCCTGGAACAAACAAGAATGTTATTACAATAGGTACTTTACCAAGTAAATTAATAGGCCAAAATTACTATTGATGTTTCTTTTTAATGTGCGTAGGTATGAACCATTTTTGACCACAGAAATAAAATAAATTTATTGAGGAACTGCTTACCTGAGTATTTACTGCCTTTTTCAGATAATCACACAATCAACAAAATGTTTTCGACATAACTTCTAACAATTTTTTGGTGTTAAATTTGGCCGGCGGATAGCTTTTAACCATGGGCGACGAATTTTATTATCTTTTGGGATGCAATATACACCAATTTCACAGTATTTTGGTACAATACAGCGCGTCATTTTAATTACTTTCTAATGATTTGAACGAAGAAAAGAAAATCAAAATGTGTGTGAACAAAACAAGTTTGACAGTATGAATGATGAGCAAAACGACCAATTTAAAAAACACTTAAACTTAACGTAGAAGCGCTGCTAGGTGACGCTTGCAATTGGCAGGGTTACCGATACGTTTTCTGTTATCTACCTTACTCTGTCTTTATTAGTGCGCTAGAAAGAAGCAGCATAATATGTGTGAAGTTAGTCATGATAGTATTTGTGTGCCAACATAACGACTCAAAACCGCTATCGAGATACGAGTTGTCGCTAGCGAGTCCACTCGACTCATGGTACGACTAATATTGAAATCTATTCGATACGTGAGTAAGCGATAGCGACTGTAGTAAACGAATGTGACTTTTCGACAGCAACTCATGGTAACGCTACTGGACGCACCACAATACGCTCACTGTATACTCGTATTTACCTGCAGCAACACGACGCAAGGCGCCTGTGGCAACGCGCCGAGCTGCCTAAACGCAGTCAGCAGCTGCGGCGGGGAGTACTGCGACGGCGACACCACTACCACCACTGAGCGGCACCGGGACATCTCGGCCATTATCTCGTTGTACCCTGGAAACGTCAAAAACCTTTTATAAAAGTAAAGTAAAGTAATCATTTATTCGGTGTTCCAATCTATTAGGTACATTACAATACACATTTTCTTAAGCTAGGCTATATATCTATGAAACTGCGCGGCGTGCACCCGGTAGTGGTACTTGAGCGAGAGCGTGGGCAGCAACGCGCCGCGGACTAGCTCTGCGTCTACGCCCGTCCAACAGACTAGCACCTCGAATGCTACATATTATTGTACTGTAGACGGTCCCACTTACAGTGGTCAGGCTGCGTGGACAGCTGCGCGGCGTGCACCCGGTAGTGGTACTTGAGGGAGAGCGTGGGCAGCAACGCGCCGCGGACTAGCTCGGCGTCTACGCCCGTCCAACAGACTAGCACGTCGAATTCCTTCTCCAACACTGCAAGAAGAGAAACATAAATTTATTATTAAGTGTTTTCGACAATGTAAAGTCGACGACCTCCGTGCCCGAGCGTTGTACGCATCGGTTTTCAAGGTGCCGCTATGTCTAGAAGTCCCGGCTTCCATTCTCGGTAGGGTTAATATTGAAAACGAACTTTTCAATATTTCCTCGGGTCTGGGTGTATGTTGTAATTGGTAATACCCGTCGATGTTTTCAATTTCCATAATACTAGTGTTCGAGCTGCTATAGTTTGGTATTGGAACAATGTATGTGATGTGATGGTGTCCAATATTTATGTTCAACACCAAATTAGCCCTAAAGCCTATTCTTAATTATCGTTTCCATCAGGTTATTTTCTGAGAACATCTAACTCTGAAGGTATTATCTGATGGTTGTGGATTGTTCATTAGCTTCCCAGAACTTTCCAAGATAGTTCACCGTGTAGAGCGCTTCTACCCAACATTTTTTAAAGATTTACAAGGTTACTTCTGGCACACATGGGTTTACTTATGACATAGTTATTTACCTCTCGCACGATGCGCGGCGGTGGCAGTGCGCGCTCTCGCTTGCCTCAACGCCAACAACAGCCGTGGAGTGTAAAGCTACAAGCGAAACTAGCGCCACGGCCCCCAGTATTCCGCCCACTAGCAGCAGCTTCTACGGCACCACGCCATCGCTTGACCACGACATTTACACAGTACAATAGTATAACCGCTACTACACTACAGTAGTTACCTCTCGCTCGATGCGCGGCGGTGGCAGTGCGCGCTCTCGCTTGCCTCAACGCCAGCAACAGCCGCGGAGTGCATCGCCGGTGTAAAGCCACGAGCGAAACTAGCGCCACGGCCCCCAGTATTCCGCCCACTAGCAGCGCCTTCCACGGTGCCCCGCCCTCGTTCGACCAAGATGCTCCCAATAAACTACCATCTAAAATAGTAAACAATTTGTGAGTCTTCATTTGTAAGGGCCGCTGTACACCAATGTGTACCAACGTGTAGAGGGCTTCTTGGTGGTATGTTGGTAGTAGGCGCCAACAATGGCCACCACCAAGTAGCCCTCTACATGTTGGCCCATATATTGGCCCAATACTTAGCCCAATGCTTGGCCCAATGTGTACAGCGACTACCTTAAAATAATGATATGACCGTTGTTTTATTACAAGGATATCTATACGAATCGACTAGTTCGAGTCGACTGACGAAATTTCTTTTTCACAAGCTCCTTGATAACAACCGTTCGGAAAAAAATTGGATTTGAATTTTGGGCTTTATGCATTATGAATGTGTCAAAAGTTGACACAAACATGAATTCCGCCGTCGGAAACGTTTCCAACGGTTTGTGAGTGAAGAGGCGGATAAAAAAATTATAAAAAAATTATGTGGAAAAAACTTGGCGAAGTTTTTATGAACATAAGCTAAAGATATAAACTATTACTTACATTTATAGTGCACGGTGACGTAATTTTTAGAGACGACGTCGTTGCTGTGAACGACACACGCGTACGTGCCGTAGTCCGGCGCGACCGCGGACACGCGGCCGAACTGGAGGTACGACCCGATTATATCTTCCACGTCGTCCCTGGTCAAAATAAGAATGGCTAATGATAAACCTCCTTCCTTTACTATTGCAACAAAGGTCAAACTATACACAACACTGGATAAAAATACCAGAGGTCAACTTTCAAAAATATTTCTTTAAGTATTATACACAACACTGGATAAAAATATCAGAGGTCAACTTACAAAAGTATTTTTTAAGTTTAAGCTATCAACTAACCTTTTCGTCTTGACTTCTGTTTGGCTAAGCAGTAGGTCTCCTTCGGTCCCGTTTGGCCACACTTTCGTCCACCGTAGATCACTTCGCGCGTCCGCTAAATATGATCTGCCTGTAAAAAACAAATATACTAATTAACATTTATAACAAACTAGTTTTCCGCCCGCGGCTTCGCCCGCGTGTACTACACGAACGTTATCCCGCGGGGAATGTGATACTTTTCGGGATAAAAAGTAGCCTATGTTCCTCTCCAGGCTACAAAGTATCTATGTTCCAAATTTCAGCCAAATCTGTTCAGTCGTTTTTGCGTGATTGATTAACAAACATCCAAACATCTAAACATCCAAACATCTAAACTTTTCACCCGCGTGGTTCCCGTTCCCGTGGGAATATCGGGATAAAAAGTACATATAAACCTTCCTCTTGAATCACTTTATCTATAAAAAAAAAACGCATCAAAATCCGTTGCGTAGTTTCAAAGATTTAAGCATACAAAGGGATATAGGGACAGAGAAAGCGACTTTGTTTTATACTATGTAGTGATATCAGGTAACGTAAGAGATGCTAATAAATTACTTTTGGAACAGCGATAGATTGGACATCGATGGAGTAAATAAAAAATAAACCGACTTCAAAAATTAATTTCCAACTGAAAGGAAAAAAAAGCCTTTTTCTGCCTTTTTCTTGCTGGCTGGCATCGACCTTAAAAAGGTAGGAACTTTAAAGATATTATTTATTCCTTTTCAGTTGACAGGAACTTTATGAGGTCGGTTTAATTTTTTAAATTACTTTTTACTCATTTCTTAATTTTTTTAGCGTAGATTGTACCATACCATATCTCAAAAAGTACTTAACCAATTTTGATGAAACTTGGACTGCTCCCTAAGTTGGAATATACCGTATATTAGTTTTCGAGAAATTCGTGGACAAACATACAAACAAACTTACATACCTACGAAATTTAGCACACGTGCTTGGAAGCCTAATTACAGCGGTATACGGCTAGGCTATACTCAAATATTATCCAATTCTATTTATCAAATACATACGGGTCAAACAGATAACCTCGATTTTTGAAGTCAAGTTAAAAAAGAAAATGAGTATCATTTGTTACGAAAATAAAATATGGATAAAACTTTAGGGGAAACTCCAATACAGTCTACGCGAATAAAATCGCTGAGGTCGCTAGAATATACATACAATACACCTATAAAGAATCTGGAGTAGGACCCCGGCCGCTCCCTATTCCAGTAATATGCAAAATGCATAGGAATTTACCTATTAATGCTTCGCAGTAGAGGCGCAACTCCGTCCCCTCCTCCACCCACTGGTCTTTAGATATGTACATCGTTTTCGGCACGTCAGACGGTTTTTCTGTGGAAAACAACTTATTGTTAGTGATTCCATGAAAATGGGTGAAACAACATATTTTCATGGTCGTCGGAAGCGTGTCGGGTAATTACCGTTTTTATTATACTGTGAACGAAAATCTTATCGCGAATCATCGATTGGAAAGCGATAATACAAATTGATAACTCGTTTAAAAGAATTTGCTAAGTATGTTGTATGACGGTATTATCCAAAGTATATAAAGTACAATGA
The DNA here is from genome assembly GCA_949710035.1 of Crambus lathoniellus. Lineage (NCBI taxonomy): Eukaryota > Metazoa > Arthropoda > Insecta > Lepidoptera > Crambidae > Crambus > Crambus lathoniellus. Next base: position 17,337,949 of record OX453297.1, read on the forward strand.
CTTGATATCTTTATATCAATTCTGATTCATGCAATTGCTACTTTTTGGTGTAAAAGTTATATCTTTACAAAATTTGCGTTTGTATTGCAAAACGTTGCGTAAGTAATCAAATGCTATTTTTGTGAGTCTTTGACGGTCAATAACTTGCCCCGAAAAAATGGTCGTCTTTTGAATACAAAATGAAAAAAAAAAATAGTTTATTTAAGGCGCCCATTCCCCAAAATAGGGTATTTTAAATTATGGATTACTCGCAAATCACAAGTACTTAAAATTTGGAAAATATATATGTTATTTTACAGTTATTTATCTAGTGCTTCCGGCCGTTTTTTTTTCGATTGGTGATATTTTACTGTGTCAAATAAAATCCCAAACATCCGTCTAATAATAATACAAATATCATATTACTTGCAGTATAATTGGTTTTAGTTAATGAAAAACAAATGAAAATAATTGTCTTTGAATAGCCGAGGGATTCCGGCCGTTATAAATTAAATTTTCTTATTATTTAATTTTTAATTGAATTTTAAGTGATTTTCGATTTGCGGGGCGCTCGCGAGTTCACAGTTCAGTGCCGGCTGCCGCTGGGTCCGCGCGAAGTGTATAGAGCGCGGCCGAGCAAGCGTTAGCGTGCCTATTTCGGTCGGGATTCCTCGCCTTAAATAAACAGAGTCAGCACTTTGAAGAAAAATATCACACCAATGTACGTACGTCTCGTTGCTCAATTTGCAGGTGTAGTACGGCGCGGGCGGTGCGCTGGTTTGCTGTTTCTAGGTACCTACAGGATCAGACTTGGGCACGACGCCGACAACGGCTGCATCACGTAGGTACTGTATTTGCCTAGTATATGCATGCCCACGGTGTGCGTCTCGCTGTGTGTCTCGTTGCTCATCTTGCAGGTGTAGTTGCCGGAGTCAGCACGGGCGGCGCGCTGGCTGTACAGCGTCTGGTTGGCCGCCTCTTGGTACAGGATCAGGTTAGATACATCTGCCGACTACGGCACATCATGCCGTCTTTGATTGTACTGTACTGACCTAGTATATCCAGGCGCACGGTGTGCGTCTCGCTGTGTGTCTCGTTGCTCATCTTGCAGGTATAGTTGCCGGAGTCGGCGCGGGCGGCGCGCTGGCTGTACAACGTCTGGTTGGCTGCCTCCGGGTATAGGATGAGGCTGGACACGTCTGCCGACCACGGGTACATCACGCCATCTTTGAACCTGGAAAAAGGATAAGTAACTTTATAGAAATAAATAGAGTGCATTAATCTGATTTAGAAACAGTAAATAAGGAGTTCCGCTCAAAAAATACTCTTATGTGATTTTAAAAAATTCAAATAGCTTGTCAGTTCATGAAAATTCATTCGTACGTGTTGGATTGATTTTGTTCAAATATCGAACTATTTATTTGTGGGTTATTTGTGAATTTGTAAACCACAGTTAGTAAGCAAGTAATTCACTCTTGTGAGGCTGTTGGTGTTTTACAAATAACCCTATACTTATATTACTTATATGCAAGTACATAATTCCATTTTTTTACGATATACGATGCTTATTCAATTAATGTAATAAAGTAATGTAATCCCTCCCAAACGCTTAAGGGCAGGATCTTCCAAAAACTCTGTCTGTCTTTTTTCTTACGTGTGAAGAGTAATGAAAATAACCTCACTTTTTCATTTTTTCAATGTTTTTGTTGTTATTTTGAGTAAAAGTAGCCTGAGAATAGTCTACAATATGTCATTACCTATTTTTCTATATATTATTCGTGAATAAGAGATTAATAACCAAAAAAATATAAAAATAATGAAAATTTTCTTTGTTTTTGAAAATATTTATTGTCGAGTTACGATACGAATATCGTGTTTCTAGCCACAAAATAATCAAGATCGTTTATCAAACTTCAACATTTAATTTTTATCTGCTCATAATAAAGAATACTTATTTGATTGTTTACTTTTGAATGAAAAATAGGTTGATTTCGATAATTTGGAGGTACTTACGTGCCGTTAATGACTCGAAGGGTGCTTGTTCTCAATATACCTGAGTAATACGTAGGTATCTAATATTGTTAATGGAATTCTTCTGGGAATCTGGCATAATTGCGCTAGTAATTGCTTCGTGTTTACTAATCAATAGCTGAACGCCTGTACAGGCAACCTGTTATCGTTGTCCGCGCGCAAATACATAATACATTTTTATATGTAAATAAATAAATCCGCACACTTATGTTTCTTTAATTAACTTCAAATATGATTACTCAACCAGCCATCCGAGATCGCTGATCGTGTTGACATTGAATACTGCAAACATAACTTCGTAATTGGTTACAAATCACGTTTTAGTGTGACGTTAATTTAGGGGAAACTGACGTGATTCAACTCTTCTTCGACTGGTCGATACTTTTGCGGTTTTATGTAACGCTTTCGAGTACGCTTTCGAATTCCACAACTGTATAGATGTACACTGGGTATGGGCAGCTGAGTGAGCGCAGTAACGGTGCGGTGAATTAGAGATTGCGCCGAGCACGCCATCGCATCCGCGGCGCATTGTCATTTCCCGGTGAAATCGACCCGCGGCTGCTCTATGTAAGTACAGGAAATAATTCGCAGTAGCGACTAATGGGGCGTCATTCCGGCGCAAATGCAGCTGTCGGTGACAGCACGCCTTCCAAGAAACGAGGGATTCATTTGCCTCCGCGCCAACTACATCATCTGACCCGATGCTCAATGCAGCAGCGGCAGTATTAACATAGTAACAAGCCTAGTATAATTCCCCCCGAATTTACGTCGGCGATTCTCCTAAACCGCCGCCAGCTGTAAATTGTTCAGCGAAACTTGCTTGCGCAAACAAAACGTCGCGTGGAGCTAACGATTCCGAGGAACAGTAAAATTTTGCGGGAGCCGTTTTTGAATCGTTTGAAAGGAAAACAAACATTTGAACGATGTTTCATTTCATCACAAGGCCAAGTTGGATTATTTCCTAGAAACGGGCGGGGCTTGCGGCCAGTGCTTACGAGATAGGATCTATTGGATTGGCGCGCTGTAAGATAAGGTCGTTTGTCTGAACTGTCAGAATAAACACAACATAGCATAAGTACCTGTTCGTTACGAATGCAATACACTGCCATCACTTGTGGCCAGTTCTCATAACTAATATACAAAGCGAAGGGCTATTGGATTTTCTTGTTAACGAGATCAATATTGTAGAGCGGATGATGTTAACTGATTATAATAGATTCCTGAAATATAATAATAATAGATGAAATAAATCTTGCTTATAGGCCGGCCGATACCACATGTACTGATCTACTATGCAGATAGATAAATATTTTTCTACCCTCACTAACACTAACGGAGTACTCTTTTGTGCTTCTATTTTAACGGATTCCTGGAAAAGTCGCCGGAGCATATTTATGAAGTACATGTTGAAGAATCCCTGGGAGAATGTATTTTATATTTTTACTGCTTCGACGTGTATGATTCATATGTCTACTCGCACGCAACTTCATTTTCCACTAAGTTTTGGCAATGGCATCAAATGACAATAAATCCTGAATATTTGAATTCCGAATTTTTCATGTGTTTAATTAGGTATTAAACTGTTGGTTTTTTCTAGTAGTACCTACAAACTAATAACAATGATTTACGTAGGTACCTACCTCTATTAAATTTTAAACCAAGCAAGCCTACACTACAACTCCCGTTGATTATGCCCATATTCATACAGGCTATGAACTATTAATGAAGATAATGATCAACAATCATTTAAAACACAAACTGGATACCTAGATGTATTTATTATCCGGTTTTGCCATACACAGGCGGTGAAGCGAACAATATAAATGACGCTGGAATTACTACTGGTAAGATCATTATTGAAGCGTTGAATTTTTTTACGTCGAAAAATGTGTTCAATTTAGAAATTATCATTGTTGGTACTTTTTTACTCTGACATTGATGCCCATAAATTAGATGTAAGCAGGCGTGAGTGAGAAGGATAAAGTAGTTCTAGTAAATCAGACACAAATAACTTTGACCTAATTACTGACGAGTTAAATGTAGAATCAGATCTCACGTAGGTATGCAAGATGAATTTCTTGCGCGATCTTTATAAGTACAAAGGAAAGAAGCGCCTCTATTCAATGAAAGAGTATTAGAAGGAAAATTGAGCTACAGAACTGAAAATTTCGCCATATGAGGCTCATCGGTTTATAAATTAACATCGGATACAGACAGGCCGGTTCGCGAACAAAAAGCCGAAGAGATGAGGTCACCGGCAGGCTGCCCCTCCTCCCTTCCTTTCCGTTTGCGAATATTTCCCAAATCGCTGGGACCGGTCGGTCCTTGACCGCGGCGGGTTGCACTTTCTTGATTCACCACAAATCATCCAGACGTAGACGCTTGAAACATAATGTATACACGCCCGTTCATTCTTAGAAATCAATCAAGAATTTATAAACTTGATGGTCAAAGTTAAAAATGAGGTTGAATTATAAAAGATACTTAATTCTGTCAAAAAAAACAAACACACACCAGTTCCACAGTTTTATCAAAACTAGCTATGAATGAAAACACAACCTGTTTTGTCACAAACGGGAGATGTTACAACAGATTGCAGGATATGAGGTCGCCCACAGCGAGCCTTTGTCTTAATTTAGACACAGGTACAGGTTCTGCTGCAACCTTATCTGATCTGATGGTTAGCTTTAGAATCTGGGTAAGTACCTATAGTAAATTTCCGATGAAGCCGCCTCATGAATAATATCGCGTGTACAGTACGAGTTTGATTTCGCGAACATCCGAGGTGCATTGAAATTTCTCGCGAAGTCGTATTTCCAAATTAATTGATGGCGTACTTATTTCCTCGAAAACTTTCGCAGACAGAAGCTTTGAGCGGAAACCAATTCGATTATTGTTGATTGGATGGCGTTTTTAATAAATTTAATGGCGATAAACATAGTAGGTTCAACAAGACATTTTTTCCTTAACTCATACTTTTTTTAGCTTTTGCTCAAGTGGACTAATGCGATACAGAAGAGGATGCGTGCCTCACTGAGCATTTAGCACTAACGAGTGTAGGTACTTAGTTTACTTATACAATTCGTTCAGCAGCAACTTTCTTTGTTCTCCGTGTTTAACGATTAAACAATAGTACATACCGATGGAAAACTATAACATCAATAAAAATCCATAAAATTTTATTTTATTAATGAATGACAATAATTAGGTAATATTATGTAAGTATTGTGATAGATTTCTATACGCTTCTAGGTCAAGTTTTGCGATAATTAGATGTAAACTTATACGCAAAGGCGAACATTATTCAAACGAGACACTTTGTAACCAAACCACGGAGTGCGCTTGTCACTCTATAAACATAATATCTTCGCATAAAATTACCATATTTGTTTTGTGGGGAAACAGGTGAACTTTTTATCTGGAATTCCCGCAAATGGTCAACGCAAATCCTGACATTATAAATTGTAAATTATGATTACTATTTTAGGATGGATACTTATGAAGATGTAGTAGATATGGACGATATGAAGAAGTATTTAGAGGCACATCTAGCCAGAAGTTTTTCTTTTTAAATTGGAGAATTTAATTAAATTTATAGCAGTAGGTATCTATTTTAATGATGATTATTATAACTGAAAAATGGAAAATGAAAGGTCGCAAGTTCGAGTCCCATCGGAGCTAGTTGTGAGACGGGTCGATATTTTCTAAAATACTTCATTTTTCATTTTTCAATTATAAAAATTGCATTGTGAATGCAAAAAAGGAAAAACTTAAATGACATGATTATTATACTTACTTCTATTTAAGTGATGATATTTGACTACTGCAGGCTGCAGGACATTTACTAAAAATTATGTAATGAAAGGCAAAAAACTATAGTAGGTAGTGTAGGTAGTAAATAAACCGGTCAAGAGCGTGTCGGACTCGCGCACCGAGCTTTCCGTACCATCATAAATATATTTTTTGTACATTTTTCATCATAAGTCGAAAACTATGCAGCCTAAAACAAAAATGTTTGAGATTGTTGTGAATTTTTATTTCTCTCTTATTTGCAAAATAGTTGGGCAATCATCATCTAAAACTATTCATTTCAAGTTGATAGCATTAGTAGTTCTCGAGATAGCCAGTTGTGACAGACAGACAGAGTCGCACCATAAGGGTTCCTTTTTACCATTTTGGTACGGAACCCTAAAAAGAGACCATGGTACAAAAAAGTATTTTATGTCAGAGCAAACATGTTTGATATGCCGTGTGAGGAGTTTATCGTCATTCATTCGTCGAAGCCCAAGAGACAAATGTGCTTAGTGTTTTAGTGTCTCGTTCTTCGAATATGAAATGGCATATGAAATTAGGGCTAGCGGTGCGGCGGCGCAGCGCTCCAAACGCGGCCGCCCGGGGAGTCAGTCTTTGTTGAGGTTGGCTGATAGTTTCTCTGAATCTACTGCAATTACCAGCCTTGCGAACAGTTGTCGCACACACGCACCACATAATCACACGATCCCCACATTACTCCGTAATCATACGTTCCCCGGTCACGCACCGATGACAATAATAATAACTATCCGTTGTGGGAATCGGAATACTGAATATGCATGCATGACTACGTAAAAACAGCCTTTGAAATATTCGTAAATATGTATGATTAGCAACAAACTGTGCACAAAGAAATCGAGAATGCTACGAATGACATTTACATACAACTATTTAATGTATGACACGCGGCTAGGGATAATGAAGTAGTAATAGGTAAACACTTATTTCTTGTTGGCAACCACTAAAAATAAATAAGCAAAACACACGGGTTGATAAACCCAACAATCCAGCGACACCTTCACCGATTAAGACTATTCTACACGTGTTTCGCCTTTTCAGCATTCGGTGCTTTGGAAAAACGTGTAGCCTAACAATTCAATAAAAAGTAGGTATATATTGTTACGATATTAAGCTAATTGCAGAACGGGTTAACGCACATCTACGAGTTCTTATTGTAGGCGGAAGAAAATTTCTACAAATCACCGAGTAGGAGGGACAAAGGAAAATCAGCGAAGAGCGCTCATCACTATTCCAGGTATCAAACAATGATGAATGTAACCTTGGCGGGTGCGGCTGTATCGCATGATGATGCTGTAATGCACTGCCATAATGATACTCAAATGCATTCGTCCGGTATTCTTATCTTACCCTAACGGACCCAGTGCCACCACTACGGCATAAGCACGCAATGCTCATCGGAAACGAGTTGCGATTTGCGATTTCAACTGAAATGTTCAATAAAACGACGATATACAGCGACCTGAGGAGGGTGCCGACCGTTATTGCCCGTGTGAATAATTACATGAGCAAAAAAGAACCACATGTTCGAACGATTCAATTCCAAAGCTTAATAACATAGGCGTCATAATATTATGTATAACGAAGGTAGTGATTGTATACAGTTATTGCGGCTCAGGGATGTGCGGTGGGAATGGCTGCCAGTTTCAATGGACTGCTTAGAAAAACCGCAAAATGGCAGGCAGCAGCAGGCATAAAAAGAAAACTCGTAGTAACAGTTGGTCGTGCGTGACCGCGAAGCGCCAGGGCGGCTACACCACACGTCGCAACGACACGACTTTGTAACGTAGCGCGATCCGAACTCGTGTCAAGTCACGTCACGTCACGATATTGTGTTACATACAATAACAAGAAATTCTTTTTAAACCGATTTTCATCATTCACAACGGAAAAAATTGACTTTTTATAGCATATCTGCCAAATTTATGGTTTACAGATCTATCTCAACAATTTTATGACGGACTTCGTAGATCCCGATCCTACAACACCATGAATCGATTTCTTGTCGTGGCATGACAACATAACGGGAAGATCTAACTAGCTTACAAGCTAGTTACACTTTACAAATTGTAACTAAAAACGTAAAGTCTTAAGCAATATGAGAAAAAGAAAATAATCTTTCCGTGTATCCGTAATTAAGAACAGCTTAAATACATACATACATTACATACTTAGGCCTAAGTTCACTAACAATCGGTTACGTGTTAACCAACCATCTAACCAACGGTTAACGTAACCGAACCAAACCGCCTTATTCTAAAACTATCAGTCCAATAACAAATAATAATTAAATAAAAGAATAAAGTTCAAAATTCGATCAATATATTACAAGAATACCTTTCATACAAATATAATTCGACACAGGATAATACCATTCTATTCAGGGAAGTTCTCAGAAATGGATCTCATCAAACGATTCGATCTTACAATACTTTTGTATATTTCTTTACGTCATCATGATGTCATCGGTTTTCGTACCATGCAGAAGGAAAATCTGCAATTAAATCCTTACGTCACTTTTATCTTAAGTAGGTTCTAATAATACTTTTTGATGGTATTACCCACAGAACATGGAAAGACAAGAATTTTTTTCCGTGTTCTGTTCTGTGGTATTAGCAGTTTTCGTGTTCCGTAATCTGCAAGATTATCAACTTGAAAAACGATCAGAGTACGAATGGTAGTTTTAGCTACGAGGCGTAAGCCACCTTTGTTACTTCGTTATTCCAGCCGGCCTAGCATGAGCGGCTTATAACGCGCGATATGATATGGTACGGCAAGTTGTCTTGCTTACCCCTCTAAGGTGTAAGCAAGACGGCATGCCGTACCATATCATATCGCGCGTTATAAGCCGCTCATGCTAGGCCGGCTGACCTTATTGAATGCCTACCTAGCGTTACTTTTAATCTAGCAAGCCTTATTAAAATGTAAAAATGTCTATATTGGATTGTTCGTCCTACTTTCACTGATGTTCGATGTAGAATGAATCATGCAAAATGCAGATACATAATAAGGTGAATGTGACACCTTATTTAATAGAACACCCACAGTAATTTGTTCTTGTATATAGCTCAATGCAATACGTCGTATTCGATTACACATTTAATCTTGTACTGGCAAGCAAGGTTCTTGTTAACGACAGCTCATATAATATCTGCTTCCAAGAAATATCATTAGCTATATTCAATATAAGAGATCGTCGAAGCGAGGATGATGGGCTTGTATTAAATTCATATACATAGTACTTATTATAATTATTTAGCCTAGGTATAGTAATCTATACTAATATTATAAAGAGGAAAGAGTTGTATGTATGTATGTGTGTACCTTTGTAATGAATACACTCAAAAATTACTGGACCACTTTCAAAAATTCTTTTACTTTTAGAATGCTTTGTAATAAGGGGGTAAAGCTCTAAGATTCTTTTCACACTTATGCTCTGAAATGTTAATATTATATTTGAGAAAAGAATGCAGTACGTGGCACTTTTCCGAGGTAAACATTCTAAATTTGAAAATCACTGCAGTAATGAATTTCAGTACTTACTTACTGCACTGATTTTAGTGCAGTAAGTAAGTACTGAAATTCATTACTGCAGTGATTTTCAAATTTAGAATGTTTACCTCGGAAAAGGTTACTACCCAAAGATATTATTACCAAATTTTTTTCTTTATTTTTTCTTTCGTTATTCCTGTGTATAAAAACAGAAAAAGCAAAGGGACATTTGCACCATACAGCCACATTATTATTATTATTATATAGGTAATTATTATATCATAATTAGGTTAACTTTTTTTTCACACTTATGCTCTGAAATGTTAATATTATATTTGAGAAAAGAATGCAGTACGTGGCACTTTTCCGAGGTAAACATTCTAAATTTGAAAAACACTGCAGTAATGAATTTCAGTACTTACTTACTGCACTAAAATCAGTGCAGTAAGTAAGTACTGAAATTCGTTACTGCAGTGATTTTCAAATTTAGAATGTTTACTTTGGAAAAGGTACTACCCAAAGATATTATTACCAAATTTTTTTCTTTATTTTTTCTTTCGTTATTCCTGTGTATAAAAACAGAAAAAGCAAAGGGACATTTGCACCATACAGCCACATTATTATTATTATTATGTAGGTAATTATTATATCATAATTAGGTTAACTTTTTTTTTAATACGGTGCGCACAGAGTATATTACTTCGTATTGTACCACAAGCGCTATGCACCCTTAGCACGAACATCAATCGAAAAAACAAATTGAGATTTATCATAGACAAAATATCCTTTACGAGAAATTTTGTATAGGAAATATGTACAGCGCCATCTACCACCCAGAAGCGGGTATTGAAGTTGCGCATTTTAGTAGCAAGTAGTAAGTATCAATAGGCTGTATGACCGTTCCACTTGGCCTCACAAACCAATATTAAAAAAACGGCGGGAATGATTTTCAGCGGTTGATTTGATATCAATACAGTTTATTTATATTGTGTAATAAATTATCAAAATGAGTTCTGCCAATGAAACATATACAGACATTGTATGTACCTACTCCACCAAATTTGAGAGCAGAAGCAAAATGAATAACAGAAAACTTACTGCCAGCAAAATCAAAAGAAAGATATATGAAAACCTACGATCTGATTTGGAAAAGTGAAAAAAGGCGCATACGTTTTCGGAATCTGTGTTGTTGGCGTATTTTAATGATACCTACATCATTAAAATAATATTATTATGGGCGATTTATACATAAGTGTGCCCGGGAAAACAATAACATTTACATTTAATAATTGCCCGAACATGTGTGATATAAATTTTAATAAATATTATTTAGTTAAACAGTTTTTTTTTATTTCCTCGCATTTCTTGAGAAATGCACTATACAAGCCTTGTACGGTAAGCAAATTACCTTGCCTCGAATGATTAAAGCCCTCGCCTGCGGCTCGTGCTTCAAACCATCCTCGACAATGTAATTTCTTACTTACCTGTCCTCGGATGTAATGTACTATTAAATACGGTGCGCACAGAGTATAGGTATTACTTCGTATTGTACCACAACACAAGCGCTATGTACCCTTAGCACGAACATCAATCGAAAAAAAAATGAGATTTATCATAGACAAAATATCCTTTACGAGTAATTTTGTATGGGAAATATGTACAGCGCCATCTACCACCCAGAAGCGGGTATTGAAGTTGCGCATTTTAGTAGCAAGTAGTATCAATAGGCTGTATGACCGTTCCACTTGGCCTCACAAACCAATATTAAAAAAACGGCGGGAATGATTTTCAGCGGTTGATTTGATATCAATACAGTTTATTTATATTGTGTAATAAATTATCAAAATGAGTTCTGCCAATGAAACATATACAGACATTGTATGTACCTACTCCACCAAATTTGAGAGCAGAAGCAAAATGAATAACAGAAAACTTACTGCCAGCAAAATCAAAAGAAAGATATATGAAAACCTACGATCTGATTTGGAAAAGTCAAAAAAGGCACATACGTTTTCGGAATCTGTGTTGTTGGCGTATTTTAATGATACCGCTACATCATTAAGATAATATTATTATGGGCGATTTATACATAAGTGTGCCCGGGAAAACAATAACATTTACATTTAATAATTGCCCGAACATGTGTGATATAAATTTTAATAAATATTATTTAGTTGAACAGTTTTTTTTTATTTCCTCGCATTTCTTGAGAAAAGCACTATACAAGCCTTGTACGGTAAGCAAATTACCTTGCCTCGAATGATTAAAGCCCTCGCCTGCGGCTCGTGCTTCAAACCATCCCCGACAATGTAATTTCTTACTTACCTGTCCTCGGCTGTAATGTACTATTGTTTAAAATCCTTAAAAACCGAGTCTTTAATTTAGCCACTGCTCAAAAGTTTAGCCATCAAGGAGGATTGTAACTCGCCGATTCTTTTTTTAAATTCCTTAAAAGAACGGTAAGTATCAGGCTAATAGAGCGTCCGGGAACAGCCAGGTGGCCCCTGCGTATGGGCAAGGTATGTCGGTCGGCTGCGCATGGGAACATGTCGCGGCCGCACCGACATCTGTACAACTGTTCTGATACCAACGTTTATAATCCAGTGCCTTATCGGTGTGCGCAAGTATTTTGCCGGGAAAATAGTAATCACGTAGGCTACGTGATTGATTACCTATTTTTCCGGCAAAATACAGGCGTACACCGATAAAGCACTGGATTATAAACTGTACTGTACATATTGCCGACAATCTTTGGTATGAATTTTCTAATTTTCTTTGCTTTACTTTTTAATTAATACTAGTTTATAAGAATTTAATGTAGGTATATGGGCTAACCTACAGAAAGCTGCCAAACTTATTTTTAATCCAAGCACTTATTAACTTTTCCCAGCCAATACATCCTCGAATGCTGTGTGTTTGTCAGAAACAATCTTAATTTGTTTGAAGAGGTAAAGTGTGCAAAACACTCTCGCCTTCGTCCTCGGAAGCCTGATATTCGTACATTACCATGTAAAACTGCTATGATGGAAAAGAGTGTAGTTGTCATGGCTCCACGACTGTATAATAAACTACCCGAAAATTTTAAAAATATAAGCACACGTAAATTTAAAGCAGTACCTACTGACTAAGTTACTTATTGACAAATGCTATTATGCCATTAAAGAATTCTATAACGAAAACATTGCTAATGATATTGACAAACTATTGTGTAATAAATAAATAATGTAGGTGACATTAGTTTTAATAATTAAATTTAATTTTTATACTTATTTATGTAGTAATTCTTATATAAGTAAATAGTTATAATTATCTTGTTGTAAGTACTTAATAAAATTTATAATATTATAATGATAGTAATTGATGTAATAGGTAATAATTATAATTGCAATTTAAATAATTTAGTTTAAATCAAATAATATTCATATACCTTCTGAAAAGGTGAAACATGGACAGCACTAAACATTGTATTCAACATCATGTATATACCTATGTTTATGAATAAATGAATTCTATTCTATTCTGTTTTTTGGAAATAAAGAGTTTATAATATACTAGCTTTCCGCCCGCGGCTTCGCCCGCGTGTACTACACGACATTATCCAGATGGAATGTGATCTTTTCCGGGGTAAACTATGTCACTTTCCAGCTCCCAATCTACCCCCGTACCAAAAATCACATTCAAGATTCAAGATTCAAATTTGTTTATTCAATTTAGATTGTTATTTACAATACTTGTGAACGTCATAGAAGCTACGCCATCGGTTCGCAAACCCTACAGCGGGAGGCCTTGGAGAAGAACCGGCAAGAAACTCCAAGGGTTGTTTTTTTCTCCCTGTTTTATTTCATACAGAGTCGTCAAATTGAAAAATGACCTTAACATGGTATGACTAAGGTCAGTTTCCATCACAATTACACAATGGGTTATGATAAATACAGTTAAGTATAGGCGAACTAATGATCATAGCGATGAACAATTTTCAATTAAGTACTTAGGAACTCTACTTAAAGCTTTAATATTAGTTAAAAACAAAAGACAATTCTACTATATACTGCAACTTGCGCCATACATGTTTCAAATGTAATTCTTAATAAAATGAATAAAAACAAAAGAAAACACATTTTAAAGCAAGCAGATAAGAGCAGACCCATTCCCACTGGCAGCACCCGTTCACGAGCATGACGCATGAACCAGCCATCGCTTCGCTCAACCATATTTTAGGGAACGTAACGACCCGCCTCACATTGATCCGTTACTCCGTTTGGACGTGAAAGATGGACAAACAAATAAGACCTACTTATTGATTTTCCCGTGGGAATATGATGCTATCCTGTGGTAAAAAGTAAAAGTAGCCTATTATAATCCTTGCCAGGGTCTCAAATTATTTACTTTAATACCAATTTCTGCCCCCAAATTAAGATTTTTCCATAGCAATGAGATTTCCCACGGTAAAAAGTAAAATATGTCTTTTCCAGGGCCTTTAACTGTCTCTATTCTAAATATAATCCTTCCCATGAACTCAAACTATCACCTTAAATACCAATTCCATTCCACAGCTTTGCCTGAGCTAAAACTTATTTTACTATGGGAATGAGCCTTATTCCCGCGGTAACAATTCGCCTATGTCCTTCCTAATAGGGTCTCAAACTATCTCCATTCCAAATTTCATCAAAATTGTTTCAGCCGTTTTGACGTGAGCATATACAATTTCGCATTTACTTATAATAATAGTAGGGATAGTAGAAATAGGAACATGAATGGCCGGCCGCGAATACGTTCGCGAGTACACATCGCAAAATTTTGTGTCTAAAAGTCATCATCAATCTATTTTAATGTGTCCGCTGCTGGGGCACAGGCCTTCATATAGATGGATAAGGAGAATGCCCATTGAAGTTATGATGTATTAACCAATCCAAATGCAGCCAGAAACATCGGCTTATCGTGTCTGCCGAAGCACGATATATTTTTAACACCAATCCCGTGATAGACCATTGCAAAACTCACATAACCTTAGCGATCGCAGGCCGAGCACGCTACCCACCTGCTCTATATACCAAATTTCATGAAAGACAGATCGGTGGTTTAGACATAAGAAGGTAACGATACCTAGACAAACAGGAGATACTTTAGTATGAATAATATTCGGACATTCTACTCTTGAACTACCAAAATGCAAAAAAATATCAAGTCAATACTTTCCTAAAAAATGTGTAATACTGATTTTCTTGAGTTTTATTCTAATGCATAAAAAACTTTTTGCTTTGCATGACAATGAGCTGTCATGGGATCCATGCTTCATTGACTAAGTGAATAAAAAAAACTGTATCCCACGGGAACGGTACTTTTTCCAGAGTAAAAATAACCGTATGAAATTTTCCAGGCCAGAGATTAATTATCCCGATCGATTTAGCCGTTTAGTTGTGATTGAGCCACAAACATAACTCCGTATCTTTAATACCCCCACCCACCCTATATAAAAATAAACCCCCCCTTTCTACCCTATTAGGGGATTTTTTTATTTGCCTGCGCAGATCATTTTTAGTGATGACCAGTATCCTTCATACCATTTTCCATACTCCTAAGTCCAGAAATGAGGAAGTTTTCATATAAGCCTTAATCCCCCCTTTCTACCCTATTAGGGATTTTTTTATAACTTCGCATATGCAGATCATTTTCAATCGTGACCAGTATCCAACATACCAATTTCCATACTTCTAAGTTCAGAAATGAGGAAGTTCCATATAAGCTTAATCCGCCCATTTTACCCCATTATGGGGGAGTTTTTTTAACTTCGCTTACGCAGATCATTTTCAATCGTGATCAGTATCCAACATACCAATTTTCATACTTCTAAGTTCAGAAATGAAGAAGTTCCATATAAACTTTATCTCCCCATTTTACCCTATTAAGGGGGAGTTTTTTTACTTTGTTTACTCAGATCATTTTCTGTCGTAACCAGTATCCAACGTACCAATTTTCATGCTTCTAAACCCATAAATGAGGAAGTTCCATACAACGTTAACCCCCCATTTTACCCCTTCAGGGGAGAAGTTTCCCAAAATCCGTTCTTAGCGGACGTCTCCTAGTCATAATCTACCTTCTTGGCAAATTTCATCTTCATTGGTCCAGTAGGTTTCGAGATTTCGTGATGAGTGAGTTATGTCCCCTCGATTTTATATATATATAGATTATTTATTTTTATTGACTTGATGGTAATTAGTATAATAAAGGTTCTTAATTGAGCTTCCAAAAAAAGAAATGATTCAAGGATACTACTTAAAAAAAAATTGGGGCCACTGGGCTTTTTTATACAAACGTGCTCACTTTTAACTTTTTGTATCTCTGCATTGATTTTAACAAACGCCCAAATTGCCAAATCGCGTTTTCAAAAATTTGCCAAAATCCGCTCAATATTCTCAAAAAGGAAAAACATTAAGCCAAACTTGTGCCATATAACGATGGAGTGTGGAGTTGTTTTTGTTGGACCCCTATTTTTTTGTTGTATATTATCACAATCAGTAATATTTTAACAATAATCTGAGGCTAGGATAGGACAACATAGGAATCGTATAAAAATGCATCTGTGTCAGTGGTGCTAATTTCCATCTTCCATATTATGATAAATAAAATAAAAAAATAACAATGATCTGTTCAACGACACTAAAACCACTTGCAAATTGCAAGCCAGCATTCAGCATGGAAACCAGCCATTAAACATTCATAATAATCACTTCCTCGTAATGAAAATGTTAGTTAGAAAGGTAATGATGCATTCAGACTGCATAGCGAGCCTGACAGCGGTTATATTTGGGCGGACGCGGGGCGCCGCCGTCGCCGCGCCGGAACTCAGAATAATAATATCAGTATTCCATCTTTACACAGAGGTCGAACGAAATGCGAGTTATGAGTTGTTTCTCTCTCGGTATGATCGTCCACTTCAAACGGGGGATAGGATACGCCAAGCTAGACATGGTGATGATTGCTATTTTTAAATAATTTTCATGTGACCATTGACGTACCAAAACCAATTATATTATGATTTCACCTGTGATTTATCACAGACAATTATTTTTAACATGCAATGATTTATAAATTATCGTATCATATCGTCACATTTACTACTGGAAATGAGTGATTTTTCTCAGGCAATTATTTGTAATAATCGTGTCATATCGTCGCACTTGCTACTATTGCTGCTACTGAAAATGATTGTAATTTTTGCGCAAAGCTAGTGATTAATATAATTATTATGATAAAATGATGCTACTACAAATATAAAAAGTATTAAATGAAATAAAATAAGTAAGTACCTACTACAAATGTTAATAAAATCAAATAAATTGGGGGGTGATTTTCTATGAGAATTTTAATATGATTGAAACTTTTGTACCATTTTTATATGAAGATGTAATACTGGTTGTATTTATACTGTGGCCGGAGCTAGTCGCCATTGAATCACCACCCAGTGCTTTGTATTTAAATTAGAGTGAATGTACTGTATCTATTTGCCTGGCAAACGGAAGCCGGAACTCTGCAAGTTACAACGACTTAGGTAGGTTAGGTACCTACTGGTTCTGGGAATACAAACACAATTTTGCATGTACAGTACAGGGTTAATGCCACGTTTCCATTTCTAGGTATAGTAATGACAACATATAATTCAACGGTGACTATAGACTTATTTTAATGACAAAGCTTTGTAAGTGGCTTTGTGTTTGAAAAGCCTCATAATTTATAAAAATAAATCATATTCCATGCGCATACTTCCTACTTAGGTAGTTAGGTTTATAAAATATAGACTCAGTTGATTGAAATTCTTGTTCCAGGTTTTGGGAGTTATTAAATTCGAAGCTCCTTTTTGTTTTGCAAGAATGACTCACATGAGAGAATTCACGGAATAGCCCACACCTAAACATCAGCTGTGTCTAGAAATAAAACTGTAACTGTGCCGGATAATAAATAATACTTACACATTGAAAATATAAATCCATGCGAAATTGTGTAAGTGCATAATACCTACATAAGTAATGAAATGACGTTCATATTCTATTGACGCTCAACAAAGATCACACGACAGATATTTGTAAAGTTATGCATTGAACAATAGCCATTTTACATTCGGTAGCTGCTCGCGGTTTCTCGGCAATACGTGAAACTGCAAGTGCACAAGAATTTATTATAGCTTTATGCCATGCAGGGAATACTAAGTAGCAGCAGGCAGTTGTGGAGACGCCATGAGCGCGGTGCCGGCTGGTCGCCGGTCGCCACCCGATTGTGCGAAATATTAAATATTCGATTCCTTGAAACGGCCGGAAATGACCGTTTCATTATGCACGACGGGTGCGTGAAATGATCGATTTGGATGGCACTGGGGCTACATGTTACTCGTTTCTCATAACCGGGCGATAAAAATCGTTCTAAGACCGGAGCTGTGTGACTAAATCAAGAATCACGACGCAATAAGGAAAAAGTGTTAGCTCTAATTAGATAGCTTTGCGATGAGAGGAGGGTGCAGCTAAAAAACTTGGAGGCATTCTTATTCAGCACGAGTAAGTGAAAGCAAAATGACAATAAAAACAGCACGAGTAAGTTATTCAGGCGTAATGTAAATGTTGTAATGTGTGTTGGCCACCGCAGGGATCGTCGGACGGACGCGCGACACACGGCGACAGCATAATAAGTCACTGCACTCGTGGTGCCAAGATGCACGTGCGATAGGCTACTCGATTTACGATACCATTCCTTTTGTAGGCGTATGATGGATAGGGTTTTGATCGGAAACCTTCAAGAATTGAATGGCGGTTGGTGCTCTTACTGTTTCTGGCTAGAATGTTCGTATGAGTGATTGCATGCAGCTGGCCTTAGAAGCTCGCCGTAGGGTGCGGGGCGTCTTTGCGGCACGCAACCATCTTCTCACTAATCGGCGCATGTATCGGCCGACTCACTGATGCAATTAGGCTTCTCGGTAGCAAATGATACCTACCTACTTATCTCATTCAATCGCTAAAAACGACGTAAGTATCTATGTAGAGCACTTACATGATTGAGGATGCTGCATACTGCGGTACTGCCAAGCGAAACGATTTTGCGATGCAACGAATCGTTACGAGCTGAACCATTAGAGTCGTTGGAATAACTACAAATAGCATCTCTTAGATTTATTGCATTTGCGACATTTTCAAATTACTTCTGCATTACCGACCAGGGGCCCGATTCTCAGGCATTCGAACTTTTTCAGTGTGGTAATTCGTATGTCAAACATTTTGTTTGTGGTTTCTATTGAAAAGTTAGAATGTTTCAAACAAACTAAGCTGTCTCACATGTCAACAAATTCATTTTGACAGCTTAGTTCGTATACGAACATCTATTGGTTTTTACCACTCGTAGCGTTCGACTGGTTTTCGATCGAACTTTTTCGATTGTGAAATTCTGACAATACAAAAACTGTGTTATACTTATTTGAATTTCGAGCTTATAAAAGTGAACTTTTCTCGATTGCCTGAGAATCGGCCCCCAGGGGCCCGATTCTCAGGCATTCGAACTTTTTCAGTGTGGTAATTCGTATGTCAAACATTTTGTTTGTGGTTTCTATTGAAAAGTTAGAACGTTTCAAACAAACTTAGCTGTCTCACATGTCAACAAATTAATTTTGACAGCTAAGTTCGTATACGAACATCTATTGGTTTTTACCACTCGTAGCGTTCGACTGGTTTTCGATCGAACTTTTTCGATTGTGAAATTCTGACAATACAAAAACTGTGTTATATTTGAATTTCGAGCTATAAATGTGAACTTTTCTCGATTGCCTGAGAATCGGCCCCCAGTACACATGTCATCATAGTAGACCGACGTTTAGAAATAGTCAAGCATACCTAGTCACAGCTATGCATTTTTTTTCGGATCCGAGTAAAATGCACTAGCGATATTGCTTGCTCTTCATATTTCAGAAGAAATCGATGCGAACGTTAGAAATTCCAGACATGGA
This sequence comes from Crambus lathoniellus, assembly GCA_949710035.1. Classification (NCBI taxonomy): domain Eukaryota; kingdom Metazoa; phylum Arthropoda; class Insecta; order Lepidoptera; family Crambidae; genus Crambus; species Crambus lathoniellus. Next base: position 17,357,264 of record OX453297.1, read on the forward strand.
CGCGTACCGTCTGATGTATTACGTGCTGGTGCTATTGCAATTTAAAAATCATCAGCATCAGATATCATTTATAGTCACGATCAAGATAGAAAATGGCTAAGCGCATTTGAAATAGTAATGGGTTTCCCCGGACATATAAAAACCCAAAAATTTTAAAAATATGCGAACGCCTGATTCACTGAATATATCATCATATAAATGTAGTTTCTAAAATAGTTCAGTGTAAAAAATAGTAGGTTAATCATACCCATTTCCTCTTTATAGCGAACAAGGTATTATCTACTAGAGGTAGGTCACGGTACAGTTAAATAATCTTAACTATATAATAAAGAGATAACGTTTGTAAGTTTGGATGTAAGAGGTAATTTCCTGAACTACTGAACCAATTTTGAAAGTTCTTTCACCGGTACTAAGGCACAGCGGTGACACTCCGTGTCCGTGAGAGTTCGAGCGCCGGTGACGTTTAGCCGACGCTAGGGTTGATACCGAAATTGAATAATTATAGACTTACGCCAAAGAAGGTTACGTGCAGGATGTTATATAATTTGTGTAAGAATATTTAGGTAATGAAAGACACGTTCAATTTTCAATCAACTTTTATAGATATATTTATTAAAAATCTTTACAAATGGGAAATAATAAAATTTCCGACAAAATAAAATATGAACGACATTGAATAAAATACTCAAATAAGAAACCGAGCAGCGTTATATTTTGTTTGCGAAAAATTAACTAAGCTAGCGACAATTTATGAATGACTAATTTCGAATCGAAAATACTTTATTAGAATATGTTCAGGAATACGTAGGTATATCTCGGTAAACAAGTATCATTTTGGTGAAACCGCAGGTTTTGTCTGTGCAGTTATGGATAAGGTTGTGATGACGAATAACTACCGAAAGTATATCCTAAGGGATGGCACAGTGGATATATTTTGCCTAGCGTGCCATCGTCCGGGTGAATCCGCTAGACATATAATCTCCGGTTGTTCTCGTCTCGCAAACGGCGAGTATTTGCATAGACATAACCAAGGATAATACACCAACAACTTGCTCTGAAACATAATCTTGCGGCATCCGAGGCGCCGTACTACAAGTATGCACCAGAACAGGTTCTTGAAAATAGCCATGCTACATTGTATTGGGATCGATCTATCATAACATACAGGCAGGACTATTGTAGCATTAGCTACAATACAACAATATCAGGCTTATTAAAAGCCTGATATTGTATTGATAGATCGACATGAACGCCACGCAATAATTATTTATGTCGCTGTTCCCCATGACATGACAAGTTGACGACAACCTTGGGAAAGCTGAAAAAGATAAAGAAAACAAATATCTTGATTTAGCTCACGAGATTGTTGACATGTGGGACATTGATTCAGCAATTGTTGTTCCGATAGTCATATCTGCCCATGGTCTGATAGCCAAGAGCCTCGATAAACACCTAAAGAGGCTTGCGTTAGGTGGATGGATCGGGAGTCAGATGCAGAAGGCAGTACCTACTTCTGTACACGGCCCGTATCTGTCTCTGGATCCTTAACCATCGGTAGCCGGGACCCTGATCTTGCTACCGTTGGGGAACTGCCTTTTTTGTATTTTTAAATGTTATATTTTTTAATGTAAAAAAATTATGTTTAGAAATATAATTTTGTAAGTATTTTAAATGTAATAAAGGGAATAATAATAATAATATATGTACGTAAAATAAGCTACTAACAGTGGGACACAGTTAATGTGTCCGAATAAAATACTAAATCGTCCAAAGAAAATACTAAGTTAACGACAAAAATACTGAGTAAGTGTATCAATAATCGCCTAAATAAAATTAGTCCTCTCAATAATTATTTATTATCGACTAAATTTTAACAACTTTCGCATTTTTTGGCTTCCTAGTAGTACCTATTTGAATGTATGAAGATTGCGCCAGCCCTCGGCCAAGGCATTCACCCGACTGCCCGTTCCCCGCCCCGCGCGCCTCTCACGGCCCGCGCTCACATCCAGACACCCACACATAGCCGCAAGCGATTTTACTTGCACACATGCTTAAGTGTCGTTTCTTTTCGCGTAAGTGTATATATTCTTTGACTAAGGTAAGTTATTCCAGAGTGACATGTGCTATATTCAATCCCGATATTCCTACGGGAACGGGTACTACGGAGGACAAACCGCAACATACAACTAGTTATTTATAATCCTAGCTTATTGCAGTCAACTATTAGTACTAAAATAATTGCTCAACGGGCCCAAACTTCAAATTGTCTTTTTTTCCAATTAAGTAAGTACTACTTTTAGTAGATGCCCTTAACTGGTACGGGTTCACCATTGGTCTTGGTCAAGTCAAGTCATTATTAGGCTGTGATTACCGGAGTCGATACAAGGTTTGCATGTAGCAACGCAGCTAACCTTGAATTAGGATAATTCCTGTGTATAGCAAACCGGCTCGCGTTGCAGTCACTTATTATAATGAACAATGATAGCCCGACAAAAAGCTTATGTAAATTACAAAAATGACATGGTAATTATTGAAATAGCGAAGAAATAAGTACGAGAATGCTGTTCCTTGGTTAATGTTAACCTGTTAAGGGGTGGACTCATTGGTTGGTTACAAAATTAAATTTTCAATACTGCGCAAGAATGCTCAATATACACTGGTTTGCAGAAAAAACGGGCACTTGCTTTATTATCATACAAGAATGCTTAATTGATAATTATAATGCTATTTCTCTACACTATCATTATTATATTATCAGGATCCAAAATGACTCTTTTCGAATAAAAGCCTCAAATAAGAACAAACATTTCCCCACAGAAGAAAAACATTGAACGTTTGTACACGTTCGTTAAATATAACGAAGCGTCGTACGAGTATCATAGAACAATAGTTCTTAGTTCTATGATACTCAACTCAACTAATGTTTTTGCATTTTTGGAAGTTTGGGAAAGTGAAGAGTGATGGGATTTGGGAGGCTATCGGAAAATTAAACATTTATCCAACACATTTCACACATAAATCATTTTAAATATACTGACAGTTTTATTTTTATGACCATGAAGTGAGCATGTTTGTTTGTATAAAAATAAAGCAAGTGCCCGTTTTTCTGCAAAGGGGTTCATTTAAATAAAAATGTGCCAGATTGGAGTACTTACTTATATTTTTCTTTATTTTAAACAGTCAACTTGTATTTTAATTGACTTGTACCAAGTTTGTTGTTATCTAATTTTTGGGAGATGAAGGAAGATATTTGAGAAAAGGTTAATTTGATAAACGGCAAATAGCCAAAAGGAATTTCATTTCATTAAATAAATAAAGAAAATAAGTTGAAGCATATTCTGAAGTTGGAGCCTTAAACCCTAATTGAGGTGAGCGGAACTGGTTTTAAAATTGTCAGTATCATCCACTTGCTTGGTACCTAATTTAAAGTTTCGCATACGGCATACGGTCCGCACATGTCTACCTATAATACCGGTCATATTTAAAAAAGGTTCAAATGGGCAATCCCATCCAATCCAAACAACATTAACATTATGTAGACATCTACTTTGTTCACGAGCTAAAAATATATTTCTATTATCTCCATGTAGTTGATATTTATAACCATTCCGCTACAAACACATTGAATCGGCTTCATGAATTGCCTAGCTATCTAGTTTACTAATTTGATCAAGAGAACGCCACGCCATGTCATGATTCACGCGCCGCTAACCGCGTTCATTATAAATTACCTTCACTCGCACTCGCACACCTTTAAGAAACAAAATTTATTACCAAAACAAGCATCCTTATTGTACCAATCGTAGAATCGAAAATAGCATGACACAAATTTATGTCTAGCTGGTACTGCGCAAGCCAATTTCAATATGTCATGCCAACCGTTATCATCATACGACCTGTATTGGATTCTAAGCATAACTTAGCAAAAGGTACCTATGCAGGTGTTAGCTTATACACAACTTGAGAGCTGAGCTTAAAATGCTGAGACGGATTCAATTAACTTTGGCATTACATTGCATTGTGTCTGATGCGATCACGTTACACCTATTAGTAGGTAGTGTCTATCAGGGAGGCTTGCTTACTATGGCTTAATGATTATTAAGAAATAATATACAGACAGACAGCTAGGAACCTATGGTACGGTAATTACTAAAGTCACTCACTATAACATCGCAACATCTATACATATAATAAAACAGAAACGGAAAAAAAGTCTGTACATGAAAGATTTTCAAAAAATAATTACTGCTATGTGATGTGTACAGGATATAGACCCCAAAACAATAGATATTAAAATTTTTGTCTGTTTGTCTGTTTGTCTGTTTGTATGTTCGCTTTTCACGCAAAAACTACTGGACGGATTTTTACCAAATTTTGTGTAGTAATAGCTTATAACCCGGGTCAACATATAGGGTACCTTTTACTTAATAAAAATCCCTTATTCCTACGGGAAAATACAAAGACTGATTCTTACTAAAATAGATGGCGCCACATGATTATGAAAATACGTTATATTTAATCGCTGTCTCAATTAATAATGAATCATGTTATTTTTTTTACCTGCTTCAAAACATAATATAAATTGAAACCCATCCAGGCTCATATAAAATCATAAAAATAATTTCATGTTATTTACGTCATTATATCTACTAAGCAATAGATGGCGCAGGAAGTCAGTAAGATTACGATATACCTCTCACAAAAGTACATTCGAATGATTATATTAATTAGGGTGAAAGCCCCCTCTGTTGCCACTTTAAGATGTTTTTCACTTCTTTCGCATCATAACTACTAAGCAATAGATGGCGCAGGAAGTCAGTAAGATTACGAATACCTTTCACAAATGTAAATTCGAATGATTATATTAAGTAGGATGAAAGCCCCCGCTATTGACACTATAAGATGTTTTTCACTTCTTTCGCCTATGGTCTTAAGTAGGTATCTATAAAATACAAAATTTATATCTAAAATTGTCAAGAATGTATCTTATACTTTTCTTTAAATTTTTAAATTCTTACAATACAAAAAAACTACTTAAAAAAATTTAACAGACTCCAAAAAGTATTTGTCAACTGAAAAGAAAAAATATAATATCTATAATTAAGGTACCTTTTTGAGGTCGGTGCCAGTCAGTTTATTTTATTTAAATTACTTTTTATATCTTAAGTTTTAGTGTGAATTGTACAATAACATACCCACGAAAACTACTAAACCGATTTTGATGAATCTTAGACTGTTCCCAAAGTTAGATTACACATAATTAAAATCAAATAGAATCATCTCGATATGCCTTTAGATTTCGAGAAATTCGTGGACAAACTTAGTAAAAAACATATAACGAAGTATTCATATACTTACGAAATTAAGTTTTATTTTAGTAAATTAAAAACCTATTTTTTAAACTTAAAATGTGCGAAGGGTGCCGATTGATGTGTTTTTTGTTAATCAAATTTTAAAAGATACATCGAGAAATCAATACTTAACTAACTTAGATAAAATAAAAGAAACATCTAATTCGATGTAAACTGAAAAGCGTTTATTGAATAATATTTCTATGTCATAAAGAATTATTACTACCTATTGTTATTATGACTTAAAAGTCATAGATAAAAAGTATATTATCCAGCAAAAGTTCTTAACGAAATGTTTTAAGCTAGCTAAGTAAGCACTCGGGGCAGTGGCCAAAACTGAAGTTTTCACCCTATTGATGTATATTTATATTTCGCATTTCCACTCGACGCTAGATGTCGCTACAGTAATTATAGTGCCACAAATATATCTGACCCGGTGACAGTGGTCGTGGAGGAGCCACTAGCAATACAAAATTAACTGCCTAAATGGACTGCCGGCAGTCAACAGTATATTTAGTACCAAAAAATAACCACTGTGTGAAATAAGTTTGTCGCAATGTAGACAAAATGTCACCAATGTAATTTTGAAAAATTTGCTCATAAACGCTAAGTGGCCAGTACGTAGATAGCTACACCTACTAACCATTTTTTATGTCATTTAACCGGCTCTGGCTACTTAGGCCTTCAGCCGTAGGTACCATCCAATAAAATAAAGGTATATTAAAAATAGTTTTCTACTAACTTATTTATTCATTTATTTACTAGGAAAGCTTACATAAATGATGTTTGATTAAAATTAAATAATTACATTTTATACCTGTTACTTAAAGAAAGTTAATGACAAGCTCTCACAAATAGGAAATGTCTCAATATCAAAATACTAGCCTTCCGCCCGCGACTTCGCCCGCTCGGACTAAACGACGACGTTATCCCGCGGGAATGTGATATTTTTCAGGGATAAAAAGTAGTCTAAGGCAGCCATTACACAGTCCATCCAGATCGCGATCACTGATCGTGATCTTGATCGCGATCGAGATTTACTATGTCACTGTCACATATAAGTATGTCACTTTTCAGCTGCCAAACTATTCCCATTCCAAAAGTCACGTCGATCCGTTGCATCAATTTTGACGTGAAAGACGGACAAACAAACAAACCCTCTTTCACATTTATAATACTGGTATGGATACACACAATCTCTTTTTCATTTTATAGAAAAAATATGATTGCCCTGATATTATGCATTACTAAGTAAGAACTTCTGTTTGAATCGTGAAAGCGCGCATATGCGCAAAACGATAATACGCGCTCTAATCGCGCGCTGCAAGAGTGCGCTCCACTGGAGCTTCATAGTAGTGGTCGGAGTGGACGTGCGTCGTGCGATCCAAGAGCACCAAGAGAACAAATTCGATTCACGATCCATGATCCCCAATCTTAGATCGTAGTTGGCCAATCCAAGATGGATCGTTTGGTGTGGTTTAGTCTTATGAACCTCGCGTAGAATAGATCTATTGCCCGCTAGCAAGCAACGAGATAAGTTATCACAACTTACTGTAAATCGAGATTTGACAGCCTAAACCGACCTAAATAGCAGTTTAAATTTAAATCGAGATCGGTAACAACAAGAAGCTAAATGGGATTTAAAATAAAATCGAGATCCAAGTGGCTCTTTTGAGTTATGAAGAAGAGAAGAGAAGTTTTTTTTTTTTCTCGCCTCTAAGGGATTGCAGACTTCAGTATTTAATTTGACATAAATTTTAGCTTGATACCTCCCACGCATACTTGAGAAAAAGTTTCTTGACAGACGGACAGATCTATGAATGATGGCTCAACTATGTTCATGCAGCATATGATAACAACATACCATGTTCATACCCTGGCCTGCATATTCGATATTCTTTAGACCCTTTTAGTAGAGAATAGGATTTCAAGAAGAGCGTTATGAAATCAAGGTAACAAACACACATAAACTAAACTAACACAAAAGTCACTACACCGCGCGTACGAAGTCGCGGGCAACAGCTAGTTAAAAGATAAAAATGTAGGCGCTTTACATTGTAAAGTATTTTCTATTTTAAAATACATATTTAAATGAAGCATAGTAAAAACATTAATGATCACTTCTCGAGTAGATAAATATTAAACAGTTCAGTAATACTTAATGTGGGAACACGCATCTATGGCGAACAACATAGTTTCTTTGAAACGAGAGAAAAAAGCGACTTATTTACATGATTGTGTAGTGAGAAGGCGACACCTCAGGGAGGTCCTAGGGACGTCCAATATTTGCTCTGTGTGGGCAGAGCGGCCGGGATGCTGCTCGAATGTTAATTTACCCGATGAAGCCATTCGTGGTACGTGCGCCGACAAGCTAACGACACCAGCCGCATTTCTCGAAACCCATACGAATCGGCGCCCGTGCAATATCACTACTGCTGGTTGCATGAATTATGCGCCGATCCTGAATTAGTTATCCGCAGACGAAGCTTTAACTCAAACATTCAACGTGCGTATGACTGGCAAAAAGTACATTCCAAACATAACCGCTTAAATATTCAACGCGGGAGAAACCAAATGTGCGACATACATTTTTATTGAGCCATCATCATTGTTTCATATTGTTGGCGTCTGTCTCCTATCGATTCGTGTAATATCCGAAAGTCGTTGTCGCGTCTTTATATCTTGTATAGCGATTGAGAGTTATTCATGACGGGTGGTCTACTATGAATTTATGATTCCACTCGGACTACCGTGTCTCGCCGCAGTTAGTATGCATGCTGTTCATAGTATATCATCACATCATAGTATATATATCATAGTATATCATCATCAACATATTGCATGCTGTTCATAATATACTCATCATATCTTATTGACTTGAGTACCTACACTACACCATAAATATGATATTGCACTTCATTTTTTCCCTTTTTCGGAGTATTAAATTACAAAGACTACAAATAATGATTGTCTATTTGCTGTACTGGATAAAGTGTGTGCGTGTGAACTTATGACGGAGAGCTTAGCAGAGCAGCAAGAATCCGATCACAACAAACTGACATTTCCGTTTGAAATCTTTACCGCTTACTAGCTTTCCAACGACTCACATGTGATGTGCAGCGAGCGACGCAGTCACGCGTCTCTCCCCACACAATGAACTGCCTCAATATTTGTTCCGAGAAAATAAAACGATCTAATGCCAAAAATAATGAGAGTCATGGAAGTAATCATTACTCTGTTAGTAATATTACCGAAAGGATAGACAATTATATAAAGGAATGTGAAAAGCAGCGTCATCACGGAGGAGGCGACATTATTATTATGATCGTGGGACAACCAGAACGTCCACACTATCATGTCAGGTAGACATAGTTACGAAAACTAATTTGTGGTATTCGGCGGTTGTCTCAGAATGTGAACACGCCTTTGCCGCAAGCTATTTTGAACACGATGAAATCATGAATGGACCCTGATCGAATTACACATTGTTGGAAATATATTAATCTCAATGAGCTTATAGACTCGAGCTCTTGCATCCAGGCCTATTGGATGCAAGGGATCATGGACAATTTGCAAAGCGGATATTGACGTGAAGTCAGTGAAAAACGGAGTTAATCGAACGAATTCAAGAGCGTAAAGACAAAAATGTTAAGTAGCGAATAATGCACCGTGACAAAAGTTACGAAACATGGCATCCGTTCGAGGGACCGAGAAGCACTTATGTTAGCACAATACAATATAATTGAGGGTTCTATTCACGCGGAACACCTCCTTGTCCCATAACAGTTACAATGAAATATGTGAACAAAAAATGTTTACAAAAGAATTGTATTCGACGGAAAAAAGAGAACAGTAAGCCGCGAAGGAAGATCAATACGATAGATAAATAAAACGAGCCATTGTGAAAGCTGCGCGGCCAGCGAGCACCCCCGACCTCCACGCTCGCGCTCGTCAGCGTGCGTTGCTTATGCCAACGGATTTTTTCTGAATTATTAATCACTCCATTTCATATACTAAAAAGGTTTGCTTGTCAGGTACTAATAAATTGATTTCAAATTTTCAAACAGCAGCAGTGCAGCAGCAGCAACAGCAAGTAACTTTTTCGAAATTATAAAATAGGCAAATTTTTTGAAAATTGCCAGATTTTGGATTTAACCAAAAGGGAATCAAGTAAAGTTCTATTATCTTCTTATAATCATGTACTTGAAAACTAACTTGTAATCAACAGTAAATAAGCCAAGCAATGTAAAGAGTTATTTAAATAATATTTTGATAAATAAAAACAAGTATGAACACGTAATGGCACGCTTGAACCTATACTATCTATACTATCTGTTTGTTGTGTGATTCAGTCAGATCACCAGATAAGCCAATCAAACGATTTGTAAAACAAAATTGAACTCCTACCTGCATATTTTAGGGCCGGGCTTTAAAATAATCGGTTCGTTATTTTTAAGTAGTCGGACATGTCAGGACAGGACAAGCTGTGGGTTTTTGTTAGAGGCTCGGTGGGATGTCTATGGTTGTTTTGTAAAATTTATGGCCACTTCATTAAGGTGCACAGGGAACGGTCACTTCGGCCGTTATTGACACATCAAGCATTGAAACGAGAGGTGTGAAAGCTGGGCAGATAAAACTAACCACAATGATTTCATTCATATAGTACAGATTGAAAAGGACAAAACAATTAAGTAATTCTGGTTTAATTTCAAAATATAACAATTTCAAAAGGCCCATCTCGAGAGCTAATTAGAACTTTACTGTAAGTTGCGAAACAATCCCATCCCATCTTCCAATATATAATTCCAATATCTTCCAATTCAAAGTTAAACGGTGACAATATTTATGTCAGCGTTATATCGCACTCGACAGAAAATGCACAACAGTATTTCCATGAAATGTAGAAAACATTCCGAACAATATCAGCGTGAAGAGTTCTGCGAAAATCGACGAGCCGCAAATAGGAAAAATGGATTTGTTCTATTTAGGTTTGGTTTTATTTCATACCTACTTGTTGGGCAAATATTATTAGTTTTTGGTATCTTTGCAAATCGTAATATACTTTAGTTGGGTTCTGCTTTAGGCATGAACGACAGACCTTCTTACAAACCACGTTTTGGCGAATGATAAGAAAGAACACAATGCAACATTGAAAGAGGTCAACGACACGATAGATAAGAAGGCCGAAATATTCTCACAAGGGCTTTCAGTAAAATAAGTAACGGGAATTTTTCTTACACATAAATCAGCAGAAAAAATATATCAGCTACAGATAAAAAGTAACATGTCCGAAATGTCCAGTCAAACAACAAGGTAGGTACAGCAAATATTGATATTAATGACACGCCAAGTGAGATGTAAATAAAATAAATAAATAAATTTGTATGTTCGTAAACGTCAATTAGCACGTGGGACGTGATAGGCGTATCAAGTGATCCGGGGACGATCGAGGGCAGCCCAGAAAGAACAGGAGGTGTCGTTCCCACAGCATGCAGCTTGCAGCTGAGGAGCGCGGGGAGCGGGCGGGCAGAGGGGCAGCGGCGCGCAACAAAGAGCCTTCCGGGAACCGCCACAATACAGGTTTGCGGCGACGTGCGATACCTTCGCAGATACCGGCCGCGACCGACCAGGTACACTTACATCGAGTCAGGCCCTTTGTTGAAAAACGAGAAAGCTGTTCTAAAGTAGCGATTGATACAAAAAAAATTAAGTAGGTAGATATTGTGTATTCTACGAAACTACAGTTATCATACTGATAAACCGATAGTCCATGAACGTGATATTTAAGGATTGCCAATGTCAATGATAATAATCCATCCCCTAGGTAAGTTTGATATGAAACAGAGATAAAGAAAATAAAATGATACATGAAACTGTAATCGTTGCTCTCACCCTGAGAGCAAGGATTCAGTTCAGTATGTATAATAATTCGCTGGTAGATAAGAAGCGATGAGGCATGAAAGTAAAAGTAGGGTAATAAAATAAAATTCCCATGTGGATCAACTCGTTCCGGGCGGGCAGCGTGTGCGCCGTCGCCGATGCGGCCGGCGGACGATTTATTGCTGTGCCCTCTCGCTCCTAACTGACGTTGGCTTCCTTTCCTTGATCAATAGACGATCTCCAAACCAGCAAATCACTAGACCATGACTCCCTTAGAATGTGAGGTTAGAACAAAAAAGAACCGCCAATTAATTGGGCTCCGATCATCGACCAAAAAAAGACAACCGTTTTCCTTGTAAGAATTAAGACAGCTCATAATTCCAATGAAAATAAAAAGTCATATAACTCGTCTATTATATAAAATTGATGAAAATGTCGCTTAGGCAAACTACCTATATGAACGCATTATACGCAGGAAATAAAGAGCCGCCTTCTAGGAATTTTCCCCGGTAAGTAAACTATCACGAGCGCAGTCGCACCGTTATGGCGAAATAATGACACTTCGTCTAAGTATTCAAAGCAATACAAATACAAGAGTACCTTTAAACAAATTCAAAGAAGTGTGTGTTTATGACCCTCTAGTAATTGAGAACAAGCGTGCTCCTGACCTAATCTATGACGACTATGTAAGTATGCACACTCAGGTAAGGTGTAGGCGAAAGTAATAACTACTAATTACTGGAATCAACAAGGAACCCAATAGGAAACAATCACATTATGCTAATTGCAATGCAACACACTGTTAATCAGAATTCTGCCAACATTAAACTTTCGCAACGAATAAGGGCGTAACATCTGTTAATTTATCAAACAAATTACATACCGAACTTGTCAGGGTCAATGGATTATTCAAAGATTCATTTGTTCTAACAAAAAATGGTAATGATATCAACAAAATCTATGATGTAATGGTGATGAAACAGAAAGAAATCGCAATGCTCTGCCTTTAAATAGACAAGTCATAACAAGTTCCAAATCATATGTATGTATAATCCGTCGCGCCCGCCGGCCGGCCTGCGGTCTCATATCGCAACTATCGCAAGCAATGTGAATGTGACTCATGCAAAAGTATTAAGTCAATCTAAACATTTCAGTCGTCGCTACAATGACACTATTCTAAAGTTATTTATGGCCGCAATATAATATGTCATTGCAGCAAAAGTAATTTTTGATTAGGACAGAATCAATCATTATACTCAGTACTTAATTTTTCCTATAGATTACATAACAACGTCAGCAAGTAATGGCACAAATCCGATTTAAGTGAAATCAGATAACGATTCGCCTCTCGAATAGGAAAAAGTTTGCTAGTAAGTATTTGATTCCCGTCAGATTTTCCTTATTCAATCCCAATAGATTAGGCGGTAAATGGGCATATTTAATTGATTATCAGATAGCCGCTACGCAAGCACAGTAACAAGGCACGTCTATATTTTTTTGTCTATAGCGTCAGGTTGGGATGGCAAGAGGCCTCTGCGGAGGGCGAGGCGCGGAGGACGGAGCAACGGCTGGCAATCACCAATTCTCAGAACTTCACTTGTTTTCGCACCAGGTGCAATCATGCCACATATACAGGCGTGCATTATACTTTCAAAACCTTTTGAGCTGCTCTCAACCGACGCGTATAAAAACTCTTGCAAGGGTTACCAGGACCTCGATACGATAGTTGCCATAAATGATTATAACCAATTAATGTCAATTACTTTTTTTGTAACATTGACGACTTGTTAAGAAAATAATATGAGCGTGGAGCGTTGTTTTAATAGGGTAGTTCAGTATCTATCTATACAATATTTTTTCTTACAAAAGTTTTTATTGTTGCTGTAAAAATTACCGGAATCGTAAAACTGTTAAGGGTGTTGGTAGTTTTTGCTTCTTTATAATTGATTTAATGTATCGGTTCTGGCTTCGGTTAATGTATTGCTCTTTCAATTATTCATGTATGGCTGTTTTAATGTTATTTTAATCAGGTCTCTTCTGTTAGTTAACGTCTTCATTGTAAAAAGTTGCTTGACTTTTATACCTAACCATACATAATCGTAATGCGTTCCCATTAGCCCGTTCTGTTCATTGCAACTCGTACAAATGTTAATAGACTATTTAAATGGTTATTGTTAAAAACTAGTGGAATTTATTGCCTTTTTCCGTTCCATAATTTTTAATTCGCAAACCTCAGAAGCATTATAATAAAGGGAACCGCAATTACAAAAATATATATAACCGCTTGTTCGTTTGAATTTCAATGAAATGTAGACTTGCGGAGTATTGGCAAATACATCAATTTTCCAAAATAAATACGTCATTGTTCCGTTCCACACAAATAGAAATCAGAGTTATGTGTTACAATAAACCCCTTTGCAGAAAAACGGGCACTTGCTTTATTTGCATACAAACATGCTCACTTCATAATCATTTCAATAAAACTGTCAGTATATTTTTTACAATAATTTATGTGTCAAATGTGTTGGATAAATGTTAAATTTTCCGATAATCATTTGAAACAACTTTGAAAATCTCTTCACCTTCCCAAACTTCCAAAAATGTAAAACATTAGTTGAGTAGATAGTTGGTAGTTGAGTTCTGTATCTAGAACTTACTTCGAGTCTTACTTCTTAGAGTTTCATAGAACAATGTACCAATGCAACGTGAACTTTCAATCTTTTGCCGCTGTGGGGAAATGTTTTTGATTATTTTATTCGAAAGACGAGTCATTTCGCATTTTGATTATAGTGACAGCTGAGAGAAATAACGAGTAGATGTCTGCAATAGAGACGTGCAGTCAGCATGTTTGTATGGAATTATGGCAAGTGCCCGTTTTTCTTTTTGCAAATGTTTGTAAGTATTTGTAAAGAAAAGTTATGATACATTCTCACTTAACATGCGTTTAACTCACATGAAATAATTTCTTAAGAGTGGGATAGTTAATTGTTTATCAAAATTAGTTAAAGTGCCGTGTAAGAAGGTTAGAAAAAATACGAATAAATATATCGATGATCTGTATTAGGGTTACTTAAGAAGTTTTTCCATTTCGCACATCGCATCTCGACCTGATATTTAAAAAGACTTACGAACATCTCGTCTCTCAATATTCAATGTTACACATCACGTGCATTATGATAATGAACGACGAATATTTTCGCAGACACAATGGGCACAATTTCTCGGAAATTTCGTAGCTGTCGATTCGCACACCTGTTCGTTGTTCATCGAGTTTTTCAACCCTTGCAGCTCTGATGCCGTGCTTGAAATATTGATCAGATCACCGAACGAACTCTGCTAAGAGCTCCTGATTTCGAAGAGATAAAGAGAATCCTATCTGTAGTTATACAGACTGTTCCATGTCATGGAGTGAATTACGACCGGGCCCCGCGACATTGCAAAGTTACGCGACAAAAAAATGTTCCGCATCTACATTGATATGCGGCTTTTGCAGTCCGACGGTGTTCATAATTGTTCATCTTGTTGTACAGAAATAACGAGGGGATTTTTTGCTCATGTCGTAAATTCGTGTTAAAATGTTGTTTGTCCTCTTTTTAGTCGTGTTCATTACATGCACTGGATTTGTGTACATGTTTTCTTTGACATTGTTGAGACTCATCATCAGATGTTGTATGATATTTTAAGCTCTATTCTATTTATGACTATGATTTGACGTATCTTAATGATCTCATAATTTTATCACGTCACGGTTCATGATATTGGCTTTATTATTACTTACTTCGAATAACAAAAGCTTTAGAGAAAAATTTAACCGTGAGTTCGTTATTTCTGAGGATATTATTGACGTAATGAATAATAGTTTTAGATGTTAATTACAATTCTCTATACTTTGTTTTGTGCCGTACCAACGCCAATAAGCAGGTTGGAAGTTGGAACTTGTCGGCGACACGTTCGGCGCTTATCGGCACCAAAGTATAGAAACTGCCTACGCTACGCGCCGCGCCGACAAAAACGCCAAAGCGCAGGCAGATCGGCGCCGGTAGGGTAGTCAGCTTTCTTTCTTTATACACCCCAAAGTTGAAAACCGAAAAATCCGATGACTGTAAGACTACATATATACAGTCGTTTATATGTATAACAACACCGCGTAAGTCGTTTTATGTTTGTCATATTTTGATTTCATTGGATAAAGATGAAAGGATTTTCACGCGCTTCGATATACCTATGGCAATCTTTAATTTTCCACCAATAAGAACGCGATATTAAAAAAAATGTGACACCTCGCAAGTCCGTTTTGGTTAACACCGCATAAGTGACTAATTGTTGCTCCGAAATTAATCAACGATTTCAGTGTATTTTTAAGTGAAATTGGTATTATTTTGATAAAAAGAGGTATGTAAGCAATTGATTTAGAACTATGCCTAAAAATATTCATCAATTTACTTAAAAACATTGTTTTTTGCTGATGCTTACTTAAGCGGTGTTTACTTTAATCAGTTTAAGTAGGTAGGTACCTACTTGAAAACAATTAGCTTTTTCTCTCCTGATAAATTGGCAAAATTGACTTGCGCGGTGTTGCATTATTAACGACGATATTATATCTCATGGAAACTCGCACTTGTCCGATTTTTTTGAATGCAGTGTTTTGTTTAGCCTAGTCACCTACCATTGTATGCTTCTATAGCCCTTGACGCAGCAGTGGATGCTCTTGAACTTGTCCTCGAAGCCGTACTCGAGCGGCACCGGCTCCTTGGTAAACCTCATCCAGGAGGAGTTGGT
Organism: Crambus lathoniellus; assembly: GCA_949710035.1. Classification (NCBI taxonomy): domain Eukaryota; kingdom Metazoa; phylum Arthropoda; class Insecta; order Lepidoptera; family Crambidae; genus Crambus; species Crambus lathoniellus. The sequence goes on from OX453297.1 coordinate 17,373,274, forward strand.
GGCCATCGTGTTGACCGAACAGTAGCCCGCCGCCGCGGTGTACGTCGCCACCGTCAGCAGCAGCACTGCTAACGACCACATCCTCTGCGAAAAAGGGAAATTCATCGTCAGTCATTTGTTTTTACGCACAGGCTACAGGCTATCCCTATGCGTGGATAAGGATGGGTCACACAGTACAGATTGGTGGGTGTATTAACGACTGCAAGTTTTTGAATACAGACGAAAAGCACACATGAGCTCGATATAATATAGACCATGAACAGCCATAGCGAAAGTTGATGAAAACTTTATTTGAAAAGTCATTTGGGGAGTTTATAAATGTACTAACGAAAGTTGTGGTATCCAAAGATTAAATAATCATTAGCATTTGGTTATCAAGATTGAGATTTTTTAAGCGAGCCAAATCTCACGATATCTCACCAAGGGGGGAGGGGGGAAGGGTTCTGTATAGCCTGTGAGTGAGCACAGAATAGACTGTGAGCAAGCACTTTTATTGGTACCTACCTATACCAAAGCCATCGCGTCAACATTTCACGGTATGCCCAGGCCCAAACACAATGAGCTTACAAGCTTCGCATACGTGATTACGGCCACAAACTTCACCTAAACCGATACCAGTAGCCAATTGGCAACTGAATCGGATAAAATTGCTGCAAACAATGTTGATTTATTTAGGTATCCAAATCACGTATTGCGTGGCTGCACAGTAGCAAAACAGCGTTCACTATGGATTTGATCAAATGCCCGGCGGCGTACCTTGATCATCCTTGATGAACCCGTGAAGATCACAATAATTTTTACTTGTAAGTACAATAAAATCTCAACATGTATATTCGTGGAGACAAAAATCTAACTCAAGCTCGTCACTCTCTGCATACTTATCTCTCGTACTGCCCATTTTTTTCTATAAATGATATATTAAGGCCCAATTACTTTTCTAAAATAATGAAAGCCTGATAAATGTTGAGTAATTGAAATTTAATTGAATTGAAGTTTAATTAAATCAGAAGTTAAATAAACGAAACTTACCACTCACATAATAAGAGAATTGAATGAGGGATAAGATCTCTATGGTACTGAACCGTTAAGTAACGTTGACGCGTAATGATATAAACCACACAAGAGTTTATAGTTAGTTCATAAAAAGCCACAACAAACACTAACGAACAAAAGCAAAGTCGGAGTTCGCTTTTAGTTTTACCGCATTTGTTACAAAGAAGTTACCAAGCGAGTAACACTCCCGCAGCGCTTTGTGAAACTGCGAGGACAAAATAAAAATACCACTCATTAAAATCCCAAGAAAACCTCTTATGAATCATTTGAGCTGTATGTATCGTGCTTGCACACTGCTGTAACAAGTACTTAAACAATAAAACTGCTCTGTGTGAAACGTGTAGTTAAAACTCCTTAATGTTAATTCTAGGATTAGTGCACTGGTGGATCGGATAATGATACTGTTATGGGGATTCCAAGCTCCAATACCTACAGCAAACTTCATCAAGTTTCATAAACATAGGTACTGCAATTATTAGAAACAATAGCACTAGTCTGAACAGAAAGCAATGGAGGAACAATTATTATGACGTCGTTCATCAGAAACCTCAAGGATTAAGGTACCTAATGGGCTAACCCCGGCCGATTCTCAGTACTGCGCGACTTGTCATTTCTACTGTTTTATTATTGCCTATCGTTCCGCCTAGCAGGTGAATGAATGCTATTCAAATAACATTCCAATTAAATAGATTTTCATAGCATTTCACAGTCAAAACAAAGGCATGCCGTTCTTATGAAGAAAGGGGAACGTCAATAAACATCAAAAATGTTGTATAAAACTTGTATAAAACTATATTTAGCGCTGCATGAGTAATTAAAATGATAGCTCCATTACCGTTTTAACAGAAAGCATTAAATTTATTGGTTTAGTAAATTAAAGTGATTCTTGTTAGTCCAATTATCTCTTAGGTATACCTACTGCGTACTTTGATAAAGAGCCATCACAAAATAAGTTTATGTTGAGAGATTTATGTTTATTTATGTTAAACGTAAATTGGCTAAAAATATTTTATATACATATGTATGTAATGGAGTGTTTCATAAGTTTTATTCGCGATACACATTAAGGCTGTGCCCTGAATGCCGAACGAAATACTGACTAAACGAATGACCTATAATTCTACGAATATGGCGATGGAGTGACTGGCCCTAAGTTCTCGGAACAAGATTAACTACTTAAGCTAATGCACTAGCCATTTTTTCGGTATTATAGAGAAAGTTTCCGGTTAAAATTAATATTTTCCTCCTTCTATTGTTAAAATGTCTCAAGTGGAGTTTATTTCAAGGATAAATTGAAGGAGGAATCTATTGTCTAACTTAATTTAGAAACTATCCTTATATAATTATTTAATAACTGTTAAAATTAGCTTAGACTTCTTTCGTGGTAGGCAACATTTTGATGGAGCGAAGTTAAATTTAAAAATGATCGACTAAAATAAGTAGGTAGGATAGTTAGTACGTAATATTACAAAACAAAAGACACTTCCCAAAAACACGTTAAAAATGAAAAATAAATTTAATCATTGAATACATAGGAAAATTTCTTTTTAAATTTTTTTATTTTAGGAAAAGTCGACCCGTCTCACAACCAGCTCCGATGTTAGTTCCGATATTTTCAATTTTTCACTTGAAAATCTTTAATTATAAATATATAAACACGTAAAGCACCTAAATTATACGGGTTTTCCTTGATTTCCCTTGGATTGCTGACTTGGTTACAATGGGACAACCTCAGAAGTATAGTACTTATATACTCTTTCAAATAAAAAAAAGAATCATCGAAATTGGATAAAGCGAAAGCGAAACTATCAGTCGACATTTGACAACATTGTGTTTTTTCAGGATTCCGAAAGATCTTCTGAACCTTCTTTTGATCTTCCAATGTCCTGATCGTCCCATGAAAAATATACAGGAGACCTGGGGCCCGATTCTACTAAATACATGGTAGTTCAATGACAAATCAATTGGACGCCAAAGTCTCAAACGGTAGTCTACTGTCCAAGAATGATCAATGATTGATCATTGGTCGGTCATTGGTCGGCCAATGAAATACTATCCAACCAATCGGTAGTCTATTGTTCAATGATAAATCAATGGTCAATCACTTGTCGTTAAATCGGTATGCTACTCCTTATTTGACGTTTGCAAATACCGATGATCGACCATTGATTTGTCATTGTTTTGTCATTTTGCAAAAGTAAGCTAGTCAATCAAATTGTTCGTCTGTAGAAAGGTGAAGACTACAAATAAAATTAAAAATATTGTGTTTCTTTAGTTTATTCACGTTTGTTGGTGGAATTATCGTTAAGATGAATCCATCAAACTTTATTTTACGTCGGCGATTATTAGAAATCGCTGAGCGGCAAGACCAAAGAAATCAACAGCGACGAAATCGACGGCGAGATCGCGCGACATTACGTCAAAATGTTGACCCATTTTTGCTCCCAGACGCGGAATTTGTGCGCACATTTAGACTGACGAAGGCTGGAGTCAGGGAGTTGGCGGAGGACCTCACTCCACTTATTCCGAATGAGATGAGGCGTGATGGGATACCCGTGATGTTGAAGGTATGTTATAATATATAGCTAGGTATATTTAGTTAAACTTCAATATAACCCGAAGAACGGATGCTTCAATCAAAAACTGTTATCACAAACTCGCAATATTTTTAAAATTGCTATCCAACGACACCCCACACTATGAGGTAGACAAGAAAAAAAAAATATACATCCCCACTTCGGCAACTTCACGTGTAGAGGTAGGAAACCGAAAATAGTAGTTTATGTGACTGTCGCATAATGAGGGGTATAAAATCACGAGTGGGAGTTTAAAAACGAGCCTTGGCGAGTTTTTTAATAGTATTCTACACTCATTACATTTATCATATATTTCAAAAATTAAGCAAAAAAATATTAATTATAAAATGTGCATTGGCGGTAAACCCCACTGATAGGAGTCTATACGGTCTATACATTCTAAATTCAAAATTCTAATTTAAAAAAAGTTTCTTATTGTTGCCGGCTAAAAGAAGGGCTTGAAAGAGTTGGAAGTCAGGGCCGGTAAATCCTACGGTTGCCATGGAGACTGAAAAATAAGAAATATAAGTGTTTAATAATGAGTGAAAGCTGTATCCGGTTGTATCATAATGACCATTATGATACCTACAACCGGATACAGAGTTTTATTTTTTAGAGTTGACTATGGCATAAAGTGTATCAATATACGTTCAGACATGAGTTCATAATTCGAATATTATAACATGAGTGTAGATAAAAATATATTTTAAAAATTTTACTTCACCACTTTGTCGGCGTGATTTATAAGTATGTTCTAGTACTAAGACTCTTAGCTAGTCTGGGGGCAGACGGACAGACGGACAGACGGACATGGCGAAACTATGGTTTCTTGTTGACTACGGAACCCTAAATAGGCACAAAACCCTTTTAGATTTTGTTCGAAATCCTGTAAAAATGATTTAAAAAAATGCAATTAAAAAAACAAGTCCAGCACGTTTATTGATAGAAAAAATATTGTAAATCTTGAAGAAAGCAATGGCTGTTTCTACACTCATTACATTTATCATATATTTCAAAAATTAAGCAAAAAAATATTAATTATAAAATGTGCATTGGCGGTAAACCCCACTGATAGGAGTCTATACGGTCTATACATTCTAAATTCAAAATTCTAATTTAAAAAAAGTTTCTTATTGTTGCCGGCTAAAAGAAGGGCTTGAAAGAGTTGGAAGTCAGGGCCGGTAAATCCTACGGTTGCCATGGAGACTGAAAAATAAGAAATATAAGTGTTTAATAATGAGTGAAAGCTGTATCCGGTTGTATCATAATGACCATTATGATACCTACAACCGGATACAGAGTTTTATTTTTTAGAGTTGACTATGGCATAAAGTGTATATACGTTCAGACATGAGTTCATAATTCGAATATTATAACATGAGTGTAGATAAAAATATATTTTAAAAATTTTACTTCACCACTTTGTCGGCGTGATTTATAAGTATGTTCTAGTACTAAGACTCTTAGCTAGTCTGGGGGCAGACGGACAGACGGACAGACGGACATGGCGAAACTATGGTTTCTTGTTGACTACGGAACCCTAAATAGGCACAAAACCCTTTTAGATTTTGTTCGAAATCCTGTAAAAATGATTTAAAAAAATGCAATTAAAAAAACAAGTCCAGCACGTTTATTGATAGAAAAAATATTGTAAATCTTGAAGAAAGCAATGGCTGTATACAATTTTTTTCTTTGCTTTTTCCGAAAGAGAATAATGAAGCAAATAACTGACACATTTCATGTCACCTATCATGCATCTATCATGTAACTTTAATGCAATGATCATCCAGATGTCATCCTGTCGTGAAACCAAACAAATTTAGTAGAATACCAATTGACTCTGGTAGTTCGTTGGTATGACTTGTGTATGATAGTTGTCTGGTGATTTTTCCTAATTTAGCAGAATCGGGGCCCTGTATATATTTCATGGGACTAAATTGGAAATAATTATCAAAATCGGTTCACAAATTGGCGGAGCTATCGTGGTGCATTTAATTTTTAGAACCACCCCGTTTTGTTAGACGGTTAAAAAGGAGGTACCTATGTAAGTATTAATATTATATTTTTGATAGGTCTTGGTATCTATCTATGAAATCATTTACATACTTGTGTAGTGACGCGAGCTTAGCATTCGACAAAATAATTACTATTATCTTCGGTGCCGAAACTTGATACAATAATTTTATTAGTCATGCGATATCGCGAAAGTAGACCAATAAATATAGATAGATAACAGGAAATTCCGTGTCACTGAAAGCATTGTATTACGTGTATAATTAGTTTAATGATTACGGTTACCAAATTAGTCTGGCTACTGTTTAAAAACGTCTTTGAGGTTTTGTTTATAGAAAAACCAATTGGATGAAATCATTAGTTGGCGTTAGATCCGGTTTTTTATCTTGGGATATTCCCAGATCACGTTTTGCCTTAAACAATGGGAAATCATTTTTCCAACTGTTATTTAAACATTTGGTATGTTATTATGACCAGTTGAAAAAAATATTTGAGCAGAAAGTTACTTAATTTTCGGGAGGTTGTAAATTTACTACAGCAGTAAAACATGAACAGTAATAAAAAGAAAATTTAGCGGTTAATTCAAAAACAATGAAGACTCAAAAATTGTTCGAGCAATGAAATAAATGAATGGCCAGTAAAATGATGGAATGGGCAGTTAGATACATAGTTCGGCAGTTCACGGTGAGCAAGTATTATTTCTAGGTTTTACTTTTTTATTTTAAAAGTTAGAAAGTTGAGCAAGTTTGCCGGAAGTCCTTTAGAACACGTGACAGGTTAGAAATATAAGGCCTAATAATAAACCTAGTGCGGGTTACAGGATTCATCTACCTACCAAGATTCATTGTTTATAGAATTGCTTAGGATGAGATTTCTTACCGACAAATTCCGATTTATTACTACTGCCCACACGTAACCGCTCGTTTAATTATTTTCCTGCTCAATTATATATTCACTGATCCATTTCATTATTTTTTATTACTCATTTTTGTTTACTTTACTGCTTAGTTTTAACTGCTGAACTAATTATTAAACGTGCCATTTATAATTTTTAACTTAACAAAACTACTATTTACAACTGCCTCTTTAAATCAGTGCCTTAAACAATGGATTTATTATAAGAAACACGGAATTAAAAAAAATAACAGAAAATATTATTTAGGTAACAGACATAACAGTAAGATTTTAAATTATTTTTATGCATTCACAATGCAATTTTTGTAAGTAAGTATAGGTAGGTATAGTAAAAATGTGATAGTAAAAAACCACGAGCCCTATAAGTAGCCCGCCTGAAAGCTACTTATAGGGCTCGTGGTTTTTTACTATCACATTTTTCCTATACAGACATAACAGTAGTTAGTATATTAATTTTATTAAAATTTGCCCTCCGTGGTTTCACCCGCAAACCCGTAGTACCTACCTAATTATTGATTTTATTAGCGATACAAATACAAACTGGAAACGGCTAATTGTGAGGTGTGATTTTTTTTATGATATCTTTGTTAACCACAATTAAGACAAATAAATTTCTTATTCTTATTCTTATTCTAAACGTAAAAACAAAAATTCAAATCTTTTCTCTTTATAATATTCGTATTAATTACTTACTACAGTATTTATTTTATAGCTGCAAGCTAATACATACTTGTGTATACAATGTGGAGACGACAATGCGACAACTAGTTCATAGAAGTATGTAAAGTATCAAATTGCCGTTTTGTATGGAGATTTTTGTAGTTATTTTTTTTCCATACTAACGTTTTTGTAATTTATTCAACGACTAATATTATGAAACTTTACAAAATTTTACACGCGTATTTATGGACATTTTAACTACTAAATGACACATTCGTTAAAATAATTTCTTTTTTTCACTAAGTTACAACTAATAAAGTACAAAATTCTGGAAGCAAAAATAGTCGTAACTTTCGGTAGAAGTTTTTTCTATGTAAATAATCAAATATCGTGGTTATTAAATTATCAAAAGTTACTCGATACGGTCTTAATGTCACGCAATATTAAAGAAATTATATCTTTCTAATATCATAAAAGTTGTCAAATTAAATGTACAAAAGAAAAAACGGCAATTTCATTCTTTAACCCCTATTATTTTGAAACTTTAAAGAAATACTTAAGTACTTGCCTGAAACAAAAAAAAAAAACATACAAACTAAAAAAAATATAAATTATATATTATAACATTTATATATTCATTAATATAATTAGATACAATAAAAATAATTTTATTAAAAAAAATAAACTTAAAATGTATGTATTTTTCCAAAAAAGATACAAATACTTAAATCCCCAGTATTTAATTAAGCCTGACCAGAAAAATAAAAATCTAGATGATGATATGGAATTCTGGCGCCACAAGCAATCGTGGAAAATTATTTATTGTGACTAAACAATTAAATAATACTGGTTCGAACTGAAAAATTCTTTTTGTGTTGGATTACCATAAAAAAATCATCATTATCGAGATTTTTAAGCCGAGATCGGCTTAGTTTTCTAACATCACGCTGCGACCAATAGGAGCGAAGAATCAATGGAAAATGTTGCGAAAACGGGAAAAATATTCCTTTTTGAGAGCTTCCGTTGCGTGCTTTGCGTAAACGGTTAAAGTTACGCAAAAATTATTTAGGTATAATGGAAATGTTCCACTTTAAAAGTTCTAAACAGTCCGCGACAGCATATATGTCTATCTTTTAAGTTTGACTCACTATTTCCTTTTTTATGGTAATCAATTTTGTTTGAAATTAATGCACTATTTGCGAGGGAGTTTTATCAACATGATAATCCTTATCCAAATAAATACGTTAATCACAAATATTTAATTATGAACAAAATTGTCCTTTACATCTATCCTACTTCCTACTAATATTATAAATGTGAAAGTTTAGATGTTTGTATGTTTGTTACTTAATCACGCCAAAACAGCTGAACGGATTTCGTTGAAATTTGGGACACTGATACTTTGTAGCCTGGAGAAGACAGGAGAGGAACATAGGCTACTTTTATCCCGGAAAAATATCACATTCCCGCGGGATAACGTCGTGTAGTTCACGCGGGCGGCGTAGCCGCGGGCGGAAAGCTAGTATTATATAAAAGCGAGAGGTCACTCACTCACTCATCATGAAATCTCTAAAACTACTGGACCAATGAAGATGAAATTTGGCAGGAAGGTAAATTATGACTAGGAGACGAACAACTGAACCGATTTCAAAAATTCTTTCACCATTAGAAAGCTACTCCTGTATGAATGTTATTCGTGAGTGACATAGGCTACTTTTTATCCCACTGCTGGGCACGGCACGGGTCTTACGGCCAGAATTAATAACCTATCTACAGATAGGGATAGGTGCGATCCAGATTAGTTGCTAAGCAACATCTAGCAACACCCTGGCAACTGTCGTTAATTCTATGTTAATAACAAGCGTTGCATAGCAGCTAATCTGGATCGCACCTATCCCTATCTGTGGATAGGTTATTAATTCTGGCCGTTAGTCCACACGGGTGAATCCGCGCACGGGAAGCTATTATGTGTATAAGCGATAATATAATAATAATATTAAATAATTATGAGCAGAAAATAGGCAAGCAGAACGCAGTTAAATAGTTCTGTCTTCCGCTGAGAAATAATTAATTTCACAGAAAAGAAAAGTTCACTACTGATTGTCTCCGTTTAACTTGCTCAAGCAGGCGGCACTGCTCGCTTATTAACGGTGTAGAACAGTTCTATGAAACGAAATGGTGCAAGTCGATCGGGGTGCGTACTAAAGGTTCGTTTATATCTACACACATTGAGCGTGCGGCCTGCCAGACACATTCGTGGCAGACAAAAATAATATTCTTTTATACCATGTAAATAGGCATATTCACATATCTAGCGCGTGCGAGCCAAAACTGTTGTCTGTGTGGTGTCTGCCACGTTTTGTCTGTACGATTCGATACAATACAGAGAGTACTCCGAAACGCAAAATCGGACCCTTCGTTATATCCGTCCCTCTTTATCTCCATTCATGAGAGGATCAAGTGAAAGAGGCGGGGCCGCGGGGCTAACGAAGTTTTGGATGTGACACATTATAATAAAAGGTCCCAGGTTCGATTCCCGGTGACGATCTCCGTGGCCGAGTGGTGTACACATTAGTTTTTAAGTTACCGCTATTTCTGGAGTACCGGTCGAATTTGGTGTTAGTTTACGGACCGTGATTACAGTGCCGCAAACTTCTGACCCGGTGGCCAAACCTCCACTATCGGGTCAGATATTTCCGGGGGACTGGTAGCTGAAGTGACGTGACCTAGCCCGAAACTAACACCTATTAATTATTCTTTTGCTAAATAAATTTATAACATTAAATTGCAGTTTCTCTCTTAGAAGTAACACAGACATGTTAAAAGTGCATGGCCATGTACAGGCGTCCGGCGCACACATGTAACGGGGAGCGAGACTGCCAGAGGGCGTTTGTGCACTACACTGAATTTTACCGATCCGGAAAAAAACGGATGCTTGTATTTTAATAATTTAATCATTTATAATAGTAAGAATTTATTTATTTCGTGTAGTTTCAATGTTTCGAACACTAAACTACACGAAATAAATAAATTCTATTATTTATAATAATTAATTATTAAAATACAAGCATCCGTTTTTTTTCCGGATCGGTAAAATTCAGTGTAGTGCACAAACGCCCAGAGTGAGTTTTCTGTCCAATGATTTTTGTAACTACCGGCATACAACACACCACAACAGAACAGAGTGAGCCAGATCTATTGTTAAATATGTATGATCCGCTTCTCTCAGCAGAGTAGGTAGATTTGTTACTTTTTTTGCAAAATAAAATTATTTTATAGCAAGTACCAGAGATAATATAATAAAAGTACATGGCCATGTACAGAGGCGTCCGGCGCACACATGTAACGGGGAGCGAGACTGCCAGAGCGAGTTTTCCGTCCAATGATTTTTGCAATTACCGACATACAACACAACCGGCACACATATCTGTGGGCAATTTGCCGCTCCTTCGCGGGCCGCGGCGATCGGTTTCTCGGAACCACAGTTGCATCAACTGCTGGCTGGCGTGATTAACGCACTAATTGCTGCTCAGGCGTCTGCGCAAAGGGTTCCTGCGCACAACCCTATGGTTCCAATCCAATATCTTACTAATATACTGCTCAAAACAAAATAGGGCTCACCCCATGCTGTTCACAAATACTTTAAGTAATGGTTATCGTAACATTGAAAAAAGAAACCGTCCAAGTGCGAGTCGGACTAGCGCACGAAGGATTCCGTAATCCGTACCATCAAAAAACACGTTTGTTGTATGGGAGCCCCAGTAAATTTATTTTATTTTAATTTAAGTAATTATTTATTTTTGAAGTGAATAAGTAAGTATAGGTACAAAAGAGGTACTTACAACTAAATATTCTGTGAATATATCAAACGTGTACCTACCTACCTGTTGGCGTTATTAACATCGAGCAAAAAACAGCAATAAAACACGTTTGTTGTAGTTATGGGATTAACATAATTATTTATTTTTAAAGTGAATATACACTAAATATTCTGAGAATATTTCAAGCGTCTACATGTTGCTGTTATTAACCTCTCGAGCAAAAAACGGCAAAAAAATCACGTTTGTTGTATGGGAGCCCCCATTTAATATTTATTTTATTTTGTTTACTAATAGCATTTGTTGTTATAGCGGCAACAGAAATACATCGTCTGTGAAAATTTCAACTGACTAGTTATCACCTACCTACCTCTAAATACAAGGTAAGGCTCTCCTCCATCGTTAAATTGCCTAAGGTAGGTATATCGTAGGATTCGTAAGTAGGTAACCCGAAAGGTAATGCCAGAGATTAGCGCATTAAGACGAAAAAGCCATTCAGCTTTCTTTTATTTGTTTGCTTTATTTGTCCAAAAACTTGAGATTTCAACTTTAAACGCGACGGTAAACACGTCTCATTCTATTCAATACAGAAGTAAAGGAATGGGAGCATTAATTAAAGGATTAACACCAGTAGGTACTAGTTAGGTTTATCAAAACGGTAAAATTCAAAGCCTCGAACTTTGTTATTGGTAATCTTTTCGTCTTAGCTAAAGAGCTTAAGCGAAGCTTTTGATACTTTGTTGTCGTCAAACAGTAACGTGGATGTCGTAAAAATATCTCTTTGAGGTAAATATTCGCCGCTCGACAATTTGAGCCCATTATTTAGTTTAGCCAATCTGTGGCATAAGGCAGACCTACGAATTACCTGTGAATAAATAATTTCATTTCATACGTGCGACGGCGGGCGTAGTGAATGCCGTAGTAAAATTATCGCTTTAATTATCGCGATAACGTGGCTACACTGTGTTGGATTGGAATATGGCATATTCCGTTGATTATCAGCGTATTCCAATAGTGTGGCCGCAGCATTAATAACTTATTATAAACTAGCGGCCGCCCGCGGTTTCACCCGCGTGGTACCCGTTCCCGTGGGAATATCGGGATAAAATATAGCCTATGTCACTCGTGAAGACTGTAGCTTTCTAACGGTGAAAGAATTTTCTAAATCGGTCCAGTACTTTTTGAGTTTATTTGTTACATACAAAAATACAAATCTTTCCTCTTTATAATATTAGTATAGATCTATAAGTACTTGGGAGGAAAGAATAGTTGGGAGGAAAATGTGTAGGTACTACCTAAATCTTTTCTCTTATTTAAAATTAAATTAATGAACCACATAAATAACATAAGTAATTACATATAATATAAGTATGTCATAATTTAAACAACTTTTTCTTTGTTATTTTAATTAAAGTATAGTTTTTTGTTGTGAGATGGGTTGATTTTTTCTAAATACTTACTTCATTTTCCATTTTTTTCAACTTTTTCTTTTACATCACAGTAAGAAATGCATTTCACTAATCCTAGTAATATTAGAAATGAGAAAATTTGGATGGAAAGATGTTTGTAATTCAAAGATGAGTGAATGGATCTGGATAAAGGGCTCCACAGACGATCAGTCCGTCAGCAAGCAACAGTCTGTCAGTTGGTCGAAATGCATGCTATTCGGCCCTAATATTCGGTTTTTGTATATAAAACTGTGAGTGTGTGGTTGATTGCGAACAACTGAAAAAGCCTTTGCCAACAGATGGACCGATCGTCTGTGGGGCAGGGGGCCCTTTAAAGTCTGGAATAGCACATAATGCTATATTTTTATAGAGATATTCATATAGGAACTGAAACCATGCACGCACACACAGCTAGTAGTAGGTATCTTATGTAGGAAAAATTATTGTTAACACAGAAAATCAATGTTATGGTAAATAGAACTAAAGTCAATCAACATTAATCAGAAAGGTAGTAAAACTAAGAATAATAATTGTATGATTGGATTCTTATTTCTTATAGAAAACTTATTTAATTACCTCCAGCAGTGCTTTACAAGAACATTTAAATTTGCAAACTAAATAACCATTAATTTACCATTTTACTACAGAAATTCTTTGAAATAATGATATTCTTGATTACACAAGAAGTGTTTTTCAGTTACAGTCAGGTGGTAGCTGGTAGATTTCATTCATGGCTAGACTTAAAACTAGTGGTAAATTCTTAATATTTATACTTAATAATAATGAAATAGCTTATTTTTGGTAAGTTTGGTACATTATCGGTTTTAAAACTAAGTTTAATAAAATAACTTAACTTAGTAACTAACTAACATTAACTATAAATATAAACGCAATAGTTTGAATGTATGTGCAATGTGTTTGGATGTTTGATACCCAATCACAGAGAAACAGCTGAACGGATCTGATTGATATTTGGCACAGAAATAGATTTTGGTATATAATAGCCTGTAGGCTACTTTTTACCCCGGGAATATATCCAATTCCCACGAAAAAACATCGTCTACCTACCTCACGCGGCGCGGGTAACGCCGCAAGCGAAAAGCTAATTATGACGAAATTATAGTTGTTTGTTCTACCTACCTACGGCTCCATATACCTAGATCGTTATTGTGAAAAGTGAGACAGAAATGAATAAATACCAGTAATTGTTTAAGTATTGCGAAAGTTTTGACATGAACATCTTTAAAAAATTGCAGGTCAGCCTTTCTATTCTAATATGAGCATCATCTGTAGGTACTTTCATTTTGACTGACGCACTTAATAAGTATTCTCAGTAATACAATACAATAAAACACAAGTTAAATAACAGCAGAATTACTCACCAGTAAAAGTGTTGAAAAATCCAAGTTCTGAGAATTCGTATCAACAAAGTCAGTAAAATTAATTATAGTTCCAGAGCATTATGTAACACACCACTAGTTTAATATCGTCTTACAGTATAAAATATAATGAATTCCATTAACAAAAACATCGAGAGTTACGCAAAATAAAATAAAATTAATCACACATCCGTACGACACACTCGACCACCGCGTGGAAATGACAGCGACTGACAAAAAAAAGTCGCGAACAAAAAAGTGACAACGTCAAACCGGTGAGCATAGAGTACCATAAAGCCCCCAGTACACGTTGGCCGATCATGGTCTGCGACCATGACCAATACATCGTACATTGACACTTTTGAAAGAACCTTTTTAAACTTGTTAGTTCAAAAGTGTCAATGTACGATGTATTGGTCATGGTCGCCGACCATGGTCGGCCAACCTGTACTGGGGGCTTAATACATTGGGAACCGGTGAGTGACAGAGCGCGCGCTATAAAAAACAGAGAGGTCCGATTAATGTTGCCAGCTTCGATTACAACTCCTGCTATTTAATTGACATAAGCAATAAAGTATATGATTTTAGTAGTTTTTTTCTTGACCGATTTTCATTAAATTTTTCGTGTATTTTACAAATAGCGCACGTCAACATTAGGCATTTGCTGCAACACACGCACAGTATACGCAGTATGTTCCAAGCGGCGAAACTGTGAGTCGGCTGAGACGACTTGATACAATATTTTATTTCCTAGGTATGTAAATAGTACACGTGTACACGTCTTATAAAATTAAATAATAGATACCTAAGTACGTACTTATCTATTATTAAACTACTTACCTATTATTAAATATTATAAGAATTTTTATTTCATAAAAGTTTACATTGTACGAAATATCTAAATGATGTCTAGGATCCTGCCTGCCTGATGATGGAAGGGAAAGGTAATCATAAACTAAAAGAGGTAACTCCATCGCATTGGGCTCGTTCGATTCAACTTTACGAGTACTTTGAAGGTGATGTTCAGGGTCCTGACGTCCGGAAGGTGGTTAAGGAACTGAGAAACTAAGAGAGATAATGCCATAGAGTTTGGGCTTGTTCGATTCGTCATAGGGAGTACTGTCATCATCACAGGTAATATTCAGAGTCCTGACGATGAATCTGGAAGGTAGCTGTAGGAACTCTGAAACTTCCAAAGGTAGTGTCATCGAGTTTGGGCTCGTTAAATTCGTAAATTCGTACCTACTTCTAGTTTATTTGAGTGTTTTATTTTTCACTTAATTGAAAAAATTCATTGATATATTATTTTAGCCTCTGGGTTTTAGAACTATGACTTTGTGGTTTGAAAACCTATGCTGTTCTTATTTCTGAATCGTGGTTGAAACCACATCTTCAGTCTTCTATCTACTCCCTTCCAGGCTTTTCTCTCATTCAGAATTACCGGGTGGAGGTGGCGTTGCTATCTACCTCCGTAGTGCTTTCACATACAAAATAGTAGGTAGCTTCCTCTAGACCTACTCGTAACTCACTTGCTGAATATCTATTTCTGGAGGTAGGAACAGGGCGCAGTAGGACAAACTATACCTACTGTCCCCCCTCTCTTGCTTGACTATTTCACTGATTTTGAATCGGTTTTAGAATATTTGGTTTCCGAGTATGCACATCACATCATCATGGGTGATTTTAATACCGATCTCCTAGTACCCAACTCCCCTCGGTACCAAAAACTCCTGAATATAATTAAGTCGGCCAGCCTTCATGCCCTGCCTTTACAAGCCACTCACCATAACCTCGACGGTGATGATATGCTCTACTTAATTCTCTCATCTAACCCTTCCCTCGCCCCATCACATGGTCAACATATCGCCACATGTAGTTTTTATCGTCACGACCTAATTTTCCTCTCCTATATTCTGAAACCCCCAAAACCTATCCGTTAGGTCTTGCATAGGCGTTATTTGGTGCGAATTGATATTGAAAATCTGCAGAATGATGCTTCTGAAATCAACTGGGATCAACTTCTGTAGATGAAAAAGTTCAGGTTTTCAATGACACGGTAATGGCCATTTATAATATTCATGCACCCACAAAAAAAATAAACTGAAGCGGCCACATATTTCTAGAAGAGAAACTATATCAAAGATGAAAAGTAATTCATTAACGTGTAGAGGTCGAATAATCATCAGTTATCGGGACAAGTAGGTAGGTCCTTCCTTGGATGGATATGGATTAGGATTGATGGGTAGTGGAGTATTAAGTTATTATATGCTCATATTTTTTTTCCAATATCGCATTTATTCGAAAATCAACGAAATTACATGATGATTAAACGGTAAGTATTATTATATTTAACTATGTAGGTACTAATATTTTAATTACAGCTAGCAGTCTGTAGTAACCTTACTTAGCCTTTTTCTTCCTTATCCACCGCGCACTGGCTGTCCGAGGGCTCCATCTAACTTGATAGTGAGTCCAGTCCGCTTCTTAAGTTAGGTAAATATTACTATTTCTTCTTCTTGGTTGGTGTCTTCTTCAAGTTCTTCAGGTAGCGGAAGGAGCCCAGCGCCTTTTGCACCATGACGCCTCGCCACCAAGACTGCAGGCGCGTGGCAGCATCCCTCAATCGCTTCTCCCTTGCTAGACGGGCAGCTCGCTCGCTCTTAAATGTCAGCCATGCACGCATCTCACCAGTGTGTAGATCGAACTGAAAGAAGAAGTCAAATTATAAATCAGTTTAGCCTTGCTTTTTCAGCATGTATTAT
Organism: Crambus lathoniellus; assembly: GCA_949710035.1. NCBI lineage: Eukaryota > Metazoa > Arthropoda > Insecta > Lepidoptera > Crambidae > Crambus > Crambus lathoniellus. The sequence continues at coordinate 17,389,898 of OX453297.1, forward strand.
CAACTTATCTAAAAAAAATACGGTTAAGTAATTGGGTAGGCGTTTACCGTCTCCTTTCTTAGATACTAGATTCGTTCATTTATCGGCGTTAGATAAATTTTAAAATTGGCCGTTATATTAACATTTGCAAGGAAACTGCTGTACATAGCGCTGGTTATCATCATCTTCAGCCATGATAATGTCCCCATTGCTGGGGCTCGGGCCTTCATTAGGCTGGTTTCGTACCAGCCGGAATGTCTCTCTGAATTCAAAGACGGATTTAATAATCTGAATTCCTCGAACTTTGCCCCACACATATTAAAATTCAGATTGATCAGTAGTGTCGTGGATAAGGGCACATGCTAACGTCTATTATGGAAAAGGAATTAACACTGGCCTCATACAGCCGGAATGTCTCTCTGAATTCATATTAATAATTCAGAAAGCCGGATATCCAAACATACAATGTAGATACATACATTTAGATTTTTTCAGATTATGAATTTCTCAGATCGATCTGCTGACAAGCGTTCAGGGGGCCAAGCCTGCTAACGTTAAGTCATAATCGTGTCTCAATCGTGTTTCAATTGTAGTTCAATTGTAGTGCTTTTTTACTCACTAGTTACAAGAATTATGAAAATATGATGTGATGTGAATGAAGTGTGTGGTGTGACCATCAGTAGTATGGTGAAAAAAGTACACATTTCTTGTAACTAGTGTGTAAAAAAGCACTACTATTGAACTACAATTGAAACACGATCGAGACACGATTATGATTTAACGTTAGCAGAATTGGCCCCCTGAATTCCAGATCGAAACATTTAAAATTATGAATTCATAACGCGCGTAATTCCATACATTTGAATAGATCGGCACACACTACAGTTAACTGAATAAAATTCAGAGACGGAACATGGACACGTATATTCCGGCTGTTATGAGGCCAGCCTAATACTAATCGCACAACTTTTGACTATACAGGGTTATTTTTTTATCATCCCGGATAATTTTAGGGATTATTCTACTTATTAAAACAAACAACTTTTATTACAGGAAAAAACCGAAACCACGAAAAAATTTGGCTGTTCTATACAAAAGTGCAAAAATATTTAATCAAAATGTAATATGCAGAATGTGTACAGCTGATTTTTTTTCGCGATTTCAGTTTTGGTCCTGTCAGATGATGAATACAGAGAGACATTCCGGCTGCATGTGGCCAGCCTTCATGGATACATAATGGCAGCCATACACCTTCAAGTAATTTGATCAAACTGGCTTGATCCCAAGCGACCACACACCTTCGCACTCCGTAGCTCCGTAATTGTAAGGTCGTGGGTTCGAGTCCCATCGGAGCCAGTTGTGAGACGGGTCGACTTTTTGTAATATTTTGAAATATTATTTATTGCACTTCCGCAGCAACATCTGAGCGCGCGCAACACACGCTCAAATCTTTAATCAAACAGTTTGATCAAGTCGTTTGATCCAATAAAAATACGAAAATGCATATTTCTTCAAGCCAACTAATTGCCTACTCATTAAATTTGATCAAATTTCCCCCACACACCTTCATGCCAATTTCATCAAGCCGTTTGGTCAAGCCAGTTTGATCAAATTACTTGAAGGTGTATGGCTGCCATAAGAAGTATATTGCCTCGCAATTTTTAAGGACAGTCTAAAGTCCGTAGCAATGAACTTCTAAAAGCTCATTGAATACATGTGTCTATATACTATGCGATTATTATAAGAATTGGACGGGTTGTTGCATGGCCCGCTATTATTTCTCGGCTGCTTGCGCCCCTTGCAACGAGTGAGATAGAAGATGGCTTTGGTTGTTGAGAAACTTCACTCTGAAAAGGTACAGTTCGCAAGAAAGTGCAAAACGAAATGAAAATAGTTTTTTTTATTTTGGCAGAAGGTGGTTTGGGTATTGCCACTATTAAAACTATGTTTTTTTTTTAAATCCACCTACTTCCTTTTTTCTTCGTACACAATTTTACTACTCATGCCCTTCGTTATGCCGGCGGCGCCAGACATAGCACAAACATTTGAACAAATGTTTGGACACATGTGTAGCATGGGTATTTGAGTATAATAGTGGTATTTGTTCAAAGCTTTGATAAAATACAAGAACATATTTCTACAGTACTTTGCAATGTCAGAAGGAAAAGTCTTCAATGTCTTTGTAGCAGTAGCAGCTGCAGTAGCAGCTCAGACCAGCGCGGGATGATCATTCTCAAATGAGTGGAATAGAAAAGATTGAATAGCATTAGCAAGCATAACGTGTTTTGATTTACAATTGGCGGATTCACGAAAGGCGCCTCCCCGCCCGAGTGGCTTGATTCGTTCCCCGTGATACCAATACCCGGCGCACCCTGGTAACAGCTAGATTCTACCGAATCTAACTTCAATCAACGTGCAGAATCTAGCTGGCCAATCCTTTTACCATGATAGACCAATACAATTTTTCACTAGACCCCCAATTTACCAATTTTATTGTAAAGTTGATTATTAAACTATTTTCATAACTTAAATTAAAACTTAAACCAGTAAATAGAATCAAAATTCAATTTATTCTGTGTTATTGAAGCATAGTATTAAAGTACCCCGCAGAACAATGTATGACAAAATAGTTTCAGTTAAATATCACAAAATTTTTATTTGATTGCGATTCAAATTACCTGATCATTTTCGTAAAAGCATATAGGTACTTTCATGAGTCCTAGACTTTCCAAAAAATCAAGTTAATGATTTGTATTTATCTGCAAATTATTCATATGTTTTGGTTTGCACGAACATCATTATTTATCGAAAGCTATGACATGATCAGCCCCCTGATTCCCGATAAATTTATTTTTTTGCACACCATACTGAAGTGAAGTGAAGTTAGTTTGACAGCACTTTGACAGCTTGACGTCACAACATGGCGGTGTCCCTATCCTATTCTTATAATAATCGCATAGTACGCGACATTTATTATGTAGTACATATGTACTTACAGCTAGACGTTTCGACTGTGTTGCTACAGCCGTGGTCACAAGCAGACTGGCGGTGCGCGGCGTCGTCTGTTCGGGCGGGCTTGGAAATCTTCGGCCACCCTCAAATTGTAACTTTTTTTGTTTTGATTATCGCTAGTCATGTCATTACGGCACACAACACTCGTACACACGTCAAGCTGTAAGTACCTATGTACTACATAATAAATGTCCCGTTACTCTTGTTTATAATTATAATGGAACGCAAAAGTTTAAAATCTTATATTAAACTTTCATCCATCCATCCATACTTAGGTACAAACTTTCACATTTATAATATTAGTAGGACTTCCACGGGAACGGGCACCACAGTTAGTAGTGAGTTAATAAAAGCACAAAGTAGGTATTAGATACCGGCAACCGCCCGCGTAGTTAGCTACGCAGGCGGTTGCCGGATTAAAGTGTAGAAAACTTACAGGAAAAAAATTCATATTAAAAAACCACGAGCTCTGCAAGTAACTTTCAGGCGGGATTCGAGCCCGCGCCCCCAGGTATCCGTCCCGATGCTCTGATCAAAACCTGTAGAATACCTACCAGTTTCTGCAACTCCTCGCGACGAGCTATAGCTACACGAAGTTGCTCGCATTTGGTGGACAGGCGCTCTTCGATGTTGGCCGTGTCACTCACATACCGCTGCCTCCAATATTGTAACGACTCTTCGCGTTCCTATAAAAAGACAATAACAATATACCTAATTCAGTGTATTTTATTTTGGTTGTTGTTTTCCTGAACAGTCTAAACTGTGCAGCTATGAAGGGGCAGAATTGTTCATTACTACTCTAGTGTACAAGCAAACCCTATTTACCTAACTGCTATTTTAAGTAAGAGCCATGATGTTTATTTTCAAGTCTCTATATCTTTAACTTTAAAGTAAGTCCTCATCCAGAACGCGCATTTGAATGAGCAAGATTTTAGATTTTTTGGCCTCGAGCCTTAGGCACAGAATTAATAGTAGTACAAGTAGGTACCATAGGCTATACCGACTGTAGTACCTACCTACAAACAGACTTATCTTAATTTATTTATGTATTAATAAATTGAAACGAACAAAAAGGGCCCGTATTTGCAGCTCACAAGCTTTGACCAACTCCGTATGCACTCGGTCTTCGTGGTCGGACTTCGGTGGGGTCGCTCGCGGCACTAATTCCAACTGCAGCTCTAGTGACTAGTTAGATCGTGGCGAGCGAATAGCCACTTCTCGAAGCATTCGGAGGCTTGGAGTTACTTCTTTACTAAATAATTGGGCTAACCTGTATCTGCAACTTAAAGAGTTTGATCAACTCCATATTTACCCGGTCTTCGTGGTCGAACCTTGGCTGAGCTGCTCGGGGCTCTGATTTCAACTGCAGCTCTAGTGACTCGTGGCGAGCGAATAGTCAGTTCTCGGAGCATTCGGAGGCATGGATTGTTTTACTATGGCATGGAGCTACTTCTGTACCTACTAAATACTTGAACTAACCTGTATTTGCAACTCATAGGCTTTGATCAACACCATATGTACCCGGTCTTCGTGGTTGAACCTTGGCGGAGCTGCTCGGAGCTCCAATTCCAACTGCAGCTCTAGTGACTCGAGGCGAGCGAATAGCTATATCTCGAAGCATTCGAAGTTCGGAGGCATGGAGCTACTTCTGTACTAAATACTTGAACTAACCTGTATCTGCAACTCATAGGCTTTGATCAACTCCATATTTACCCGGTCTTCTTGGTCGAACCTTGGCGGAGCTGCTCGGGGCTCCGATTCGAACTGCAGCTCAAGTGACTCGTGGCGAGCGAATAGCCACTTCTCGAAGCATTCGGATCCATGGAGCTACTTCTGTACTAAATACTTGAACTAACCTGTATCTGCAACTCATATAGGCTTTGATCAACTCCATAATATGTACCCGGTCTTCGTGGTCGAACCTTGGCGGAGCTGCTCGGGGCTCTAATTCCAACTGCAGCTCTAGTGACTCGTGGCAGCGAATAGCCACTTCTCGAAGCATTCGGAGGCATGGAGCTACTTCTGTACTAAAAACGTGAACTAACCTGTATCTGCAACTCATAGGCTTTCATCAACTCCATATGCACCCGGTCTTCGTGGTCAAACCTTGGCGGAGCTGCTCGGGGCACTGATTCCAACTGCAGCTCTAGTGACTCGTGGCGAGCGAATAGCCACTTCTCTACATAGCAAAGGCGGGCGTTTGCATTTTGGAGATCATCCTTTAGGAAAAAAGAAAAGTAAAGTAGGTATACTTCTAAACGTTATTATCATAAATATCTTACTGATATTATAAATGCGAAAGTTTGAATGTGCTACCCAGATATTTGAATTTCTAGATAGGTACTGATTGAACTCAATCCAACCAATCACAGTGAAACGGCTGAACGGATCTAGATGAAATTGGGCACAGAGAAAGATTAGGTAATTATAATCTAGAGCTATAGCATATAGGCTACTTTTAACTCTGGCAATGTGATTTATTTTAATTTTTTTCTTTTTTGCATTCACAATGCAAATTTTATTATTGAAAAATGGAAAATGAAGTATTTAGAAAAAATCGACCCCCCTCACAACCATCCCATCGGAGCTGGTTGTGAGAGGGGTAGATTTTTTCTAAATACTTCATTTTCTATTTTTCTGGCAATGAGTCTTATTCCCACGGGAAAACATCGTGTAGTGCACGGAAACTAGTATTTGATAATTTCACAACACTTTACACTTCACCATGGCGAATTGTCCGTGTGCTATTCCCTATGCGAAGAGTATTCGTCACTCTTTATGAGATTTCATGACTAACTTGACAACCGTCACTCCTGGGGATGCTAATAGTGGTTATTTTAACTAATCAAACAATTTTAACAATCAAGCAAAACAGTTATCTAGCTATTCTTGAGAGCGCTGTGAATGCGCACATTTTCGTAAAGAAACTGTAAAGCTTGTGCTGTAAATTGCCGTTAAGCTGCTATCCGCTAAAGTTATACTTTAACGTCATCATAAATTACCTAAGTATAATAATAGGTACCTATACAGTATGTAAACGATCGAAAGGCAAACCTTAAAATAATGTATAAAACGGGTACCTATAATACAATGGCACCCTTTTTAAATACAATTTAATTTCGTTTATTTTTCAATTTTAGTAAATGAAATAGTTTACCTCTTTATCATCAGGCGGGTAATGATTTTAGTAACACCCTGTGGTGCAAATTTGTCATCACTTTAAGAGCAGTACGTACACCTATATGTGTAGCAAGCTTTTCTGTTCCGGTGATTATCTTTGGAACTAAAACAGTTTTCATACTACAGTCCATTTTGACAGCTAATTTGGTATTGCAAGTGGCTCCTCTGTCACGGCTGTCACCGGAACAGGAAAGCTTGTGGCACTGTACCTAATCATCTCTGAAATTTTTGTCAAAATATCATAGACAACGCGTTGTCTAAAACGAAAAACTTATTTTACAGAACAGTAAAAACAGAAAAAACCTTTTTTCTGTTTTGTATTTCTGACTGAGGAGATTTGTTAGAGTAAAACTTCAAAGAGAGTAAGTAATGAGTTTGATGTTTTCAATTGATTGATATGTGTTTTCATCTATTTTTCTTTGTTCAATGTGTTTTACTGTGTTCAGTTTAAGTTTCACGAAATGATTTCGTTGCTTGAACTACCGCGATAGGACTCGTTAGTGTTTAGTGTGATTTGCTGTTTCAGAAAAGATTTGTTTAAAAATTTAAAATGCCTTTGGTTATGTAAGTTGTACTTACTTATTTATTATTTTCTTCTTAAAATAAGGTGCAGTATTATCCTGTGTTTCTCTGACGACATATCGAACTACATCGCATTTAACATAATGAACTAATGATATTTAAGTTGTTGTCACTCGTCAGTGACTGCAACTTAAGTCACTATCGTGAGTATCGAGACGTCATTGTTGAGATTGTAAACAAAGTTCTACAGGGAGTTACATTTATTATTTATTTTTAACGCTGTCTATAAAATGTTTCCAGATTTCAGTAAGTTCGGTTCCAAATTCATATTTCTCTTCTTAACATTATCGGGTTTTATTATTTGCCTTTCGATCGTTTACATACGTATAGGTATTCGTATATAGAGCAGAATTTTAGGTACCTATCTGTTGTTTTTAGCGAAGCGACGGTAATTAATTACATACTACGCTCTACTACAAGAATGCCAAGAATATAAATTCATAAAGCCATCAAACAGAATATGGCTCTTGTTCACCAACCGTTGGTTAACCCATACAAACACCAATCATATGCGAGCATTAAATTTTAATCGGACCGTTAACGTAACCGACTTTTGGTGAACAGTAGCGCCGTAGCAAACCAACCCAGGCGTAGTTTTGGAGTACCTACCTACAAAAATAAAGTTAGGTATAAAATACTTTAAACCTTCATCTTATCACGAAGAATTGCTATTTTTCGGTCAGCACTGTGCAACTCTTGGACCCATTGAGATTTTTTCACTGTTAATTCGTTTACAATCATAGCACGAGAACTGAGATAAAGAAGAGATTATTAATTTTAAAGACTCACACTGCGTTTTTTTGTAGCGCTGTCAATGAGCTTTTTTTGCAGCGCTACAGAAAAACTCAGTGTGCATGCATAGGCACTAACTGGAACTGGTATTACTTATTTACTAAAGAGATACGTGAGTTAAAGTTCTATTCTATAAGTAAACACGAGTAAGTATTTTTAGTAGGTAATAAATATTAATGTAACATAGCTACAAGTCTAGTCTAGTCATAAATCATCCATTCTTACTGTCCTATGTGGTCATAATCCGACCGCAATTTGACAGGGTAAGAAGCATGCTTATGAAGAACGTCCACAGCCTGCTGAAGAGAAGAATACTCTCCATTTTCCACAATTTCCACTAACGTTCTTGAAATAACATCTTTTATAGTTTGTCTGGAACATGAAAGTTTAAAAATAATTATATAGGGCAAAAGCCCCAGTTTTGGCTGCTGCTCCGGTTTTGGCCACTTTTTGTTTTAAAGTTATCTTAGGTAATAACTTTTAATTATTTTAATTTAATTTAATTTAATTTTATTTAATTTTATTTATTGTGACAACAACAGCCATACTTAAACTAGAAAGTTTTGTTTTTTTTTTGTCAGTTGCAATAGAAAGAAGGGATTTTAAGTTGATTGAAACAATCATTAGAATTCCATGTGATTTTTTTCGATATTTTTTTCATACAACGCTACGTTTTGTTTAAAAAAAAAATTGTATGAAAATTTTAAGAAAGTTGAGGATTAAAGTTATCTATACTAATATTATAAGGAGGAAAGATTTGATTGTTTGTTTGTTTGTTGTTTGCATGGACCGATTTAAAAAAGTCTTTGACCATTAGAAAGCTATATTCTTCCCGAGTGACATAGGCTATAATTATTTTATCCCGAAATTCCCACGGGAACGGGTACCACGCGGGTGAAACCGCGAGGATCCGCTAGTTACCTATGTATAAACCTTTGTTTTAACAATTAAATTTCTGTATGGCAATCAATTAGATTCTGGCATTGATGTAAATTAGAATATATTGATTTAACCTGAATTTTGTTTTGATTTTTCGCTATACTTCCTTTCGGCTATTAATAAGTGGCCAAAACCGGGGCAGTTTGGTATCTTTCGCACATTTTGTGTTATATACTTACGAAAAATCTATTTTTAACCGACTTCAAAAATTGATATTGTATTAAATTTGAAAGATGTATCTTTTAAGGTAGAGGTAGATAACTTTTCTATCAATTCAAGATATTATGATTCTTATCATACCTAAGAGATCATTTACCAGTAAGTTCTTCAAAGTGAAAGAATCCTTAAAGTGGCTACAAAGGGGTCTCCTGCCCTAGTCAGCGCCATCTATTTTTACACCTGGGATTGAAACTTACCGGTCTCTCTCGAACTTGTGACGTTGAGCTTTCTGTGGTTTGTATTCGTGTTGCTTTCGAGCTCGTTGTTCAGTAGTGCCCTCTATACACAAAATTCGAAAGTTAATTCGTTTACTTATAGTCCTGGAGATGGCTTTAGAGGGAACACATATTAATACCCACCGTTCCAAATTGTCTAAAGATAAATAGGGTAGAAGCGGTATATTATGTTGTGACCTGATAAAATAATATACGTTTTGCAATTATTGTTTAACTTTGTCAGTAAAGTTAAGCTAAATTATTTTAACCAATCCGGTTCGAAGGACCATTTTTTTTGCTAAATTGTAATTAGTTATTAGTTATTTTTTTATTAAATTATTTTTACGATAAAAGAATGTAACACTATATTATAAAGTTCTTTGTGTTTTACTGCTATTGCTCCGTGCTGCTCTCCCGTTATTTGTGGGTCAATCAGGTTATCTTACAAACTTACCTAGGATTCGCATTTGCAATAGAACCACTTCTAAAGCCAACGCAAATAATAATCCTTCCATTCTGTAGGACGTCTGAAAGAATTAAAATGATCCCTTATTTACTATTGCATAATATTATATGCGTACCGATAGCGTAGCTTCATTGACGTTCACAATTTAGTGCTGTATCAGCCTAAAATGAATAAATGGTTTTGAATTTTGAATTTTATAATATAAAATAATTAAATATAAATAATGACGATCAAGTATAAATAATTTAACATATGACTAGTAAGCCGTCGTCGCCGCATATTATATTAAGTTACTCTATGGTCGCCGCACACGAGCCACACGCGACAGTCACAAACGCCGCCACTTGAAGCTAGAAGAAGAAACAAATGACGACTAGTAAGATGGACTAAGATGGACAAACAAACAAACAAATAAACAAACACACTTTTACATTTATAATATAAGTATGGATAGTAGCATGGATGTTGAAGTCAATCAGCTTTGAAGCTTGGAAGCTCCCGGCTACTTCCCGTTTCTCGATTTGTTCCGTGTAATCGAAAAGTTGGAACTTGATAATGAACCGAGATCCAACGAAACACTCTCCGCAGGGATTACCTACCTACTCATTGGTAGGTAGGTATATCCCGATTTTTTAATTGAAATTGGCATCATAATGACAAATTGCAACGGTTACTACAGTTTATTATTGTTGCATTCCGTTTATAGTCATTCTGTACTAAAACAGATGTAGGGCAGGAAACCCCTTTGTGGCCACTATAAAGATTTCACTTTTAAGCACTAAGTACTAAATGGTCTTAGGTATTAAGACATAAATTACATCTTAAATTTTAGAGAATTTATCAACCTTTAAAGTTAGGTACTTACATTTTTCAAATTTAAAAAGTACAATAGTCTCTTATATACAGGTAGTAAAAAAAACAGTACAGAGATTTTAGGGGATGATAGTGTCCATCAATACGAACAATTTTCACTATGGGGCCAACAACGGAATCGCGAAAAAAAATCTGCTGTTCCATACATTTCAGCCGAGTCGATGTTGTACCTACTTTTGTATGGAACAGCTGATTTTTTATTCGCGATTACGTAGTTGGCCCCATCCATAGTGAAAATTGTTCGTATTGATGGACATTATCATCCTTAAAATCTCTGTACTGTTTTTTTTACTACCTGTATAATACAAAATGTGTGAGAGTTGTCAAATGCCACGGTTTTGCCCACTTATTGATAGTCAAACTATAGCGAAAATACATAATTATACGGTAACTGACCCAAATGCTAGCACTGCACCAAATAATCAGCGCTCCGAATAAATAGTAAAATTATAAGGTGTGCACTAACTAATTTGAGCTACCACTTTGGAAAATAAATAAATTGATGTTTTGAGAATCCTACTCCCGGCAATACCATACTTTCCGACTTATAAATGGCGAAAAAATTGTGATCAAACGTTTGTATCCTGCAGTTTGTCCTGTTTTTGCCAGTTCCTTGTGATCGAAGGTAAGTTTATGTATTTACATTTTATACTATATTATATCTTTTAGATATTTTATACTGAAACTTTTGATTTCTCTGATTTATAAGATAGTTTATGAGGACAACCTGAAAAGAAGAATTTGCGGTTATGGTGATATATTGGTAAAAATGTGGTGCTGATATATGGATCCACTATTTTGCGAATTTCTAATTATCAGCACTGGTGCTGATAAATAGAAAATAGTACCGTAAATACCTACTTATTCCATTTTTTAGCATACCGTGTCTATTATATAAGTTTTATAATAACAAATTTCTTAAAATTTTCATATAAGTAAACATTTTTCAAAACAGAAAATGATGTTTATTGAAAATAAGTATGCCATAAGGGATTCGAACTATTGTTATCTATTATTACCTTAAAAGACCTTATTTTAATTGCCATTGGCAAAAATGACAAAAAATTACTTAGAAAACGTTTAGAACAAAAAGTGGCCAAACCGGTAGAGGCCAAAACCGGGGCTCCTGCCCTACTTATTGCGATTTGAAATTCATTTTTTTTATTATATATGTACTTGTTGTAGGGCCCTCGCGTAACCTTATACCTACCACAAAACTAGGTAAATCCATAACTTGAAAACTTAATCGATTTCATTCATTTATGTTTTTTCAAAGTTTTCTATTATTCTGTAGACTGTTCTATACGACGGAAACAATATAATTATGAAAAACGCACAAAGCGGGGTTCGCCATGAGTCATGACGCGAATGCAGCTAGGTAGTTACATTACCTACATGTCACTGAAAAACTATATTTACGTGCAATTGTTAGATACATATAACAGACATAAATATTAATAGTTACCTAAGTAAAACAACCGCTTTTTTTGATTTAACAAGCAACTGTCTAATTCTACCTAATTTATTAATTGACATGGGATTTCTAGGGCTAAGCAGTGTTGAGAGGTCCCAGTTAAAAAGGTGGTAACGAACCGAGTATACCTAGCCTAGTTGTCCCGAGAGATACCGATTGGTTTTATCACTATCAGAAATTCTATTGTCAGGCTTTACTACCATTTTATGATGCCGCTTTTGTCGAAATAAGAATCACTAGATTCATGTAGGTACTAATAAAACAAATGAACATCTCGCTTGTTATTTTATGTCTTGACAAACGTACCAAAAAACATGGAAGAACAACAGTTTCTTCGAATTTCCCATCTAAAAAAGTTACCTATTGCACAGATAATATAATACTATACTAGTCCTATTGATTAAATTAGAGTTCAAACAAGTTATTTGATTTTTACTTTAAAAACTCATTTATTTAGGTAGTTTTGCTAGGCATGTACGTACATTTGCATTATAGTCTATTTATTTCTACGCAGAATTTTGTTATTAGTTGTATTATTATTATACCTAGCATGTAACTAAAAATATGTAATTGGCATAGTAATGAGAGGGGTCTCTTCTATGACAGGTTTTTTCGAACTTACAAGAAGAGATCCACACATTTGTAAACACCATTTGTGTTAAAATAAAGAGATTTTTGTTTTTTTTTTTTATTGATTATCTTAAATAGTAGATTGTATTACAAGGGAGCAAAATAACATATTTACGGCGAGGGCGCTATTTTGAATCCAGAGCGCAGTGAAGGATTTCTAAAGTAGAATCCTGAACGCAGCGAGGGATTCAATATACGTCGCCCGAGATGAAAATAATTTTGCGGCCGAGTAATACACTCTACTTTTCATTTCGAATATAAGGAAAGTAAATACACTCTGCTTTTCATCCCCCTCTATAAGAAAAGCAATAAAGACAACTAAAACTATCTAGAAAAATAAAAGAAAGGTGGCGGGGGGCTTCGCTTTCTCTGTTTTTTCTATAATAGGTATATAAAAAAATTTAAGTTTCGAAATAAGAAAAAAAAATGTTTGAACAAAAAAAAAGATTTTTGAATAAATTTTTTTTTTTTTAACAATTAAAATTTTTTTTTTATATGTCTATCGGATGCCTCCTAACTATCTCCGGAGTACCATAGGTGGTTGAAAATTTTGTTAGATTTTAGCTACGCTACGAGACGCACCGTTTTTGAGATATTCTTGTTTTTATAAAAAAAAAAAAAATTTTGCAAGTCCCGTTCCCCATACAAAATTAGTTGAAAACTTTTTCATTGCCGATGAGGTAACTCTATGGTTGACTGTAACCAAATTCAGTTCTATTCTTAAAATTCATTTCCACCCTAGGGTCCAACGGATAGTTTTGGACCCGCTGCTCAGTTTAAATATACATCACTTTCCGAATCTGAGAGATGAAAAATACTTACTAATAGCTGCCCAAATCAATGAATGCCACATAACAGTTACATCAACTGCTGATTTTGTTACGGTCTTCACTGCATGTTGTCCATAGTTATCTGAAATATTTATGGTTGCCGTTGCTAACGCCTCGTTTGGTCGAATATTGGTGTTTGTAGTGTTGCTAACCTAATACTATTTCATCAACTTAACTACAGTGCCACAAACTTTGCTGTGCCGGTGGCCAAAATGTGAAACTAACGTGATTTTTTTAAATGTCATTTTGCTGTCAAGTTGATGTCCAACCATAGCGCTGCTGGCGGCTGAAGTTCTTAGAAGTCAGGGCCGGTTAAATTACTACAAAAAAAAGGAAAAACGTACGTAGCGCCGCTGTCACCGGCACAGAAAAGGTTGTGGCACTGTAATCTATAATAATACTAGCTTTCCGCCCGCGGCTTCGCCCGCGTGAACTGCACGACGTTATCCCGCGGGAATGTGATATTTTTCCGGGATAAAAAGTAGCCTATGTTCCTCTCCAGGCTACAAAGTATCTATGTTCCAAATTTCAGCCAAATCCGTTCAGCCGTTTTCGCGTGATTGAGTAACAAACATCCAAACATCCAAACATCCAAACATCTAAACTTTCACATTTATAATATTAGTAGGATATATAAAATTCAAAGTCCTGACTGACTGACTGACTGAGATATCAACGCACAGCCCAAACCGCTGAACCTAGAGACTTCAAATTTTGCACATAGATACATTATACAGTGTAGACATCCAATAAGAAAGGATTTTTGGAAATTCCACCCCTAAGGGGGTGAAATAGAGGATGAATGTTTGTATGAAAGTCCTTCAGTTTTGAAGTTAGGATCTTCAAACATTGTATTTAGGATGGCAATTGAAAATTAATATTTACCTGTGTCAGCGTGTTTGACAATTCCACCCCCGAAGGGGTGAAAAGGGGGATGAAATGTTGTATCTGGAAAGTCCTTCATTATAGAATATTATGATACAAGTGAGCTTAAGTTGCTCATTATACACGAGGCTGTGGGTTGCAGCCCGAGCCGCAGGCGAGGGCGTAAATCAGCCGAGTGTCTAGTGAGTAAGTTGCTCACGAGTTTCATACGCACTTTTTCAACACACTTGCGAGGAAAAACATACATTTATTGCATACATATTGTATTAACCTAATATTAACTAAGGGAAAAAGCGCATTGATTACATACAGCCATACAGCCTACTTCAAAATAATTAAGTATAATAATAGTGATAAAATGCAAATGTTTTATAACAAATTATTGTGAATTATAAATAATTTGATAATAATATACTTAATTATGTTTTTTGTCTTAATTAGGGACACATTTATTTATTCTAAAAACGTAAATGGATTTTCAGCCGTATAAAACCTCTTTGTTGTTACAAAAAAAGAACTGTATCTATTACCCGCTGAAATTGAAAATGCTCTGTTGACTCGCATATAACTTGCAGTTAGGTACTAACTTAACTTTGTAGGGATACTGTATTACCCAGTTAAATTGAAAAGTCTCTGTTTACTCGCATATAATTTGCAGTTAGGTACTTACTTAACTTTGTAGGGATAATTCTATTACGCAACTAGTACTGTAATATTATTATGCACGCGTGGGTTATAGTTCGGTTTATGGCCCTAAGATCGATGTAATAAGGCTCACTTTATGAGCAAGTGTGTTGAAAAATTTATTATTTAGGCCGGAAAGTAAAACAAATAAGCAAACACATATTTCGTATTTATTCGAAAATCAACCCCTTAAAGGTTAAATGGGATAAATAAACCTAAAAATCGATATGGATGTCGTTATTGAGGTTTTATGGGATGACGATTGCAAAAATGGCATTCATTTTGATGTTCACGCTGAACATGATTCAACCCCTAAAAGGTTGAAATAGGGGTGAAGTTTTGAATGAAAAATCAGGGGGTAAAATAGACATTTCAACTTGAAACTTTGTAGGCTTACGTCTTAAGGCGATACTCGGAAAAAATGTGCTGAAGCGAGATAGCAATGAGAAAACGACGCGCGCGGGAGCGAGACCGATTTTGCAGATTAGGCAAAAAAAACACAAAATCACTCCGTATTAAAAAAATACAGCGATTTTTAAAAAAATGCTTCTATACGATCCTCAATATTATTGGTGTCCACTAATTAAACCAATGTCCAACAGTGTAAGTAACCCCGTTTAAGAATAATCTTCACTTTTCGTATTTTTTAGAGGTCTTTTCGAAAAGAAAAAGTATCGAGGCAAAATCATAAAATCGTGTTTTTGAAACTATACGAATCTAGATAAAGGTATGAAGAAATATATATCTTATTACCAGATTTGTAACAACTGTAACCGTCCTATAGTTTTAAATCAAAAAGTCCATACTTTTCCGAGTAGCGCCTTAAAACTAATAGGCAACCCATTTCGTAATTTTTCGAAAATCAAACCCAGGGGGTAAATAGGGTATAGAAGCCTAAATCATCTAAAGTACCCTAAAAGTTCTTGGTACCTAAGCTACTCAGAACTAGCTTTTTGATTGTGAAACAGACGCTTATTATTTACTAGCTTCCGCCCGCGACTTCGTCCGCGTTCACATTCGAGAAAATACTTAGGGGACCAATAACCAGAAATGAAAAGTATTCTGTACTATTTCATAAAAATCCGATCAGCCGTTTTTACGTGATTAGGCGGCGGATCACCAAGCGAGCAGCCTCGTGCGAGGCCCACCGCACGTGGCAAACGTTCTGCCTCGCGTGAGGCTGCTCGCTTGGTGAGGGAGGACCCGCCTAATCACGTAAAACGGCTGATCGGATTTTTATGAAATTAAAACATAGAATACTTTTTATCCTGGATATTGGTCCCCTAAGTATTTTCTCGAATGTATGTCCACGCGGACGAAGTCGCGGGCGGAAGCTAGTCTTATATATAAAAATGAATCGCAAAATGTGTTGGTAAGCGCATAACTCAACAACAACGCCTGGACCAATTTGGTCATTTTTTTTTAAATGTTCGTGGAAGTCCAAGGAAGGTTTTAACGGTGAGAAAATAGGGGAAGGAGGGGTAAGTAGGAGTAGAGTAGAAGTAGGGTAGGGTAAAGGTAGGGTAGGGTAGGGTAGGGGTAGAGTACGGGTAGGGTAGGGTGGAGAAGGGGATAGGGCCACGGGAACGAAGTCGCGCTGGTCAGCTAGTTGAATAATAAAAATAACAATTAAAAATTTATGTTTTTGATTAAAATCGGTATGTTCACGCCGCGCGCGAGCGGTCAGTTGTAGGATTCATTCGTTATTCGATCTGTTCGCCGCCAACCGCCGTCCGCGCAACATCGCGCTCAGTTCGCCGTAAGCCGCCGGGAGGCGAGGTTGTGTGTTCCTGTAGCGACGTGCCGCGCCAGGAAACCTACCTGTATTGTGACCGAGATTTCGAGTTTTTTGCACCTACGCGTGCACCGGTCGGGGTACAGACTTGTGACCCGTGTGTGTTCGCCTTGAAAAGCGCCGGGAAAGTTTTAGCTGTTTATAAGAGTGTTAGCTATAAGAGTTTTCCCATCGGGGGTTGGGTGAAGATCGATTTGCCAGGCGCGCGCGCCGGCGAGACAGCGATCAGCCCCCCTGGATTACGGACAGTATCTTCTAGTGAAGGTAGGACTAGCTTTTAAGTAACTTAATTTTGCATGAGAAACATCCGTTTCAATAAACTGTGGAACACAGTAGATGGTCATCACAATTGTGCCTGATCATATTTTGGTAGCAGAGCTTAGTTGATATAATTAATTTTCATATTAAAATTAACTACATAAAATTTCATAGTAAAAATAAAATTATTTTTTTTTGTTAAAATCTCGAGGGTATTCCGAGACGATTTGAAGTACTAAGAAATTGTTCTAGTAAATTCTCGAAGCGAATGTTTCTCACTTGGTGGATCCGATAATAGATAGACACTTATATAATTGTGGTCACATACTAGTGATTTGATACGAGTTTACTCGCCTAGATGTGTATATTTTTTTTTGTGTGTCCGGATTTATTTGACGAATAGTTTCGTTCGAAAGTGTTGTTTATTAGTACCACATACTAGTGTTTGTTCCGAGTCCGCTTGCCTAGTTAAAAAAGTGGAACTAGTTTTAATTATTAGTAGTATTAAATTACGAGTATTATTATTAAAAATAGTTTTGTTTTTGTTTGTTGATAACGGTTTAGTAGTTGATTTGCGAGGTTGACCTGGCCGTGCCGTGTATGCCATACCGTTTATCCTATACCGTTTTGTTTATACCGTTATATTGTTAGCCCTTGAAATTGGTAAGTTGTTAATAATTTATGAAAATAGTAGGGTCCGTGTATGTCGTCCGAATTTTAATTGTGTTTTATATTATCGTGACGCGACCTATTTCTATTGTTTTTTTTGTTGATGTTTACCACTTTTATATTTCTTTGTTTGCTTTGTTTATTAAACGGATTATAAATGGCTCCTACGAATCCGCCCGCCGTATCCAGGGCTGGCATCCAAGGAGTTTTGCGTTGGCTTGCTTGTGCGGTCACATTAATAGACCGAGCCGACCGGGTAGGCGCGTTGCTAGCTCGGTATGGCGGGCTGGCAGCTCGGCTGCAAGACCTGGAGCGCCACGCCATGGAGTGTCGCGCGTATTATTTGGAGAACCCCCCAGCTGATGATGCCGTGTCGGAACAGCTGGAGCAGGATGTAGCCCAGGCCTATGAGCTGGCTGACCAGTTCACGGAGGCAGCTGAGAGGGCCCTGGCTGTTCGGAAGGGGGAGCCGGTTTTGAGCGGGGAGGTCAAACCTACCCCGACGGCGTTGCTAGGCCGATTGCCTACGTTGGAGATTCCCACTTTTAATGGGGATCTGTCAGCCTGGATGGGCTTCATTAACTTGTTTGACAGCTTAGTGGATTCACGACGGGACTTATCCCCTAGTGAGAAGTTGGCCTATTTGCGCTCCTCCCTGCGAGGAGAGGCCAGCGCGGTAATCCAGCACCTGCTCATCAGCGACGACAACTACCAGGTGGCTCGCCAGCTTCTGGTTAGCAGGTACCAGAATGTCCGGTTACTGGCGGACACCCACGTGGCCACGATTTTGGCCCTCCCGCGAATCACGCGGGTACACCTGTTACGGAGGGAGTTGCTGAACCCGCTACTGTCAGCGGTCAACTCCCTAAGGCGATTGGACCTGCCGGTGGATCAGTGGTCCTTTATACTGCTGCACATAGTCCTCGCCAAATTGCCCGCTGAAATGAAGGGGCGTTTCGAGCAGAGGTACGGAGGCGACAGCGCCTCGTATCTCCCGCCCTTCGCGGACCTCCTTCGTTTTTTGGAGGACGAATGTAGGGTGACGGACCACCTGGAGCCCGCCCCGGTTCCAGGTGTTGGTCGTATGGTGGCGGCGAGGGAACAGCCCCGTCGCCCGACCAATCGGTATGCTGCCTTCCAGCAGTCCCCTCCCCCCGCACCGAGTGAGCGGTGCAGGTATTGCAGGGGAGATAGGCACGTGGTGCACGAATGTGCCAAATTTAGAGGCCTCCGCCCAGAGGGACGGAGGGCCGTTGCGAGACAGCGCCAATGGTGCTATAGGTGTTTGGGGGGACACATGCAGTCGGCGTGTCCCCAGACAGAGGATTGTCGTCTTTGCGGAGGGAGGCATCACCCCCTCCTTTGTTTGGACCGCAAGGACGCCGGGAGCGACCGGGGTTCGAATTCCTCGCGCACGGGCGGGGGCCCGGCAGCCCGGAACCGGTCCCCTAGAGATTCGGCGGGGCTTAGCCCCCCCGTTCAGTCCCCCCCGGAGAGGGGGAACTATAGGAGAGACGCCCCCGCCACGGGCGGGGGTAGGGGGGTACCACAAGAGTACGCCACGGTGGCGATGGGCACGGGCCCTATTTGCTACTCCCCCCCCCTAATGGAGAGGCCTCGATTGGGGTACTATGCACCGAGGCACGCCCCACACGGGTATTACCCTGCACCTAGGAGTGCTGTTGGTCGGGGCCAGTATGTACCCGATTGGGACCCGCTCGCCCGGTACGAGCGTCCCACATTTGGCGCGCCGACTCAGGCGCGAGGGGGACAAGTACCCCCCCAAAATTTTTAATGGCGCCCCTGTCGGACCCAACCACCCCTCCGGAGCTTGTGCTGTTGCCAACAGCCTCCGTGAATGTTTGGGGACCTAAGGGCAATGTTGTCACGGTGCGTGCCCTTTTGGACTCAGGTGCCCAGGGGTGCATAATGTCTAGGTGGCTTGTCCGACAGCTGGGTCTTTTGCTTGTGCCGCATCACGAAGCGGTACGGGGGGTGGGAGACTCGCGGATCCCTGATCCGATTGGTCGAGTTGAGTTCTCCTTCTCCCCCCACTTCACGCCAAGGCCGAAGATCGGTGCTTCGGCGATAGTTTTTGATAAGGTGGTTGGACCACTCCCGCAAGTGCGAGTGCCGCCATCCACGATTGAGCTGACGTCTGGACTGGCTTTGGCTGATCCTTCCTTCCACCGACCGGGCCCAATACACTTGTTGATTGGTGCGGATGTCCTCGGTCGTGTACTGTGTGGAAGCAAGCGAGTTTTGCAGACAGCCGATCTTGTCGCCTTGTCCTCGTCGCTGGGTCATGTGGTGATGGGAAAGGTACCACAGACACCAGAGACCCCGTCGGTAGACCGCCAGACCATTGTCGGTTCTACTTTGTCCGACGTTCTCCAAAAGTTTTGGGAGGTGGAGGAACCTCCCACTGCCAAGCGGTTGGATCCGTTAGCCGAGGAGTGCGAATTGTTCTACCAGAACAACACTGGGCGCCTCCTCTCGGGTCGCTTGATTACCCGCTTGCCCTTCTTGGCGGTTCGCCCTCCTTTAGGGAGCTCCCGACCGATGGCCGAGAAGAGATTGTTGTCCATGGAGCGTAGGATGGCCAGGGATCCCGCATTCAAGGAGAAGTATATAGACTTCATGCGGGAGTATTTGGACCTTGGGCACATGTCCATCTCGCAGTTGGACTGGCGTAATGTGGAACATTACTTCCTGCCACACCACGCTGTTTTGAAGACTTCCAATGGGAAGATCCGCGTGGTCTTTGATGGTTCAGCGCCCACGTCAACCGGAGTGTCGTTGAATCAGTGTCTGCATGCGGGGCCGAAGTTGCATCACGATGTCTGTGATGTTTTAACCAACTTCCGCCGGCACGCTGTCGTCTTTGTGGCCGATATCCGCATGATGTTCAGACAGACCGTGATTCACCCGGAGGATAGACGATACCAGCTCATCCTTTGGCGTGAGGATCCCCAGGATCCGATGTTGGCTTACGAGCTGAACACCAACACTTATGGTTTGCGGTCGAGCCCCTTTGTGGCGATCCGTTCGCTTTTGGAGCTCGCAGAGCGCGAACGGCTACGCTATCCCCGGGCATCTGCTCTTATTGAGGGGGGGGCCTTATTTGTCGACGATATCTGCACGGGGGCCTCGAGCTTAGATGAGGCTCTCGTCTTACGTGAGCTGGTGGCTATGAGTTGCGGAAGTGGCTGTCTAACTCACCGGACCTATTGGCAGATTTGCCTAAGGACCACCAGCAAGAGCCGCTCCTCTTTGAAAATCCGGAGACTCCAGACATGCTGTCTGTTTTGGGAGTCCAGTATCGACCAGTCCCGGATTTGTTCACATATAGATTGGAACTGCCAGACCCAAAGGTCTGGACTAAACGCACGGTGCTGTCCACTGTAGCCCGTACCTTTGATCCGAACGGTTGGCTCAGCCCTGTAGTGTTTTCGATGAAGTGCTTCCTACAGGAGCTCTGGGCTGCGGAATTGTCCTGGGATGAGCCCCTCTCTGGTAGCCTCCTACGAGAGTGGGTGAGGTTCGTGTCATCCCTACCCGACGTCAATCGGGTTTGTATACCGAGGCAAATGCTGCCTTCGGGAAAGTTTAAAGCCTCCCTGCACGGCTTTTGTGACGCGTCCGAAAGCGGATACGCGGCAGCCGTTTACATCCGAACGGTGGATGCAGCAGGCGTTGTCGCCGTACACTTAGTTACGGCCAAGAGTAAGGTCGCCCCCCTTCGGACTAGGCTAACCATTCCGAAGTTGGAGTTGTCCGGCGCCACTCTCTTAGTACGGCTACTCAATCATGTTGCCGACACCTTGGGAAACGGTGTCGACTTGGAGTCGATACTTGCGTGGTCTGACAGCCAGGTCGTCCTTTGTTGGCTGAAGAGTTCAGTCCACACCCTTGAGGTTTTTGTGGCCAACCGGGTCTCACAAATTCAGACTTCAAAGGCCCCGTTGATTTGGCGCCACGTACCGGGCGAATTGAACCCCGCAGATTGTGCCTCCCGCGGCTGCGAGGCGCCTGAGTTAGTGGACCACCACCTATGGTGGAGTCCATCATGGTTGTTACGGCCTGAGCGCTCATGGCCTGCCACCCCGGCTGTGGCCAGAGTCCCAGACGTAGGCATGCGTGTTCACGCCGTGGAGACGGTGGCGACTCCGCAGATGGAGTTTTTGTTAGACCGCTACAGTTCTCTTGATAAGTTGCTCGGCGTGACTGCTTGGATGAGGCGCTTTGTGCGAAATTGTCGCCAGCCTCAGGAGAAATCGTTGTCTCCGGTCCTCGCCCCACAAGAGCGGCAAGACGCTCTGTTGCATTGGTTGCGAGTGACGCAACAGCGAGAGTTTGAACCGGAGCTGAAAGCCCTGCGCTCAAGTAAGTCCAAGTTGAAGGGACCCTTGGTGCGGTTGAATCCCTTCTTGGACAGTACCGGATTGCTGCGTGTCGGAGGTAGGCTCAGACATGCCAACCTGCCGTACGGATCACGCCACCCTTTGTTGCTCCCCAAGGATGGACCGTTAGTTAGACTGTTGATTACAGACCGACATGTAAAGAATGCTCATGCCGGTTGTAATGCTTTGACCGCGCTCCTCCAACGAGAGTTCTGGATTTTGTCAGCGCGGAGAATAATCCGATCCGTTATTTTTCGTTGTCTCCCGTGTTATCGTTTGCGCGCCGATACGATGCAGCCCCAGATGGGTGATTTGCCTGCCGATCGAGTGAACGAATCGATGCCCTTCTCAGGAGTTGGAACGGATTTTGCGGGGCCATTTACCGTTAAGACATCGCGGCTTCGTAATGCTAGAACGGAAAAGGCTTACTTGTGTGTATTTGTTTGTTTGGCCACTAAAGCGGTCCACCTGGAGGTGGTTAGTGCCCTCACCACAGAAGCCTTTGTAGCCACGTTGAATCGTTTTGTGTCTCGCCGCGGAATGCCGTCGTTAATCAGGTCCGATTGTGGAACCAATTTCAAGGGCACCGATAGGTATTTAAAGGAAGTTTGTGAATTTTTGGGTAGGAATAATTTTGAGATCGGATCCACACTCTCTCGCAGAGGGGTACGATGGCAGTACTCCCCGCCATCCTGCCCCCACTGGGGAGGGATTTTTGAAGCAACTGTAAAGGCCGCTAAAACTCACCTTCGTCGCGTTATTGGGGAGACGGTCCTCACGTTTGAGGAACTCGCGACCGTATTTTGTAAGGTTGAGGCGGTCCTCAACTCGCGTCCGTTGTGTCCGTTGTCTTCGGACGCGAATGATTTAGAGGCCCTTACGCCGGGCCATTTTTTGATTGGCAGACCGCTTAACGCCTTGCCGGAATATCCTTATTCCGAAGTGCCCTCCGGACGGCTCTCGCGATTTGAATTGCTCCAGCAGCTTACGCAGAGTTTTTGGCGCCGTTGGCATCTGGAGTATTTGCACATTTTGCAGCAACGCGTTAAGTGGTCGGATAGGACGACCCCACCCAAGACCGGAGACCTCGTGTTGGTAAAGGATCCAAACCTGCCGCCCCTCCGCTGGCGTTTAGGACGCATTGTTCAGCTTCATCCGGGGTCGGATGGTGTGCCCAGGTTTGCCGAGGTCCTGGTGGGGGACTCTGTTTTGAAGCGAGCGATCGCTACCCTCTCTCGCCTGCCCTTAGATTGAGTTGGCGGACAGTTTGCTACTGTCCGGGACGGGGGGATGTTCACGCCGCGCGCGAGCGGTCAGTTGTAGGATTCATTCGTTATTCGATCTGTTCGCCGCCAACCGCCGTCCGCGCAACATCGCGCTCAGTTCGCCGTAAGCCGCCGGGAGGCGAGGTTGTGTGTTCCTGTAGCGACGTGCCGCGCCAGGAAACCTACCTGTATTGTGACCGAGATTTTGAGTTTTTTGCACCTACGCGTGCACCGGTCGGGGTACAGACTTGTGACCCGTGTGTGTTCGCCTTGAAAAGCGCCGGGAAAGTTTTAGCTGTCTATTAGGGCATTGTGTAGTTATAAGAGTGTTAGCTATAAGGTTTTCCCATCGGGGGTTGGGTGAAGATCGATTTGCCAGGCGCGCGCGCCGGCGAGACAGCGATCAGCCCCCCTGGATTACGGACAGTATCTTCTAGTGAAGGTAGGACTAGCTTTTAAGTAACTTAATTTTGCATGAGAAACATCCGTTTCAATAAACTGTGGAACACAGTAGATGGTCATCACAATTGTGCCTGATCACGGTAAGTAGCCAAAATTTATTAATAATGAAAAGAGCATATTATAAAAAATCAAGTTTCACTACACACAATTCAAGGTAGGTAGGTATTCAACAGTCATACCTACACTACATTGTAGGTGTAGTCAGGGACAAATTTGGTGAAACACTTCTTCGTCCATTCAGTGAACCAGTTTTTCGCGTGGCTGGCATCTCACCGTTCACTTGCAGTCCCTATCTCTAATTCTTTATGCATCGTACTATCCTAGTTTAATACATTACCAAATAGTAAAAGGGTCTGCGCGTGATTGGCGAAGCACCAGCCACACGAAAAGAAGTAAGAAGTGGTTCACTGAATTTGTCCCTGACTGTACCTTCATTCATTCATTCATCTTGGTGTAATCCACAGAACACAGAAGTGTAATCAATGTTATTTGTTTCTGTTTTTAACTAACCGAGCTGTTTAAAAAAACAAAATAAGTAATTGTAGGGAGTGAAATTCAGGGTCACACACACGTACTTAAAGGTCGTCACAGACGGTGAAGATACTATAATATTTTATCTTAACATAGAATATCGCTCGCCATACAATTCAATGGACCATCACACACGCCGAAGATAACATATATTTTCATATTAAGTATCTTAAGATGCTAGGCGATACGGCAAAATATATATTTCGTATGTTAAGATACGGAAATATATATTTTGCATGTTAAGATACTATCTTAACATACGAAATATATATTTTGGATACGAAAAGATGTGTATACAGGTTGTCCCGTTTTCGGTGCTGGGCATAGAGAGAACTAGCGGCCCGCCCCGGCTTCGCTCGGGTGGACATTTATTTTTTAAACATTTTGGGATAAATACGAAAAAGCCAAAACATTTGTAACGATGCCGTTTCGTTACAGTCATTATGGATGGTTAGAAACTCCATAATGGCTGGAAAGTTTAATAGTTTTACGTACTGGCCATCAATTTTATGCTGTACCACTGTTCTTTCGTAATTCAAATTCAAATTCTTCGCTCCACGTGCCCTATTCAGCATTTTGATTCAGTCCTACCAGAACAATCAAGCTGAACAGAGCTCGCGTGCGAGCTAGCGTACCAAAAATTTATAAGTGAAATATAATAACTATAATAGCCAATTAATTAATTATAGTAACAGTTCCTATTCTTCATTTTCTTTCATATTTCTAATCCTTACTTCCTTACTTATATTATATTATAAATGTGTCTCTGTCTGTCTGTGTGTTACACAATCACACCTAAACTACTGAACCGATTTGAATGAATTTTGGTACTGAGATAGTCTAGAGCCTGAGAAAGGACATAGGCTACTTTTTATTCCTGAAAAATATCACCTTCCCGCGGGATAACGTCGTGTAGTACACGCGGGCGAAGCCGCGGGCGGAAGGCTAGTTTACAATATTTGATAAAACAACTCTCCAAGTGCTGAAACAATCTTTTATTCTCTACAACATCTTCTAATTGAATACTATGCGGTGACTTCCGACGTTCCGGCTAATGTACCGCTGGCCGACGAGGGGGTCCCGTAACACATTCATAATAAACGAAGAGTAAGTTTACACCTAGTTTAACCAAAAAGTTTGCTTAGAAGTAATGACGCTTTGAAATTGAAACGTCAAACGTAAGGAGTAGGTACCTACCTAATGATGATAGTAAGATTTTCTATCCAAACTGATCTACAGTTCGAATTAGCTATAGCAATTTTTATATCAAATTCCAGTCAGAATCATCTTCTGATGAACTGTCCAATAAGTCTAATAGCAAATCCGAATTGCTCATTTTGATCACCCTGTATAAGATGGTTTACAGAATATTCGTCCGCTACCTAGGACGGATATCAAGAGAGTGAAAAGATTCCAAAATATATCGTATCTTAACCGTGTGTGATAGTTTAAGATGCTATAATATTTTATCTTACGATATCTTAAGATAAAATATTATAGCATCTTCACCGTATGTGACGCGCTTAAAGATTGTAGAAAGCGAAAATAAGTCAGACTCGCCATGGACGCTATTATAACAAGTTAAGCTCTTGAAGTTTTAATAAATATAACTAAGGTGCTTCGGCTTAGCTGTTTCTTTATAAAACAACTAGCTGACCCGGCAAACGTTGTTTTGCCATATAAATTTTATTGGACACGAACTTCGTATCACCTGCCTGACACAATGTCACTTATTAAAAAAAAAGAAATCCTAACCGGCAAAAACATAAATGTCAGTGATTACATACTCTTTGACATACCTACCTTCTCTTTGGAAGCGGCTAAGAAATGATAGTTGTGTGAAGTATGACAGCTTAACGGTTTTCTATACAAAATTACCATTTTTATTTTATAATTTTCCTGGATAAAAGTAGCCTATGTTACTCTCCAGCTCTCAAATTATCTCCATACCGAAAATCTCGTCGATCCGTTGCTCCGTTTTGACGTGAAAGACGGACAAACAAACAAACAAACAAATAAACAAACAAACAAACCCACTTTCACATTTATAATATTAGTATGGATATTTTCTATGTAGAGTGTGGCGCTTTTTGCTCGTAAGTATTGTCCAGTTAATGCGCTATTCTATCAGAAAGTTAAGCGCGATTTAAGCCCTTTAGCATTGCAATTTTTAAAATAATTTTAATAAGCACAAACCGTTGCGTCAAGCACGAGGCGACGGTTAGGCAGCAGCCCAATAGGTATTTAAAAACAATATTTAAAAAAATAAAAAAATGACTACCTAGTAGGTAGGGTGATATAATATTTGGTGGGTGTTTCGCTGCGGGTGCTCTTTAGGTGTAATGCAATCAGGTGGCACTCGGGGCGTCGCTTCAAATTAAATCACTTTAATTAGAGTCGCAGACGGAGTGACGAGCGCCGGAGGGCGGCAAGCGCTGCGCCGGCCCGTCATCGAATCCTGCCTTATTGCTGGTCATTCATTTAAGAATTGCTTATTTAATGATTATATTGAAATGATTCATTTCAAGCTCCGGCGGGGTTTGAAACCGCGAACTTTCACTGTCCGGGCGAATGTATTGTCCGCTGAGCCCGCCGCGTCCGGCGCGCGGTCAGAACATCTACTCGGACAGTGAAAGGTAAGAGTAATATTATTGCTTCACATTACAAGAAACAAAGCTACATTTTACATTTATTAACATCTATGTAAATAAAAATTACGGCGCGGGGCGGTAAGCGCCGGCCCGTCATCGAATCCTACTTATGCCTTAGTGCTGTACCCCGAGTGTAAGTTTTTATGTCAAGCAAACGCAAACTATTTCGAATGCGTATTAATGTCAATTTGTATGAAAACTATATAAGCGCGCTACTCGCCGCTAGAGGCGCTAATACAGTGCCCGTAGTGTAAGTTTTTATGTCAAAAAACGCAAACTATTTCGATTCCGTATTTACCTATGTCATTTTGTATAAAAACTGTATCGGCGCCTCTAGCGGCGAGTAGCGCGCTTATGCAGTTTTCATACAAATTGACATAAATACGGACTCGCGATAGTTTACGTTTGCTTTACATAAAAACTTACACTAGGGCCTCAGTTTTCATACAAATTGACATTAATACGCATTCGAAATAGTTTGCGTTTTTTGACATAAAAACTTACACTACGGGCACTGTACCCCTAGTGTAAGTTTTTATGTCAAGCAAACGCAAACTATTTCGAATGCGTATTAATGTCAATTTGTATGAAAACTATATAAGCGCGCTACTCGCCGCTAGAAGCGCTAATACAGTTTTCATACAAATTGACATTAAAACGCATTCGAAATAGTTTGCGTTTTTTGACATAAAAACTTACACTACGGGCACTGGTCATTTAAGCATTGCTTTACAAGAAAAACACCTATGTAAAAACTAGGTACATAGTCTCTTTACCTTACCGCCCTCCGTCGTCGGTCGTCACTCTGTATGCTACTCTAATAAATTATACCTAACTATATTTTTTATTTAATATAAATATATAGCAAAATTTTGTATGCGGAATGCAGTTTCTTCCTAGCTAACCTATCTAGGAACCAGCTTTTCGCTGAATTGTCCGCTTGAAATCCGGTTTTAACGCGATGCTAGGGATAAAAATAAGTATGATTACATTTTGCATGCCATTGCATTGCCAAATTTAAATAACTTAAAGTCTAGAATTAAAAAAAGATTGACTCAATTGCTAGTCTGAGCAATATGGAGACAAATTACCTATGTTTATTTTTTTAAAGATGACTCCTTCGGTGTGGAAAACAGAGACCAATGCCCGTTGAAACCACAGTCGATTAAACGAGTTGTAAAGTGTTGATTGACCTTAAACATCTGATGTAAATCAGGATCAATTACCGCGGGCCGGCGTATTTTTGTTCTTCAAATTAAGCCGAGTAATAAAGGGTCTATCGGACGTCCCCGGAGACCCTTTGAGGACATTAATTAGTTTTTGGCGTTCCGCGCCACTTTTGACACGTGCATGTGTGGTTCCGCAGTCTCTGTAGATTTTACTGAATTAAGGCGCCGATTCCCCAAAATAGGGTATTTTAAATTATGGATTACTCGCAAATCACAAGTACTTAAAATTTGGAAAAAATATATGTTATTTTACAGTTATTTATCTAGTGCTTCCGGCCGTTTTTTTTCGATTGGTGATATTTTACTGTGTCAAATAAAATCCCAAACATCCGTCTAATAATAATTCAAATATCATATTACTTGCAGTATACTTGGTTTTAGTTAATGAAAAATATATGAAAATAATTGTCTTTGAACAGCCGAGGGATTCCGGCCGTCATAATTTTTTTATTTTTATTATTTAATTTTTAATTGAATTTTAAGTGATTTTCGATTCGCGGGGCGCTCACGAGTTCAAAGTTCACTGCCGGCTGCCGCTGGGTCCGCGCGAAGTGTATAGAGCGCGGCCGAGCAAGCGTTAGCGTGCCTATTTCGGTCGGGATTCCTCGCCTTAACTGAAACAGTAGGTACTTTTGAAAAAAAAAGTTCTAGTGCGAGTGGAACTCGCCCATGAAGGGTTCCATACCCACCTAACGTACCGATTACATACACCTAGCAGAAATACCATTATCATTTCCGCCAGAAACATAACTTTGTTTTCCATAGTAGTTGTATGCATGGCAAAGTTATCAGGGTTATTTTGAAACCACTGGCCAAATTTTTTAGTTAGACTCAGAAGAAAAAGAAGACGTGAACAACTTTCTCCTAGAAACATTGGTCGAAATACAACAAAAATTTTTGGACTTCCCATATGTTTAATCTACGGCATACGCATATTTTTTAGATTTTTAACACCCGTTTGCACTAAACTTAAAAATCGCCTAAGTCTTTTCCTAGCTAACTTAAGAGATTCTTAACAAAAAATTGTTTTGCACTAACCTTAGGACATTCTTAAATGCACTTTTGGCTATTCTTAACTTACGGGCCCAATATCGAGCGCCTAAGGCTTAAGAAATACCTATATCAGTGATTATTGTCTGTGGCATTGTGAGCAAAGAGTAGTGCGACAAGCTTTTCTGTTCCGGTGATTATCTTTGGAACTAAAACAGTTTTCATACGACAGTCCATTTTGACAGCTAATTTCGTATTGCAAGTGACTCCTGTGTCATGGCTGTCACCGGAACAGAAAAGCTTGTGGCTTTTGTATTCTTGTTTGCTAGAAAGAGACACAACACATGTGCCATACGTCATTCATCATTTATTTAAAAAAAAACATTACAGATCGACAATCTTTTCTGTTTCCATGACAGCGGCGCTTATGTTTAGCAGCAAAACATGAAAGTATTAGCAAAATGACATTAAAAACAAAACTCGTTAGTTCTAGTTTTGGCCACCGGAACAGAAAAGGTTGCGCACTGTATTTATACGAAAAATGTGATAGTAAAAAAAAAAACCACGAGCCCTATAAGTAGCTTTCAGGCGGGATTCGAACCCGCGCCTCCGGGAATCCGGCCCGATGCTCTGACCAACTAAGCTACCGAAAGGCCTACACGACTCGTCGAATTTTGCTATCACTTGTTACGCTGTAGGCCAGCGTTATTTCATCAATGTAAGGAAACCCTCGCATCCGAAAGAAACATTTTTACAAATGTTTAACAGTCGATTAAGATGAAACAGCCATTAAATAAGATAGCTTAGTTGGTCAGAGCATCGAGCCGGATTCCCGGAGGCGCGGGTTCGAATCCCGCCTGAAAGCTACTTATAGGGCTCGTGGTTTTTTACTATCACATTTTTCGTATACTTACAAAAATTGCATTGTGAATGCATAAAAATAATTTAAAATCTTATTTAATGGCTGTTTCATCTTAATCGACTGTTAAACATTTGTAAAAATGTTTCTTTCGGATGCGAGGGTTTCCTTACATTGATGAAATAACGCTGGCCTACAGCGTAACAAGTGATAGCAAAATTCGACGAGTCGTGTAGGCCTTTCGGTAGCTTAGTTGGTCAGAGCATCGGGCCGGATTCCCGGAGGCGCGGGTTCGAATCCCGCCTGAAAGCTACTTATAGGGCTCGTGGTTTTTTACTATCACATTTTTCGTATACTTACAAAAATTGCATTGTGAATGCATAAAAATAATTAAAAATCTTATTTAATGGCTGTTTCATCTTAATCGACTGTTAAACATTTGTAAAAATGTTTCTTTCGGATGCGAGGGTTTCCTTACATTGATGAAATAACGCTGGCCTACAGCGTAACAAGTGATAGCAAAATTCGACGAGTCGTGTAGGCCTTTCGGTAGCTTAGTTGGTCAGAGCATCGGGCCGGATTCCCGGAGGCGCGGGTTCGAATCCCGCCTGAAAGCTACTTATAGGGCTCGTGGTTTTTTACTATCACATTTTTCGTATACTTACAAAAATTGCATTGTGAATGCATAAAAATAATTTAAAATCTCACTGTATTTATGTTTTTCCTGACAGTTGAGCTCAGTTGACTTTTTCTTTTCTCGGTGAATTACTCCTACCAAATAAAATAGACAATGCCTTAGCTTTTGTCTCCTTTTAACTTACGAAGGAATCAATGAGAAGTTTCAACCAAAAAAATATCCAGTGACCTACTTTACCTCGCCAGGTTTAAAATCCATAAACAATTAATACTTGAATTCATTCATTCATTCTTTTAGCAAGGTGATGACTAATTTACGACGTAGTCTGTCAGTGCAAACAAAAATTTTAGCTCGGCTGTTTCAGGCTGTTTCTAATCTAAGATGTATCTTATCTATGACAAGCTCAACCCGAGTTTAGTGCAAACGGGCATAACTCTCTTATTTTAAAAGTTGGAGGACACACATTTTACCAATTTGGAAGTGCTTATCTTTAAAATTATTGACATTGAGAAAAAATATTAAAGAAGCCTTAAAATAATTTTTGAAGACCTATCTAATCTATATGCCACCGAAAAATAACAAGAACCGCAAATTTATAAATTTCCTGGGAAATTTATAAAACGGAAGTCCTGTAGAACCGTGATAGGTTAGAAATTTAAGGCGATCGCGAAGCGCAGCGAAGCCTTAAATTTCATGGTTATTTTTTTTGGAAATTTATAAATTTACGGTTTTTATTATTTTCCGGTGACATATACACACCCCACACAAATAAGTTTGACAATGGAGAGCCACCCCCTTAATTTTGTTTTTTTTTAAATAAAATTTGTAAATACATCTACCTGCCAAGTTTTAACTATGTAGTCTAGTTTTGGAATAAAGTGGCTGTGACATACGGACGGATGGACAGACAGACAGACATGATGAAGAAGGGTTCCGTTTTTTGCCATTCGGCTACGGAACCCTATAAAAGTAATAACTAGAAAAAAAACAAAGTTAGACTTCAAATTGTTTGGATTTTGGTTTAGATCTTCTGATTCGAAATCTAATTAAAATAAAACTTTTTAAATATGTAAATAAATTCACAGGTAAGTATTAATAAATTATAAACTAAGTTTTCTTACCATCAAAACAATTATTTTTGCCAAGATTAAAAATTCAATGTCGAAAAATGCTGAAAAATTAAAACATGACATATTTTTTTAAAGATATTTGTATCGGTTGCGATCTTGGAAAAAGACAGTCGAATCGAAAATTAAAACTGTAACAGAATTTATAGTTCTAAACTTCTAAAAAATTGTTTTTGTTTTTTATTGAAACTCTTTGAAATATTTTAAGTCACCCTTATTAATTTTATTCTTTCTGTCTTTCTTCCTTTCTGGTTATGGATTGTAATTTCGAAGTTAAGTTATTGTATTATAGAAAAGTTTTAATGAAAATTTTGAAAAGGTGAAAAGCGGGAAAATGCTTTCTTAATATAGGTATCTTTTTAATTGTGCGAATAATTTATTTATAATAACTACGGATAAAAGCTTTTAGACACCTCTCTAACTTTTTAATTGTTTTTAGCGTTTCTCGTTAAACGCTGGTAGACTAAGCACCTATTTCCCAAGTCCCGGTTACCAATTAAATTAATTTGATGGAAATTATGTTTTTTTTAATTAAACTTAGCTTCCTAGCATGGCCGGACAGGGACAGCACCAACAAAACCTTTGTATTTTGGCTGATAATGAGTGACGATGACGATAAACTGCGGGTCAATTATACCCATATCCAACATATTGCCAATATTGCCATCAAGTTTTTAAAATATTGCCCTAAAGCGCGCACTTACAACATTAAAAAAGTTGTATAGGGTGTCTCTCTTTTCACTGTACACCTAAGAGTTTGATAAGTCGCACTCCGATTCGATTCAATATAAAATCAATAACTTATTCCTTTGTCTTGCATTTAATCGTTACTAATGATAGGTTTGACCAACTCTCAATTCCAGTTAATTTTCTATGTATAGCCAGAGAATTGTGAAATTATTAAAAACAATCTCAAGTAAGTAACTTATTTGTGCCAACTATTAGTTTAACACGTAGATTACGTCCCTAAGCAGACACAAAGTAAAGCATAGTTGTCACGCCCGCCCCGCTCAAAGTGATTTTGTGAGTTTAATTATGGATTCCTTCATCCGCACTGTATCAAAGACATATCTAACGCTGTACAGGTTCCGAAAACTATTTCATATTGTAATTATATACCCGTATTCATATTATACTCGTTGATATGGCAATAATAGTACCTATCTGACTGGGCGGAGCATAAAAGTCGTGGTGGATGGAAAATGCTCAGACACCATGCCCATCAATGCTGGCGTCCCTCAAGGGTCCGTGTTATCGCCTACCCTGTTCATTCTGCATATCAATGATATGTTACTTAAGTAACATGCATTGTTATGCAGATGACAGCACATAATGTGATGCACGTTACTCAGGTCGCGCAAATATACCTTCCAAACAGATAACAGATAAGCGCGCTACTCGCCGCTAGAGGCGCTGATACAGTTTTCATACAAATTGAAATAAATACGGAATCGAAATAGTTTGCGTTTGCTTGACATAAAAACTTACACTAGGGGTACAGGTTTAACTGTGCAGGGAACAATTAGTGTCGGAAATAGAGGCTTCCTTGGAGCGAGTCTCGGAGTGGGGTAGACAGAATCTTGTCCACTTTAACCCCACAAAGACGCAAGTCCTATGCGCTTTCTCCGCAAAGAAAACTCCATTCGTCTTAGCGCCTACATTCCAGGAGATTCCCCTTACCACCTCTAAAAGTATCGGAATACTTGGCGTTGACATCACAAACGAAGTCCAATTTCGGGGTCATTTGGAAAACAAAGCAAAGTTGGCTTCGAAAAAGCCCCTTCGGACTCGTGTCTCCCCTGATGTCTCCCCTAGGGGAGCCATCAGGATTTTCTAGGTCCTGGTGTCTTCCCCAAGTAGGGGAGACATCAGACCTTGCTTTTAAATAATATGCCTCCCGGACTCGTGTCTCCTCTAGGGGAGCCATCAGGATTTTCTTAGTTCTGGTGTCTTCCCCAGATAGGGGAGACATCAGACCTTGCTTTTGAATAATTTATTGAGTACTCGTGAATTCCTTGTCAAGTGTAGATATACCGCACTTGAAAAAAATTTGTATTGTAATCTTTTATTCACAGAACAGTAGGTATACTTACTCCTTGCTTTTATCTTTCAAGGCAAGGGTGGGAAAAGGGGAGACATCAGAGGAGACACGAGTCCGAAGGGAAACTTTCCCACCCTTTCTTTAAATACATAATGCAAATTTTCGTTCATTTTTGTAGTGAAATCAGGATGTGATTTGAATATTTAATGTGAATGACAAACTTAACTTTGAAAGATAAAAGCAAGGAGTAAGTATACCTACTGTTCTGTGAATAAAAGATTAAAATACTATTTTTTTTCAAGTGGCCAGTATATCTACACTTGACAAGGAATTCACGAGTACTCAATAAATTATTCAAAAGCAAGGTCTGATGTCTCCCCTATCTGGGGAAGACACCAGAACTAAGAAAATCCTGATGGCTCCCCTAGAGGAGACACGAGTCCGGGAGGTATATTATTTAAAAGCAAGGTCTGATGTCTCCCCTACTTGGGGAAGACACCAGGACTAAGAAAATCCTGATGGCTCCCCTAGGGGAGACATCAGGGGAGACACGAGTCCGAAGGGGAAAAAGCTAGGAGTGCTCAATAGGGCGAAGAAATTCTTTATTCCACGTCACCTGCTTTTATTATATAAAGCTCAGGTTCGGCCCCACCTTGAGTACTGCTCGCACTTATGGGCTCCTGAATACCAGCTCCTTCCACTTGACTCCATTCAGCGCCGTGCGGTTCGTATTGTCGACGATCCGAGACTCACGGACAGTTTAGAACCTCTAAGTCACCGCAGAGATATAAGCTCTCTGTGTGTGTTCTACCGTCTATACAATGGGGAATGTTATGAGGAGCTTTTTGAACTGGTGCCACCGTCACACTTCCGCCAACGCACCGCACGCCAAGTGAGTAGAACTCATACTAAACACCCCCACATTCTTGACACCTGGAAATCAACAACCTGTTCCGGCATCACGTTTGTTCCTACCTCGAACTTGTAAGATGTGGAATGAGCTTCCGCCAGAGGTGTTCGCTTTGTGCTATGACATGGAGTTCTTCAAAAAGCGTGTAAATAGGACCC
Organism: Crambus lathoniellus; assembly: GCA_949710035.1. NCBI lineage: Eukaryota > Metazoa > Arthropoda > Insecta > Lepidoptera > Crambidae > Crambus > Crambus lathoniellus. Next base: position 17,424,643 of record OX453297.1, read on the forward strand.
TGAAACACAAAGACTGGCAACGCATATGCAACCCTTCTGGTGTTGTAGATGTCCATGGGCGATGATGACTACTTCCCATCACGTGGCTCGTCTGCTCGTTTGCCCCTTTTTAATATAAAAAAAAACTAGGTACTTACTCAACTTATGAGAAAAGCCTGCCGTCGATAGTTCACATGTCTATTTTCTTCAACTTCTTATTAACCTACTTCAAAAAAAGGAGGAGGTTATCAATTCGTCTGTATATTTTTTTTTTATGTGTGTTACCTCAGAACTTTTTAGTTAATGAACCGATTTGGATAATTCTTTTTTTATTTAAAAGGTGACGCTTCTCGTGTGGTCCCATTCAAATTTTATCAAGAACTGGCAAGAAGTTCAGGAGTTATCCTGAATAATGTGTATTTAGACTTTATTTGGGTATATGGACGATTTCATAGTTTCATCAAATTGGGGATCATTTTCAAAATATTTTTTTTTTCGAAAGTTGCTACTTCTGCCCTGATCTTACTTTCACCAAGTCAGGACCAGGGGATCAAATCCCAGGAAAATTGAGAGAAATTCTCAAATATAGGCAAGCCTTATCCGTTCCATTTATTTTTGAAGTTAGTAAGTCAAGTATTTGCATCTGGTAGTCATCATCTCATAGTGATGAGCTGGTGATGGAAGCTACAACTCCTTAAAGGTTAGGAGCTGGAGAATATTTATTTAAGTATTAATCGTACGTATGGGCCAATAGTTATATTCTTTCAGGTTATTAGGGTGAGCTGCTGATAAGAGGTGAAACTCCTCAACAGTTAGGAGTTATATTATGATGTTTTATAAATACCATATGCACGAATGGACCTTCAGTTGTATTCCTTCAAGTTATCTAAGTAGCTAAAGATGGAAAGCTGAATTCCGTAACGGATAGGATATTTACAACAATTTATCATAATCACCATTTAGTTTCTTAAGCTACTTCACTAAAAATCGAAAAATAAAACGTTTTTGAAAAAAAATGTAACCGCCTTCAAAACGGATCTTCAAACAAAAATTAACAAACACTAAAAAACGAAAAAAAATATAAGATTTTTTAATTCAAAGGACGATGATACGTGAATTTTTCTAATTTATCTTGGTACTTACTGAACTGTTTGAAGTCGGTGCCAAGCCAAAAAGAATAAGAACGAAATATACTGAGTGAAATAACTAACATATAAAAAAAAACCCGGTCCCAAGCGTGAGGTGTAGGACGTAATTACCTCAATACGTATAAGACGGCACCGACTTCAAACAGTTCAGTAAGTACTAAGATAAATTAGAAAAATTCACGTATCATCGTCCTTTGAATTAAAAAATCTTATTACTTTTTTCGTTTTTTAGTGTTTGTTAATTTTTGTTTGAAGATCCGTTTTGAAGGCGGTTACATTTTTTTTTTCAAAAACGTTTTCTATTTTATGAAAAAGCAATGTTTAGTTTTTATTTAGTTTTTATTTTTGTAATAAGTCAGTTAAGTAATTGTGATAATTTCAAATTACTTATAGTATTTTTTTTATAAATAAGTATACTTTAGTATACTATACAAATACAAAAATGTTGAAATGTCTTTTTAACCCCAAAAGTCAATTTAACATAATAGATAATTGAAACATAATTCCATACTACTATTACTACTATTAACTCATTAACTGTTCCACCTAGAGTACCTAGACGCTTACGCCCGATACTTGGAACGCTACTCGGCTTTCGGAGCGTCTTAGTAAACATCATGGTGTCTCTTTCATACGTTTGACATTTAAAGCCACATGGCGATGTCTGAGAAGCTCTTAAATTTGACCTACTGCGATTTTTTTCGTCAGCTAAAAATATTCCTGTCCTATCGGTTTTTGTAAAATCTAAAAACCATCACATTCTCTCCCAGAATGCTTTCGTTCACGTTGCGTATCAATCGACCTTTAGAAGAATTGGATGCGAAATTGCATAGTGGGTTGGCATTGGCAGTCGACGTTTTGTGTTTATGCCCCATCGGCCGCGGCGGCGTCCCTACGTGAAGAAATTCACAAAACAATATGTAGGGACCACGCGAACGCGATAAAACGAAACGATGTCTGTCTGTAAACCCTCTCCTCACGATATATCGAATACAGCGAAGCATTTTGTTACTTACTGGGAAGATAGTCTCTTATTGTTATAATTCGGTAGAGAAACACAAGTATCTATCAAAATACTTCTCCGTATCTGTTGTATACCTGACTTTATAATAGAGGCTGTCTAATTATTTAAAATAGTTCTTAGATTAATTAGCGAATTGTTGATAACAATTTAAGATTAACTTGCTTTCGGCCACGATGACCTTGTTTTTCAATTAAAAATATACATGAGCATCACACGAAAAGGTGAAATATCCGGCATTTGATATGTGTCGAATTGCTGAAAGTCCTGAAGAGTGCTCAAAAAGCGAGTGAATCAGTTAGTTCGTGAATTCAGTTCTAATCTAACATACAGTTTTAGCTCACTTTTTCAACACACATAACAAGCACATAATGGACAATTTAAATTGTCTTACTTACTAGGTATGATAAATATACGAGTCTTTGGAAGAGTCCACTTATCAAACTATAGTTTTACTTTAATGTAGGTAGATTGATTTTATGTTCGACTGTTTCGTAGTATAAGTATTACGTTTTGTAGAATTTGTCTTCGTTTAAGTTAAAAGTATTTGAAAAAATCGCAATAATTAAACTAAAATAGGATAAAAAGTCTAAGTAATAATTTAACGTTTTTATTGAACGTAATTTATATGGTACGAACTATTACACTTTTCTACATTTTACTCTATGAAGATCAATTGGAAACTTAAAACAATATCAGGGTGGCGCAATAGAAGGTCTCCGTTTTTCGCGAAGTTGTAGATGCTCGCGAAGGGGGAACATAGTGTGTTTGGGTATAGCACACTGATATTGTATGAAAATAAAAAGCTAGAATAAATCGAACCGTCTCACAAAAAATGCAAAAATGGCATTGTGAACGCAAAAAAGTAAAAATAAAAATAAGTAATTGGACATTGATGTAGTCTTAGTAGTCAGTTCAACGGGAAACTTCGCGCATTTTGTGTACACGTTTTACAAGAATACCTAGTCATTTTTTAATCAAAACTTGGGGATTATATTGTTTCAAACATGGATGAAAGCAAATTTGTAAAGCTCCGAGTGTAAATTTGACAAATGTTTGAAGTTAGCGTTTGAAAAAAAATTAAACCTTAAAAAAGACTCTTGCTAGAACATTTAGGACCGCATACAACACTGAGAAAATAAATCAGTCATTACGGGAAAATCTGCTGATGAGTTTTTTCAAATCTGCTCTTACAATTAGGGTAGAGCCGTCGCAGACAGTGGCATCATTTAGATGTTATTTTTTATATAAACTGCAGTTTACCTTTTTAGTTTTATTTAAACCATAGTTCATATGTTTATTTATTTACAAGTTCTACAAAATATGCACGTTCTAATGCGCCAGCCTCTGTATAAGTATTTATAACAGCTACAGTACTCTGTACACAACGTTTTGAACCACTAGTTAGCGGATATTTTTGCATAATTTTATCTAACAAGTTGCTTTCTTGAAAATATAAAAGTCTATCAAATCATGCATAGAAACTACAAATTGCCTTATTAATTAAAAACTATTTATTAAGTACAAAATTTGGCACGCATGTTAACAATGCCTGTAAACTAGGTAAAGTAAACAAAATCGTAGATATAAAAGGTACATACAAAAAATATTAAAATAGAATTACAAATAGGTTTCACAATTTAAATAATATATACTTTGGGATTGTTGAGTCGGTTAACGTACCCCAAATTATTTAAACTTTTACAATCGTAAACAAGAACAATTGATTGAAACATGCGTCAGCCGGCGGAAGTCCCCACCCATTGTGTAAAAAGAAATATATTGTACAGACCTAAGTTGAGGTAGGCACTGCCACAGAGGAAAAAAAACTACGTGGTACTGCCGCAAAAAACACAACATGCAAGATGCACCGCACCGCCCGCAAACAAACAAATGTACCTACACATTCATCAAACAAAGGTCTTATCTGTCAGTCAGTAGGTCACTCGGCGCGAAATGGGGAGTAGAAAGCAATAAATACGTGGGACACTCAGAAAGTTTTAAGAACCTAAAAAATTAACTTCAATAAAATATTTTAATCAAATCTTTTCAAAGAACTCTCCACCAGCCTTTATACAAAGTTTCATGCGTCTGAACCAATTTTCGAAACATTTTTTTCCAGTCCGCCGGAAACACCTCTTCCACGGCCTTCTCGAACGCTGATAGCGCGTCTTCCGGCGATGAAAACTGTATCCCTTTCAGCAGATTTTTTATTTTAGGGATGAATGGTAGATGTTTGCTTTTGAAGATTCTTCATTCATAAAAGCCATTTGAAGTCGTTATAATGACTCATCATGTTTTAGGCCACATTTAAAATCGTAGAAAATCATCGCACAAAAATGTTCTCGCTGCTGATACATTTTTAAATGAGACACGATAATTTAATTTGACTCTCGAAAAAATGTTTCAAAATAATTATAAGTGGCCAGTGCCTTATAGAGAAAAACTTTTATTCGTAAAACTTTCTGAGTGGCCTGTAGTATTTTTTTTCCTCTGTGGCCTGGTACAGCGCGGGTTAGGCTGCGCCAGACCAGACCTATCGTTTCAGTCTGTTTCTGATCTGTGCTTACTAGAACAGAATAGAAACCGGATCATCGCCCCACACACGCCGAACTTCTGCATTCTGGCCTCCCGGTTTCAATTATTTTATTTATTTTTTATTTATTTATTTTAATTTAAATTACCTACTGCACTTACAGTTTTGCACCAAAGCGTGCAGTAGGTCAATCAATACATTGATAGACACTTACAGTTAACTTAATTCTACAAAACGAATAACACATCTAACAAATTTATGAACCGACATGCAAAATATGTCAGTATCAGGATACTGAGCAACCAGAGCGTTAAGTAGATCTAAGGCTTGAGTAGTGGGGGCATATTTAGCTGTTTGTGTGCGAACTGGCGGGCTCGCAAACAAGCGCCGCGTGCGCAGTCGCACCAAATTCTGAGGAACGAATAGAGAACATTTCGACAAGGCTTCAGGATTGTTTATTTTATTATTAAACAGAAGATAGTAATGCAAAAGGATATCGCACTTTCACCTTAACTCCAATGTATTAATACCCACCATACCAGCAATGAAAAGGGATGGATATAGATATGGGTAATACCCATAAATTTTTTGGTACATATAACGTGCAAACTTTTTTGTACTTTTTCCACCATGAGCTTATATTTTTCTTCATGGGGAGCCCAATCCAATGAGTTATATTCTAATCTGCTTCTAACATATGCGTAATAAAGAATTAGAACCGTGTTTCTGTTTTTAAACCGAGCAGTTTGTCGCATCACAAAACCTAAGGATTTGTAGGCACTAGAACAAATCTTGATTATATGGACATTGAATGTCAATTCAGGGTCTAATGTCAAACCTAAGTCCTTTATAAGTGGTACGCGCTCTAATGGCACATCCCTGATATTGTAGTCATAGCTGATTGGAGTGCGAGATCGAGTAAACGTCATGCTTTTACACTTGTTCGTGTTGAATTGGAGTTGGTTAAGTTCACTTCACTCTACAACAGCATCAATGTCGCTCTGAAGAGACTCACAATCACTGAAACTTTCGACAGCTAAAAACAGCTTTAAATCGTCGGCAAACATGAGACACTTAGCTGATCTGACAACATTCGGCAAGTCATTGATCATAATGAGGAACTGGGTGGTCCCAAGTGTGCTACCCTGACTTACTCCAGAGCGTGTCACGTACGGGTCTGATTTATGCTCTAATAGTTGTACATTTTGTGTGCGGTCACGAAAGTAGCTACAGAATAATTTTAATAATTTAGGAGTAAACCCTATTGCCGATAATTTAGTTAACAAAATGTCATTGTTAACACGGTCAAAGGCCTTTTGAAAATCGAAGTGGGTAACATCTACTTGCTTATAAAGGTCCATTTGCTTAACCGCATAGTCTACAAAGTTAACATGATTAGTAGAAGTGGACCTGCCAGCCCTGAATCCGTGTTGGGTGTCCGACAAGAGTGTACTTACATTCTGGGTAATGTAGCGGTTGAGTATGAACTCAAGGACCTTGCCGAAAGCCGACAGAACAGCTATTGGTCGAAAATCCTCAACCTTGGATGACAAATTTCCCTTGGGAACGGGAGTAACTCTCGAGACTTTCCATCTGGACGGGTAAGTATCAGTATTAATTGCTAGATTAAATATATGCAGAAGGGGCAGCTTTAAAATCATCATTTTCTATAACAACAGAATAGAAACGGTATGTCTGGGGCCAGCCTTATTCGGTGCTGGATTTCGCACGATCTAACAACTCCTGAGGATGCCCCGGGTTGGGGCGAAACACGTGTAGAGTAGTCTAATCGGTGAACGAGCAAGGGGGGCAAGGCAAAAACCTTGCTCGCTGTCTTGCTATCTACAGCTGCAGCCGCTGCAGGTATTAAGCACTGACAGTTTCGTGATTGTTTTTCAATAGGTGCATTTTGTGGCAGTAAGCTACATTTATTTATATTTCTTTTTTCACAAAAAAGAACAATAAACTTAACACAAAATACTTAGGTACCTACCTACTTATATTAATAAGTAAAATAGGATTATAGGATTTACCTACAAGAAGTAATTTCTTTTTACTGCAAAAATAAAAAATATTAATGTATCCTCTGTCTTTGACTATTCTATAGTGAGTGACAGAGACAGTGCAAGTCAATCGCTAGTGATCATATCGTAAAATAGTTACATTGTGCCCCGCTAGAGGCGCTGCTGTCGTTTTGTTATTGTTTATTGACATATTTTTTAGTACAAAAGTTAGTAATAATGCGATAATTTGACATACAAGTGCAGTCAGATGCACGTTAGAGTGTAGCAAAGGGGCGCAGTGCTTAGAAAACGCAAATCCCAATAAAATAAATAGGTAATTTTTGTTTAGGTTAGGTTAGGTTAGAACTGTGATGAAAAATAGCGAAGCGAGCGTGCCGCGGCAGCGGCCGACGAAGCGCCAGAATAAAAATAAAAAAAGACAAACTTTGATCTCACGGAAACCTTTCCTAAAATTTAATTTGATAATTTCATGTTATGGTTGATCATTTCATGAAATTGACAATTTTTCATGATATGGCCAAACGTTGTTGAAAATATCATTGAACGTTGAACTTTTAACGATATTGTGACTTTAAATTGGTCATTTCATGAAATGTCGTATTTCATGAAATGACCAATTTAAATATTTCATGAAATTACCAACAATATCATGAAATCACCAATTTCATGATCTGAGCACGACACATACATTCCGCTGTCGGAAGCGTTTCCGACGGTTTGTGAATCACGAGGCATATCATTATAGTATACCGATCTTGTAAATTTATTCTGCATTTTTTGTTTGTTTACCTGTGAGGAAGATAATATAATTACAGTTTATATTACTTATAAGTAAGATATCGCACATTTTTCTTGATTTGTAAGGGTGAAAAATGATACCTACATACATCTGTCTGAGGCATAGAGTTCAATAAAAAAGAGAAATACATAAAATAACACGATAATACTATTAGATTAGACAATATAATTAAATAAGATAATTATTCTGCAAAGTGCCTACCTACATAGCTCGGAATTTGCATAATTTCTTATTACTGTGCGAGTCAATTCGACAGCTCTCAGTTTCCAACACAATTAAACGAAGCGTATTCATTTAATTACTTACAAACCTCGTAAATTTTTTACTTATTAGGTATCTACTAATTTTGAAGTAGGTAACACTGCTTTTTAACACGAAATAAACAAATACTTCATACCAGCAGTGCAGTATAAAGTATTCCATCTTCATATAAAACGTCCGAACGCAAGTTACTCACCACCACCACCGCCTCGATCTCGAAAGATCATGCGAGCTGTTCAAAAATGATAGTATCACAGTCTTCTCTATTAATATAGGAGGCTTTGCCAATACCCATATCTCACATGGCGTAGGTACACATAACCATCCTCACCACATGCAGTATTTTTATTTGTTATTTTTTATTAAAATTCATAAAACTATATTGACAATTTATAAATTGTTAACCTTATGGAATCACAATAACAATTAATTAACTTCTACTATTACAATTAACAATTAATTAATTTGTTAGTTGTGATTTTTCACAATTACATTGTTGTGGTTATTGTTCTTGCAATTAAAATTTGCCCAACTCTGACAGTTCGCAGTAAGGCTCCTGATAGGATCTCAGTATGAAGCGCCTACCGAGAATCTATTCTAGAAGGATCGCGTTCCGATATTTGATATAAAGATGGATGATAGTATTTAATACTTTACTTTAACTTAACCAGGGGCGGCGTGAAACTAGTTCGCTAAACATTTACTGAACCTAAACGTTACAGTAGGGTCTAAGAGCAGTAACTTATTCCATCGATTACAAATAAAAAAATAGAAATGTGCAATCTATGAAGCTCTCAGCTTCTAGTTACAGTAAAACCTTCATAACAGTTATGGCGCGAAGTATGGTCGGTGGCCTCTAGTTGTCATAGCGGTCTGCCGCTGATTTCACCCAGAATCCTGCGGAGAAATAAAATATTTTAAAGGAACTGGACTTAATAGAAGTTTACCATATTTTACCGCTATTACATCGGTAGAACTCTGCCACAAACTTATCTGACCCGGTAGCACAGACAATGTAGTTACTTTTGGAACTGAAAATTATTTCTTAAGCTGACAGTCAACACACAATTTAACCATTAAATGTATTGCGGCTGGCTCCTCCACCAACGCTGTCATCGGGTCAGATAATATAGAATGTGGGACTTTAAATGTTATTTGATGCTGTAGTCTTCCACAGAAAATGTAACAGTGTCAGATTAAAAAAAAAAGCTGTACTATCTTTTTATAACTGTGATACCAAATTCAGTCTGATATCGCTTTTTCTTCTCCCATATGATCGCACGAGATAGTTTTGCAGTCGAGAAGTGCAAACATATCTAATGGTATTTGATGTGCTACTTCCTGTTATTTGATAGTTTATCTATGTTGTATGAGCTCCCACCTTGCTGTGAGAGTGTTTACAAACATTTTTTCACAAACATTTAACACGTTCGCTGCCACATGAGTATACTCGTAGCATTTTTTAAATCTTTTATGTCACCATACGATATGAAAGATACGAGTTATACTTACATATTGTAGAATACTATCTTTGTCTTACTGTACCCTAAATATATATACAGGGCGTCCCAAAACTATGGCACATGGAGGGAAAGTACCTTAAATACGAAAATATAAAAATTTACTGTAAGGAAACTTAATTTTTATTTTAAAAAGAAAACAATCTGCATTCAAAGAATTTCTAATAATCGCATCTGAACTGGGAATCGAACCCGCTAAATGTGAAATTTATTATTTTTTAAATTTTACTATACCGATCGAAAGGCTCAACTATAAGCATTTATTTATCCTGAGTAACATGGCATCTTAAATAAAAGGGAGAATACAAAATTTAACATTTAATGTTGAATAACAGTGCAGCGTATTTTTTTCATCCTGTGGTTATGGATAGTATTTTCTGTGACTGTCGTGCTAAAAACAATTGACTTTAACATTAATGTATTACCACTAATGAGTGAATATTGGAGCAATATTATACCTTATTTCCCTATCATAAGTGTCTGATAAAGTAATACATAATGTGATAAGTAACGCCACCTCGATTGATTTAAATCTACATAATTTGGTGCAGTCTATTCCACCATGTGGCATAGTCGTGGGACGCCCTCAGGGTGCTTTCAGGGCGTCCCATGACTATGTATGTATAGCAAATGGTGGCATAGACCGCACCAAATACTTATAATTTAATAAATTTTATTTAAATAACAATACGCACTGCATTCAAAGATTTTTAAATATTCGTCTGTCCAAACCGAGAATCAAACTCGCACCAAATTATTCAAACCTTTTCAATCAGTCTAGGTGGTGCTACATAACACAATATTATGTATAACTTTATCACACACATTAAGATAGGGAAATTAGTATTAGTATAATATTGCTCCAACCATCACTTATTTCATTAGTAATACATTGAAATGTTAAAGTTAGTTGTTTTGAGCAGGTCAGTCACAGAAAAGGCTATCCATAACGCTGCACAAACTTGATAATAAACATTAAATGTTTAATTTCGTAGTCTTCCTTTTATGTAAGATGCTTTGTTACGTAGAATAAATAAATGCTTATAATTGAGCCTTTCAATCGGCATATTAAAATAAAAAAAATAAAAAAAATCACTTTCAACGGGTTCGATTCCCAGTTCAGACATGAGATTATTTGAAATTCTTTGAATGCAGTTCGTTTTCTTTTTAAAATAAAACTGAAGTTTCCTTTCAGTAAATTTTTATATCTTCAGTATTTAAGGTACTTTCCCTCCATGTGGCATAGTTTTGGGAGGCCCTGTATATTGAACTAGATTTTCTGAAAATGATTTGTTTTGTTTCCAATGCCATAGAATCCATTTCTGTCCTCCATCCTCTGCCAGAGCGTTTAAAACTCAGTAAGAAATCCACTAAATGTAACTACGAGAATTGACAACATTTCATAAAATTTATCATGTGTTTTTATTTGCTATTTAGAAATAACATTTAAAAAGACGAGACTCGTATTTTTTCCTTGTCCAAAATTTTTATTTTTAGTCATCGTAAAATTAATTTGAAAACTTACTCATTCAAAAAGAGCCTAAGTCCAGGAAGAAGGCAGGTTGGCGGACATACCTTTGCAAATTATTTAAAAAAATACATTCTGACGTCGTCAAGTCAACGTGACACTAAATGACGTTTGTTGTTTGTTGTTGTTACGGTTCTCGTTTGGTATAAGTTGTTTTATTTGATGTTATTTCTCTTCATAACTTGTAAATTTAATTCATAATGGAAAAAAACTGTTCGTGAATTAGATCCCTTAATTTTATGTGTAGTTCCTGGTTGCAAAAATACAGTTCTGAAATGCCCAAAAAAACATTTTTTACGTGCCCATGTCCACACGTTCACAGTGGTGTGCTGCTTTATATAAAAATAATAAAGTACCATGTGGTAGTGTGTACTAAATTACAGGGATTGGATGGAGAATAAAGTCACAAGACCTCGACTAAAACCCCAAGTACCAAGAAGGCTTCAAAATGTTAATAAGCATCCAACATTTCCTTCAACATCAGGACATTTAAATCCCTTCCCAAATACACAAGAAAAAGGTGTTGTGTTTTTTGCATTGGTTATGTCCCAGTTGTCTCTAATCCAACTGTTTTTTTCTGGAATATATTCAATGTACAGAAATTTTTCTAGGTTTTAGTAGTTTAGAAAGATTGAAATAAACGCATATCAAAATGAAATTGTATTTTATTAAACAGACAAAACACGACTTCTTTTTAAATATTATCAAACACTTCTATTTTAAATAACAAAAATAAGTAGGTACTTAAATACTAAACTATAGGCTGACTCATTTTTGATCGAACTTTGTGTTCAGGAATTACTCTGCCCTTGATGGTACACATGGCTTGCTCTCGTTTTACTTCCACATAGCCTACAGAAGTTTGAAGTTTCTACGTAGGCATCTCTCGATGAAAATAAAACTTCAGCTCCCCTTATTTCCGCAACGTTAAATGAGTCGTGTTCACGCATATTCCAATAACATCATCATGTCAACTTTGGGAAGGTTGCGAATGTCTGCCATAACAAATCCTTCAGCCACCTTCATAATTTTCAATTGTTAGTTTAGTAAAGTTATGATAAGTTAGCTTTGGTAATCTTCCTTCTGTAGGTGTAGGAGGCACAATATTATTTTTACTGATATTGCAAGTCCATAGTTCTATCTATGTCAAAATATGTCAATAAACAAAACAGGTTAGGTTTAGCGAAGAGTATTACTACAACTCGTATAACTTGACATCTGCAGTTTATACCCATCTCTGTCACTCTCCGGGCATGACAGAATTGAGTGAAAGAGGCGGGTATAATTTTTGTACTCATTACTCATCTTGGCAGCGACGCAGTTTTTTTTAATGAGAGGCGTTTTTTTATGTTATGCAAAGGAATGTCATTACAATGTTCCTTCATCAAGATAAAAGGGGCTTGTTTCCGAATATTTCAATAAATAAGTGATTTAAAAATCCGAAAAAATATGTACAGTGTTCGAAATCGAAAAATCTCGAAATGGTTTTCGATTTAAGGTACCTTGTTAAAAATGAAAACATGTCAATTCTCGTAGTTGGCTGGCACTGGGCGGCAGATCATGTAGGTACTACGAGTATACTCGTAGTTGGCAGTGAACGAGTTAACCACAATGTTAAGAAACGTTTTCAAGTTAGTTAACTGTTCAGAACATAAAGTGTGAGTGTAGCACTCAAAATATCTTAACAATTCTTGGCAGAAAGTAACAATTCTTAACTTTTTTGGGTAAATGTTTTATTGTTAGAAAAAGTTTGCTACCATTATTTTTTTACAGCAGTGTGGGAGCACCATATTTTTATTGTTATGTAAGATCCTACATAAACATGAACATTAACAAAAAGTAAATATATAGGTACTATCATAAGTGGTCAAAACGGATTCAAACTTGTTTGTACTTATTTAGCAATAATTTCCTTTAGTGCATTTCAAACAGCTGTTAGCTTACAAACACATAAAATTAACAAAGTAGCCGTACTTCGAAAGCGTACGTACAAAACGAGAATGGTGGTAAAACAGATACGAATAACATAAGGAAGTCGTTTAAAGGCGAGCAGTGACAATACAATTCGATAACAAGTAACAACGCAATGAAGGGAGTATGTACGCATGTACTACGTACTAACGTGTGTACTGGCCTTATTTCTCTTTGGAACTGCGCATTTACATTTTCACGCCTTTGACACAATATCCTCGTCTAATGTGTCTCTAATAGTGAATCACTGCATTTTATTTAGTTAAGAAATGCTATTCTGGCACATATATTGTTAAAAACAAAAATAAGATTAAACGGCTCGAAGCATCTATTTTTTTTTAAATGTATACTGTTACTTGCAAAATACCATTTTTACTTAATTTTCCGGAATAATAAGTAGCCTATTGTTACTCTCAAGCTCCCAAACTATCCCCATACCAAATATCACGTCGATCTGTTGCCTCCTGGTTATTAGCTATTCTATGCTGTTGCTCCGTTTTGACGTGAAAGAAGGACAAACAAACAAACACACTTTCACATTTATAATATTAGTAGGGATTAGTATGGATTTATTGCAAGTCACAGGTTACACAGGTTAACTAGGGGTTGCAGGTATCCCATGTATATTATGTGTGTAAACGTGTAAGTGTGTAAATTATGTAAATGTGGGCGTGTGAATAATTGTGAGTGAGTGATTAGAGTGATGCGGATGTGAGTGTTGGTGGTAACAGCGAGTATGTGGCAGAGGTTGTGAGTGAAAGAATATGTGTATGTAAGTGTGTGTATTGTAGGTAATAGGGTTGTGTATTGACTGCTATTTCTCAAGGAATGCGAACATACGAAAATTTTAAGGATATAACGGGGTTACTGGGGTTAAACTATAGTAGGTTTAGCACTAGTATTATGGAAATTGGAAACAGCGTATCAATCATGAAGTTGAAACTGCACTAGCTAATTGAAATTAAAAACAAACTTCGGGTTGTTGATTAAAAGGCGGCATCATAAGGTGTCTATTCAGAAGTTGGTTGCCGTTGCCGTTGGTTAGTCTCGCGCATCTGCTTGTGGGCTACCTCCAGCAGCAGCTTCAGACGGAGAACCTTCATTAGTTGTGAATGAAGAGACACGGCATCTTGAATTAGGAATCAACCTCGTTTGCCAACGTTCTGCAAGAACAACCTGTTAGTCTCGCGAATCTGTTTGCAGGCTACCTCCAGCAGCAGCCTCAGGCTGAGAACCTCTATTAGTTGTGGATGAAGAGACACGGCATCATGAATTAGGAAACAACCTCGTTCGCCAACGTTCTGCAGGAACAGCGTGTTGGCGACGGCCTGCCGCTGGTTAGTCTCGCGCATCTGCTTGCGGCAGAGGCGTATTATCCCTAAGGCAAACTAGGCACGTGCCTAGGGGCGCCAGGTTGCGAAGGGGCGCGCGCGATCGTTTAGTTAGAGTTTACTTATCAAGAGTTTGCGCTTCGGAGATCTTCTTTTCTATGCAAAACTATTGAATGCTATAATTTTTTCAGTTTTTTAATATACGACGGGTACACTGAAAGTTTTGCGTGACTCATTATTAAAACAATTCACATGTAAAGTAATATATTTACTGCTTTTCGGAGTATTCTCCATTACATTTTAAACACTTTTTCATTCGGTCAAACCATTTTCGGAAACATGAGGACCATTGGTCTAAGGGCATGTTTTTCACGTGCTCTGGTTGAAAGCTATCACGGCTTCTTCCGGCCGAACCGACCGACCTTCACGAATTTCATCATGGAGAGAAACATAGCCACGATCAAATTCTTCGTACCAACGCCTTACAGTGCTCAAACAAATAAGGTGCTTCCCTCCCAAAAGCATTTTGAAGACGAGCAGTGCAGTCTTGCGAAGACAGTGAACTTTTAAAGTCATAAAACATCATCGCCCGCCCTAAAATCTTTTCGCAACTTGTGAGTGCTTTGATAACAAACAATTGACACACGATTTCGCGCCAATTTTTTTTAAAATCAGTCATTGAGTTTCCTAAGTTATTTAAATTTTTACTTTTTTGCATTCACAATGCAATTTTTATGGTTGAAAAATGGAAAATGAAATATTTAGAAAAAATCGACCCGTCTCACAACCAGCTCCGATGGGACTCGAACCCACGACCTTTCGCTATCCGGGCGACTGCTCTAACCACTGAGCTACGGAGTCGTTACGAGAAGCGTCGAATTTATCAAATACTTCTTAACACGCTGTATAGCCAGCGTTAATTTCATCAATGTGAAGATATTACTACCCCCACACGCGAAAGAAATACCTTTCTAGATATTTGACAATCGCTAAAGAAGAAATTACTATGACAAGTTATTGAAATTTTTACTTTTTTGCATTCACAATGGAATTTTTATGGTTGAAAAATGGAAAATGAAATATTTAGAAAAAATCGACCCGTCTCACAACCAGCTCCGATGGGACTCGAACCCACGACCTTTCGCTATCCGGGCGACTGCTCTAACCACTGAGCTACGGAGTCGTTACGAGAAGCGTCGAATTTATCAAATACTTCTTACACGCTGTATAGCCAGCGTTAATTTCATCAATGTGAAGATATTACTACCCCCACACGCGAAAGAAATACCTTTCTAGATATTTGACAATCGCTAAAGAAGAAATTACTATGACAAGTTACTTAAATTTTTACTTTTCTGCATTCACAATGCAATTTTTATGGTTGAAAAATGGAAAATGAAGTATTTAGAAAAAATCGACCCGTCTCACAACCAGCTCCGATGGGACTCGAACCCACGACCTTTCGCTATCCGGGCGACTGCTCTAACCACTGAGCTACGGAGTCGTTACGAGAAGCGTCGAATTTATCAAATACTTCTTACACGCTGTATAGCCAGCTTCATTTTCCATTTTTCAACCATAAAAATTGCATTGTGAATGCAAAAAAGTAAAAATTTCAATAACTTGTCATAGTAATTTCTTCTTTAGCGATTGTCAAATATCTAGAAAGGTATTTCTTTCGCGTGTGGGGGTAGTAATATCTTCACATTGATGAAATTAACGCTGGCTATACAGCGTGTAAGAAGTATTTGATAAATTCGACGCTTCTCGTAACGACTCCGTAGCTCAATGGTTAGAGCAGTCGCCCGGATAGCGAAAGGTCGTGGGTTCGAGTCCCATCGGAGCTGGTTGTGAGTTTCCTAAGTTTAAAAAAATATAGCATTCGAAAATAAAACATTTATTAGCGGCCAGGATCTCAGAACTTTCAGTGTGCCATATATGTAGGTAATTTTATATTTTCTAATTTTGATATTATTTTTTCATGCTAAGAATATTCAAAATTCATTGATAAGTCTGAACTAGAGCTATAAATCGATAGGACTGTACCAATGGTTACGAAATAAAAAATATGAATATCTTCAACAATAATAATAATATGATATGTATCAGTTGGGGTGCCTGATCTTTTGCGTTATTTCAATGACTGGTCTACTTATGAGCGTGCGAGTTCGTACGAGAGCTTTGAAAAGAGCTCTCTTTCGAATGTTGCCCAAATAATAAATGATATTCTTTACATACTCGTTCACATATTAATATACTTAATCTAATCACTAACTATATGTGTGTGTACCAACTATGCAGTAAGACGATTCCTCGTTCTTTCGAAGTTAGTAAAAAATGTATGTAGAGGGGCGCCATCCACGTTTAATCCGCCTCTGGCTTGCGGGCTACCTCCAGCAGCAGCCTCAGGCGGAGAACCTCCATTAGTTGTGGATGAAGAGACACGGCATCATGAATTAGGAACCAACCTCGTTTGCCAACGTTCTGCAGGAACAGCCTGTTGGCGACGGCCTGCCGCTGGTTTGCTTCACGCATCTGCTTGCGGGCTACCTCCAGCAGCAGCCTCAGGTGGAGCACCTCCATTGGTTGTGTATGAAGAGAAACGGCATCATGAAGTGTCTATCGGAAACCAACCTCTTTTGCCAACGTTCTGCAGGAACAGCCTGTTGGCAAATGCCTGTCGCTGGTTCGCCTCGCGCATCTGTTTGCGGGCCACCTCCAGAAGAAGCCTTTGGCGGAGCACTTCCATAGGATTGTTGATGGAGAGGGACGGCATCTTGCGCTTCGCTCGCACATGCCCGTCACGGAGTTCCGCCAACCTCTGAACAAACAATTGTTTTTTTTTTCAGTATAATGCATCATAATTGCTTGGTAACAGAAGCTGTCTAAAATCGTAGCGCTCCAACTTACGTCTAACTTATATAATGTGGTGCGGTGAATTGAAACTGAACTAAATATTTTGTATATCGTTTTTGCCAGTTGCGGTATGTTGATTGCAATAATATTTGCAGTAGATTTTCGTAATTATGTAAGTGTAATCTTCAGGACGACAAGAGATGCGAGGAAAAGTAGAAGCACTGAAATTCTTCTGAAGTGCCCTAGTTTTATTATTTACTAGCTGTGCCCGCGACTTCGTTCGCGTGGAATAGTGACTTTCGGCAGCATTTTTAATTTTTTTAGCTAATAAGGTTTTTCGTTTTTTGTGTATTTATTTTATACTAGCTTTCCGCCCGCGGCTTCGCCCGCGTGTACTTCACGTCGTTATCCCGCGGGAATCTGATATTTTTTCGGGGTAAAAAGTAGCCTATGTTCCTCTCCAGGCTACAAAGTATCTGTGTCCCAAGTTTCAGCCCAATCCGTTCAGCCGTTTTGGCGTGATTGAGTAACAAACATCCAAACATCCAAACATCTAAACTTTCACATTTATAATATTACTAGCTTTCCGCCCGCGGCTTCGCCCGCGTGGACTACACGACGTTATCCCGCGGGAATCTGATGTTTTTCCGGGATAAAAAGTAGCCTATGTTCCTCTCCAGGCTACAAAGTATCTGTGTCCCAAATTTCAGCCAAATCCGTTCAGCCGTTTTGGCGTGATTGAGTAACAAACATCCAAACATCCAAACATCCAAACATCCAAACATCTAAACTTTCACATTTATAATATTAGTAGGACTAGCCTTCCGCCCGCGGCTTCGCCCGCGTGTACTACACGACGTTATCCCGCGGGAAGGTGATATTTTTTAGCAATAAAAAGTAGCCTATGTCCTTTCTCAGGCTCTAGACTATCTCTGTACCAAAATTCATTCAAATCGGTTCAGTAGTTTAGGTGTGATTGTGTAACACACAGACAGACAGAGACGCATTTATAATATAAGTAAGGATAGTAGGATACTAGCTGTGCCCGCGACTTCGTTCGCGTGGAATAGTGACTTTCGGCAGCATTTTTAATTTTTTTAGCTAATAAGGTTTTTCGTTTTTTGTGTATTTATTTTATATATATTAGTTTAGCGCTATGATACATATTTACACATTAAAAAATTATTTCACATAGCCTTCCGCCCGCGGTTTTGCCCGCCTGTACTACACGACGTTATCTCGAGGGAAAGTTATATTTTCCCGGGATATCAATTAGTCTTTGTCAATCTCTAGCTCCTAAAATATCCACATACTAAAAAATCACGCCGATCCGTTGCTCCGTTTTGACGTGAAAGACGGATATACAAACAATACAAACAGTATGTCAAAAGAAAGAACTTATCACGCTGAACAACTTCTCTTAAGATGCTATCTCATATAGTTTAACCTGGCTGCTAGGGTTCCACATCAGCTAGCCTAGCATGAACGGCTTTTATCATGCGATATGATATAGCACGTCATGCTGTCTTGCTTACCTACCCCACTAAGGTGGAAGCAAGACAGCAAGACGTGCTATATCATATCGCGTGATATAATGATGGTAATGCTAGCCAACCTTCAAACTTTGTACGTCAATAGAAAATGCTCATCACATTTAACAATTTTCCATAAGACGGTATTTTTATATCTCTCATAGTTTGGCAGGAGTGCTATGGTTCCACATCGGCCATTTCAATCTTCTAAATAAATTATAGCCTACCTATAAGTTGGCGACAACTAATAGCTATACTTATAACAAAAACAGTTTCATTAAAATCCGTAGTTTTTGCCTGAAACGTGGACAACAGACAGACAGACAAAAAATCTAAAAACTATATTTTTGGTATCTGTTCCGTTTCAGAAGACCCTTGGTGGTATTTTTTTCTATTTCTTTTCAATGTATACAGCCCCTGTACCGGCAAAAAAGTATGGATATGGACATGGGCTTCATTTGACATTTGATGCCCATATTTTGTGCTTTTAAGGGCATAATATGGGCTTCAAATGTCAAATGAAGCCCAAGTCCATACCCATAATTTTTAGCCGGTAGCCCCCTTAATAGAATCGCATACAGTTTTATAATAAGTATGAATTATTTTATTTATTTACTTAATATACACGGTAATTTTTTTATCACCCCGGATAAAATTAAAAGGATTATTCTGCTCATGAAAACAAACAATTTTTATTATGGGACCAACACTAAAATCGCAAAAAAAACAGCTATTCCATACAAAAGTGCAAAAATATTTAATCAAAATGTATGTAACAGCTAATATTTTTTCGCGATTTCAGTGTTGGTCCTATAATAAAAGTTGTTTGTTTTCATGAGTAAAATAATCCCTAAAAATATCCGGGGTGATAAAAAAATACCATGTTTATTACATAAACAGTACCTACGTATTAACACATTAAAAATTTATATCACATAGCCTTCCGCCTGCGGTTTTGCCGCGTGTACTACACGACGTTTTTCCGAGGGAATGTGATATTTTTCCGGGATAAAATTAGCCTATGGGACTCTCTAGCTCCTAAACTATCCACATACTAAAAAAAACAGGTCGATCCGTTGCTCCGTTTTGACGTGAAAGACGGACATACAAACAAACACACTTTCACATTTATAATAATAGTATATATTGTATGTCAAAAGAAAATACTTATCACGCTGAACAACTTCTCATAAGATGCTGTATTTGTATCTCTTATAGTTAAGCTGGGCAAGGGTTCCAAATCAGGAGTACCAGACCTTCGATATTTCAATAGAAAGTGCTCATCACGTTTAACAATTTTCCTTAAAACGGTATTTTTATATCTCTCATAGTTTGGCTGGACTGCTATGGTTCCACATCAGAAATGAGCGATTTTCTGAGAGGCCATTTAAAAAAAAAAGCTTCCAATTGCTTCACTAGATGGCGTTGAATAAGTATGTACATGTCTATGGTATATTTTGGTATGAAACATATTTAAATTAACTACTTTTTAACAACCCAAAGGAAACTAATAATATATTAAATAAGTACTACTGTGAGGAACAGAAACGAAATAGGTAAATTTAAAGATTTAGGTTAATAAATAACATCTGTCTGGCGTTCCGTTTTACGTAAAAAAGTCGCGTCAAAGTAAAATTTATAACGTTCCGTTCCTTCTAACTGCATAGGTGGGACAGCGCCATCTAGTGACTGAGCTTTCAGAAAATCGCCCATTGCGATCTTCAAAATAAATTATAGCTATATGTTGGCAAGGACCAATAGCTGTATAACAAAAAAAGTTTCATTAAAATCCGTAGTTTTTGCCTGAAACGTGGACAACAGACAGACAGACAAAAAATTCAAAAACTATATTTTTGGTATCTGTTCCGTTTAAGAAGACCCTTGGTGGTATTTTTTTCTATTTCTTTTCAATGTATACAGCCCCAGTACCGGCAAAAAAATATGGATATGGATATGGCTTCATTTGACATTTGATGCCCATATTTTGTGCTTTTAAGGGCATAATATGGGCTTCAAATGTTAAATGAAGCCCATGTCCATACCCATAATTTTTAGCCGGTAGCCCCCTGAATAGAACCGCATACAGTTTTATAATAAGTAAGGTGGGGCGGGGCAATTACAACTGTGGGGCAATTCAAACTACATTGAATAACTTCGGTGTTATCCGTTATTTGAAACAGTGACATCTATATACAGGAAGCCGAAAGCAAGTTACTATACTTCGAACATAGATGGTGACGCTAGGCATGTGCATGACGCTTACAACAATGATACTTTGCCAGTAAGGTTTTAAGATTTATTTGTGCTTCAAATGGTTCAATCTTCGATTTTTCAAGGCAAGATGGATAATTAAATCCCCCCTTTTGTTAGTTCATGTTTTTTCTTGTGTTCCTTGCGTATTTAGAAAGTTATGGTATTAGTTTTAATAACCCCACATGAATGTTAATTCGGGGAATTCCAACTACATTGGACAGTCTGAATTTCCCGTCAAATTTTATATGAAAGTGAGAAAAGATAGTGTTGTACAAGTTTCGATATTACGTCGATAAATATCCTTGACGATAGCTTTTATAACTTCGACATTTTTTAATAGTTTCTACTATACAATTGATATACCTATATATTTAACTATATTTTTTCAAACTCTTATACCTGCTTAACTAAGTGCCACAAATAAAGCACTTTTTAATACTTAAACCATTTCGACCTACTTTTTAAAGCCCTTAATTGATAATAATATAGGTATTTATATGGTGAAAGGCAACATGTAACTTATCACAAAAATTTAAGAATTTTGCAATGATGTTTACTTGGTAAAAAAACTTGAGAAAAGAGTTGAAAGGCATAAACCTTAGATTTTGCAAACATTGGGACCGGTTTAAAAATAAGCTTCTTTTTATTAAAGGTTAATTACCTAAGTAGAATTTTTATGAATGTAGAAAATAGAAAAAATAATATATCGACATGATCGACTGTGCTCGTACAAAAAATACTCGTTATTTTGTGTCCCGTCACTAGTTACTATGGGTCGTAGTTTAAATTACCCCTCTTAATTTTTAAAGTGTGTTTTTACGAAAACGAAGCGTTTTAATTTATAATAAGGTCCATATTTACGTGCCAGTTCCGTTTATCAACTCTGAATTCAACTTAGAGCTTTCTGAGACGACTAGGTGAGAAATTAAAAGAAATAGTTGGAATTTCCCGAAAAGGGGCTATTTCGACTAATTCCGACATTTTATGTTTAAAAACGTTTTTAAATAAATATAACATGAGTTTTTTTATGGATGTTTGCCATAAATAACCACCAAAAGTCAATTTATAACCAGGTTATGTTTGATTTAGAGTACATTATTATTATGTATAAAATTTTGATTCAAGAAAATTGGATGTGCGTCAAACCAGTCGAAATTGCCCCGCCCTACCTTATGAATTATTTTATTTATTTACTTAATATACACGGTAATTTTTTTATCACCCCGGATAAAATTAAAAGGATTATTCTGCTCATGAAAACAAAAAATTTTTATTATGGGACCAACACTAAAATCGCAAAAAAAACAGCTATTCCATACAAAAGTGCAAAAATATTTAATCAAAATGTATGGAACAGCTGATAATTTTTCGCGATTTCAGTGTTGGTCCTTTATTAATAGTAGATTGTACAACAAGTGCATAAAACGTACCATTTTACCCGAGACGTATATATCCACCCGAGCCGTAGGCGAGGATGGATAGTCAATTCGAGGGTAAAATGGGTTTTATGTACGAGTTATACACTCTGCTTTTCACTTCGAGTGTGAGGAAAATAAATAACAATATTGCAAAAAAGAAAAAATAAAGACTTCGCCATATTGGCGGGAAGACGTTCTTTTTCTTTTGTGGCAGTGGCAGCAGAGTGACTTTAACATAGATCGCGTAGTCCATAATGCTCTTGAAATACTTATTAATAAAACTACGCAAAATTTAATGAGTTATACAATTTTGTCTAGTTTTATTAATTTAGTAATTTAACATGGATTATGTACAAAATTGAAGAAACAGAATGAAGTAACAAGTTTATATAATGAGTTTAATTGCATGTGTGTCTGTTTACCTGACGACCTTTGTCATAAAGTCTGAGACTGAGACGAAGATTTTACTTTATGCACTAGAGCATAAAAAGCGATTTTATGCAGCCTATACCCAACATAAAGACGAACTTTACGAGCATGAGAAGTAAAAAAGTTGTTTGTTTTCATGAGTAAAATAATCCCTAAAAATATCCGGGGTGATAAAAAAATACCGTGTATATTACATAAACAGTACCTACGTATTAACATATTAAAAATTTATATCACATAGCCTTCCGCCCGCGGTTTTGCCGCGACACGAGGGAATGTGATATTTTTCGGGGATAAAATTAGCCTATGGGCCTCTCTAGCTCCTAAAGTATCCACATACTAAAAAAAACAGGTCGATCCGTTGCTCCGTTTTGACGTGAAAGAAGGACATACAAACAAACACACTTTCACATTTATAATATTAGTATATATTGTATGTCAAAAGAAAATACTTATCACGCTGAACAACTTCTCTTAAGATGCTGTATTTGTATCTCTTATAGTTAAGCTGGGCTGCAAGGGTTCCAAATCAGGAGTACCAGACCTTCGATATTTTTCTGTCAATAGAAAATGTCCATGACGTTAAACAACTTTTCTTAAGACGCTATGTTTGTATCTCATATAGTTTAATCTGGCTGCTAGGGTTCCACATCAGGTGTACCAGACCTTCAAACTTTGTACGTCAATAGAAAGTGCTCATCACGTTTAACAATTTTCCTTAAAACGGTATTTTTATATCTCTCATAGTTTGGCTGGACTGCTATGGTTCCACATCAGAAATTGCGATCTTCAATAGTAGATTGTATTACAAGGGAGCAAAATAACATATTTACGGCGAGGGCGCTATTTTTAATCCTGAACGCAGCGAGGGATTCAATATACGTCGCCCGAGATGAAAATAATTTTGCGGCCGAGTAATACACTCTACTTTTCATTTCGAATATAAGGAAAGTAAATACACTCTGCTTTTCATCCCCCTCTATAAGAAAAGCAATATAGGCAACCAAAACTATCTAGAAAAATAAAAGAAAGGTGGCGGGGGGCTTCGCTTTCTCTGTTTTTTTTATAATAGGAATATAAAAAAATTGAAGTTTTGAAATAACAAAAAAAATTTTTTTGAATAAAAAAAAATTTTTTGAACAAAAAAATTTTTTTTTGATATATCTTTCGGACGCCTCCTAACTATCTCCGGAGTACCATAGGGGGTTGAAAATTTTGTTAGATTTTAGCTACGCTACTCGTAGCGTAGCTAAAATCTCAAAAACGTTTTTGAGATATTCTCTTTGTTATATATTTTTTTTTAATTTTGCAAGTCCCGTCCCCATACAAAATTAGTTGAAAACTTTTTTATTGCCGATGTGGTAACTCTATGGTTGACTGTAACCAAATTCAGTTCTATTCTTAAAATTTATTTCCACCCTAGGGTGAAACGGATAGTTTTGGACCCGCTGGCTGCTCAGTTTAAATATACATAACTTTCCGAATCTGAGAGATGAAATAGTACATTACATCCGAGGACAGGTAATTTGCTTACCGTACAAGGCTTGTATAGTGCTTTTCTCAAGAAATGCGAGGAAATAAAAAAAACTGATTAACTAAATAATATTTATTAAAATTTATATAATTTATATTAAATAAATATTAAATAATTTAATTTATATTAATTTGACGACCGATTTAGCGCAGGGGTAGGCTACCCACCTTCTGCGCCAGTGGTCTCGGGTTCGATTCCCGAACAAGACAAATATTTGTGTGCATGAACATGTCTATTTGTATTGGTCTGGGTGTTTACTATGTATATTAAGTATGTATTTACAAAAAAAAAGTATTTAAGTATATATTTATCCGTTATCAAGTTTTCCATGATACAGTTTCTTAATGAAATTAAAATGGGCTTAGATAATTGGTGTGAATGTAAATAGTTATTTATTTATTTATTTATTATATCACACATGTTCGGGCAATTATTAAATGTAAATGTTATTGTTTTCCCGGGCACAATTATGTATAAATCGCCCATAATAATATTATTTTAATGATGTATCATTAAAATACGCCAACAACACAGATTCCGAAAACGTATGCGCCTTTTTTTCACTTTTCCAAATCAGATCGTAGGTTTTCATATATCTTTCTTTTGATTTTGCTGGCAGTAAGTTTTCTGTTATTAATTTTGCTTCCGCTCTCAAATTTGGTGGAGTAGGTACATACAATGTCTGTAAGTATATGTTTCATTGGCAGAACTCATTTTGATAATTTATTACACAATTTAAACTGTATTGATATTTAATCAACCGCTGAAAATCATTCCCGCCGTTTTTTTAATATTGGTTTGTGAGGCCATGTCGAACGGTCATACAGCCTAGTGATACTTACTACTTGCTACTAAAATGCGCAACTTCAATACCCGCTTCTGGGCGGTAGATGGCGCTGTATATATTTCCCATACAAAATTACTCGTAAAGGATATTTTGTCTATGATAAATCTCCTTTTGTTTTTTCGATTGATGTTCGTGCTAAGCATGAAGCTCGACTTAATACTGAGGTAACTGGAGTTCTCACCCTGAATAAAAAAGTGAACACCAGCAAATTTGACATTTAGTATGTAGTGGCTGTCAGTTGTCTCATATGACCATACGTATTTTTTTAAAGTGTAGGTGAGACGGAAGACAGCCACTGTGTAATTTGTGGTCACAAAAAATTTTTCGTACTGCACTCTCCAGTTACCTCAGTATTAACATAAGTCGAGCTTCATGGTACTAAGGGTACATGGCGCTTATGGTACAATACGAAGGAATATACTCTGTGCGCACCGTATTTAAAAAAAAGTTAACCTAATTAAGATATAATAAGAATGTGGCTGTATGGTGCAAATGTCCCTTTGCTTTTTCTGTTTTTATACACAGGAATAACTAAAGAAAAAATAAAGAAAAATAGTTGGTAGTACCATAGAAAATCACTGCAGTAATGAATTTCAGTACTTACTTACTGCACTAAAATCAGTGCAGTAAGTAAGTACTGAAATTCATTACTGCAGTGATTTTCAAATTTAGAATGTTTACCTCGGAAAAGTGCCACGTACTGCATTCTTTTCTCAAATATAATATTAACATTTCAGAGCATAAGTGTGAAATAGTACATTACAGCCGAGGACAGGTAAGTAAGAAATTACATTGTCGAGGATGGTTTGAAGCACGAGCCGCAGGCGAGGGCTTTAATCATTCGAGGCAAGGTAATTTGCTTACCTTACAAGGCTTGTATAGTGCTTTTCTCAAGAAATGCGAGGAAATAAAAAAAAACTGTTTAACTAAATAATATTTATTAAAATTTATATCACACATGTTCGGGCAATTATTAAATGTAAATGTTATTGTTTTCCCGGGCACACTTATGTATAAATCGCCCATAATAATAATATTTTAATGATGTAGGTATCATTAAAATACGCCAACAACACAGATTCCGAAAACGTATGCGCCTTTTTTCACTTTTCCAAATCAGATCGTAGGTTTTCATATATCTTTCTTTTGATTTTGCTGGCAGTAAGTTTTCTGTTATTCATTTTGCTTCTGCTCTCAAATTTGGTGGAGTAGGTACATACAATGTCTGTATATGTTTCATTGGCAGAACTCATTTTGATAATTTATTACACAATATAAATAAACTGTATTGATATCAAATCAAGTGCTGAAAATCATTCCCGCCGTTTTTTTAATATTGGTTTGTGAGGCCAAGTGGAACGGTCATACAGCCTATTGATACTTAATACTTGCTACTAAAATGCGCAACTTCAATACCCGCTTCTGGGTGGTTGATGGCGCTGTACATATTTCCCATACAAAATTACTCGTAAAGGATATTTTGTCTATGATAAATCTCATTTTGTTTTTTCGATTGATGTTCGTGCTAAGGGTACCTACATAGCGCTTGTGGTACAATACGAAGTAATATACTCTGTGCGCACCGTATTAAAAAAAAAGTTAACCTAATTATGATATAATAATTACCTATATAAGAAAAATAATAATGTGGCTGTATGGTGCAAATGTCCCTTTGCTTTTTCTGTTTTTATACACAGGAATAACGAAAGAAAAAATAAAGAAAAAAATTTGGTAATAATATCTTTGGGTAGGTATATGTATGTTTGGGTAGTACCTTTTCCGAGGTAAACATTCTAAATTTGAAAATCACTGCAGTAATGAATTTCAGTACTTACTTACTGCACTGATTTTAGTGCAGTAAGTATGTACTGAAATTCATTACTGCAGTGATTTTCAAATTTAGAATGTTTACCTCGGAAAAGTGCCACGTACTGCATTCTTTTCTCAAATATAATATTAACATTTCAGAGCATAAGTGTGAAAAATAAATTATAGCTATATGTTGGCAAGGACCAATAACTGTATAACAAAAAAACTTTTATCAAAATACGTTCCGTAAACTTTTTTGCCGACGTCATCACACGAAAAAATTCATCCCCTGTTTTCACCCTATTGAGGGTAGTTTTTTTTACAAACTTTGAATGTCGTATTTATTTATCTAATCAAAAGCCTATAAAATAATTTTTTAAGCTTTTAGCTTTAAAAATGACGTAATTTCCATACAAACTTTCATCCCCTATTTCAACCCCTTACAGCCCTTTGTTCACTTAAAAAAGTAGCCTATGTCCTTTGTCAGGCTCTAGACTATCTCTGTAGCAATTTTTATTCACATCGGTTCCGTAGTTTAGGCGTGATTGTGCAACACACAGACAGACAGATTCGCATTTTCGCATTTATAATATAAAAAGTAAGGATTAGAATAAGTATTTTGTGTGAAGCCACTCTCAAAATGTTGTACAAGATCTTGATAAAGTGAATGACCTAATAAACAGTGCAAGCGGTCTGCGGTACCAAACGGTAGGTACGTGATAGTAACAGCAAATAGATTTGTATAGAGCAATGGCACAGAAGCTGTATCTGACAAGGGCTAGGCTAGGTTCTCCATCGAACTTTTTCGAGACGACTTTGTAAATCGATGACTCAACTGAATGTCAAACGCACAGATAAAATGGCAACTTGTTTTATTTTTATACTTACCAAGAAACTGCAGACTGTTTTGTTCATGAAATTCAAAATAAAATAATCGATGCCTACGAAATCATTTGCGTGGAATTCTGTTTTATGGAGATCTTTAGGAGACCACAAATTTTTTTTGGGATGGAGCCTATGCCTATGTCTCCAAGGTAACCTATCTAAATTACCTACATCAAAATGAGTTCAGTGTTTCACAAATCACAAAGTTGCAGCATACCTTTTTTCTCAATAGTTCGAGTTCTAAGTTCGGTCGACGAAATATATAGAGATGTTTTCCGAAAATTGAGAAAAAAAATAGCTTATGCGACATTAGAAGAAATGAGAAAAATTGTCTCACTAGTTCGACAATCGAACTAATAAATCGAACAATTGAGAAAAAACTGAAGTATTTAGAGTTGCTATCGCATTTATGACTAGGGATGATTAGGTATGTTAGTAGTTGTTGTATCCAATATTTCTTTCACGAAATCTTATCCAATTTGTCTCATGCAAAGCCAGGGATCAGTTGTTTCGCTATCAAGCTATATTCGCTGTGCCACCCCGTAAAATTCCAACTTTTCCGATTTGTTTTTGTAAACAACTTCCTTTAAGAGTATATGAAGGGCTTACAGTTGTGGCAAGATATCCTTATAATGATTACGAATATTATGGAAAAAATGTTGTTTTGCCTAAAAAGTTTTATCTAGTGCTTCCGGCCGTTACATTTTCCATTAAGTGATACTTTACTCACTGCATAAAATAAAATTCCAAGCATCCGTCTAATAATAATTCAAATATCATATTACTTGCAGTATACTAGGTTTTAGTTAATGAAAATCATATGAAAATAATTGTCTTTGAATAGCCGAGGGATTCCGGCCGTCATATTTTTTTTTTATTATTTCATCGCGAATTCACAGTTCACTGCCGGCTGCCGCTGCTGGGTCCGCGCGAAGTGTATCGAGAGCGGCCGAGCAAGCGTTAGCGTGCCTATTTCTGTCGGGAATCCTGCACCCGTTTCCCGATCGAACCCCACGAAATTAAGCCTGTTAAGTGCCGCCTCGATCATGGTGTCTTAACACTGCTGAATGGTTTTTGTGGGGTTACGTTCAAGACAGAGTTTATATGGAGCCAAAAGAAATTGTTGCAGCCAATTGCAATTATTAAAACTTAAAATTCCTGACGTTAATAACGAAATAGACTCGCCATTTTGCCAAACAAGGATTAAAAATTTTGATTATAGTATCGAGATCTCTAACCGTGGTTGTGGTGGACATTTTTCCAATATTATCTACTTATAACTTTCTTTCATAATTGCAAAACCTTACTCTTTTTAATTCAATAAAATTTTGTATCATTAACAACTAAATTCTTTGTTTTATTTTGATTTAACCTTCAACTGGTGAAGTGCATATGAGCCACAGTATTGGAGAGGTGACGTCGTCGTTATGACGTATCAATTGAAAGCCATAAATACTGTAGATTATCTATAGCGGAAATAAAATAGGTCATGGTATGTAAAATTAAGTTAGTTTGTTTTTAAAATAAAACACTTTTTGACATATGAAATGTAAAGTTTTCTTTAATTTTACACGTGAACTTAATATAAAATTTTTGTCTGCGTTTTGGTAAGCATGAGATCAATCAAGATAAAATTAAAAAAACTTAAAAACAAAACATTATGCAATCTTATTTTCTTATCAAGACTTAAGTAGTTATTAAAAGAAATATTTTAGTTTGTTGTTTTCATACAAAAAAATAGAATTTTGCCTGGTAACAAGTGACACAAATTTTGTAGTAACAAAACCACTTGAACACAAATGCCACTTGGACGGTTGGTTTTTATTCGCATTTTTTCCTAAATAGTTAGAATGACCTACTCTACTAGCTTAGTTGATCAAAGGTTCATCGTCGGAGTCACCATCAACCTCTGGAACTCGTCCTTCACCTTCACCCTCAGACTCGGAATCTCAATAGAAGTGTCATAGTCGGATTCTAGGCAATGATTATGATCCAGCTCGTGATTCTCTTAACCATTGATATCACTGTCAGTTTAGTCCAAAAGCTCAGTGACTCGCCGCTTGTAATCGTGATCATTTTGGTTCATTTTGAATGAAATTGTACAACTAAAGCTCACAACTAAAACAACACTAAAGGTGACGTAACGTCAAAATGACGTCAGGTACCATCTATAACTTAAACTGTGCGCGTGCGACATCCGTTTCGTATATCTGCCGTCGCCAAATAGCACACGAAGCAGCTACTAGGAGACGCAGTCGCGGAGGACAAGCCATTTCTGTGAAAAACAGTGTCTTTTGTGTTGTGCCGTCAAATTTACGGTACGTCACCAGTTGAAGGTTAAAAAACAAAGTTCTTGTTGAAACCCAACCCTTTATTAAGTGCTTTTATTATTTATTATTGAGATTTTACATAATTTTATGCTTTCACAATGTGATTCTGTAAGTATAAGAAAAATTGTGATAGAAAAAAACAAAAAACCATCACCCCTGCAAGTAGATAAAAATCCGAAAATTAGGTAAGTACCTACTTGCTGCCTGGGCAGGTCATTTTTTCTATCACATTGTTTCCTGTAGTAATGTAATAAATATACTTACTAATTAAATATTTGGTGTGCACCAATCTTAAACTCTTGCAGTTTGATATGAACAATATCATCACAAATCCATTTATACTTAATATTATAAATGTGAAAGTGTGTTGTTTGTTTGTCCGGCTTTCACGACGAAACGGAGCAACGGATCAACGTGATTTTTGTACGAGGGATAGTTTTAGAGCTGGAGAGTGACATTGGCTAATCCCGGAAAACTGACAGGTTCCCGCGGGATAACGTCGTGTAGTTTACGGAAGGCTAGATATTCTACTATATATCCTACTAATCCTACTAATATTATAAATGTGAAAGTTTAGATGTTTGGATGTTTAGATGTTTGTATGTTTGTTCCTCAATCACACCAAAACGGCTGAACGGATTTGGCTGAAATTTGGGACACAGTAACTTTGTAGCCTGGAGAGGCACATGGGCAACTTTTTTCCCGGAAAATTATCACATTCCTGCGAGATAACGTCGTATAGTACACGCGGGCGAAGCCACGGGCGGAAAGCTAGTGTTTAATATAAAAGAAGCATTCACTGTTGCTCAGAGGTTATCCAGTTAACCCCACTGCAGTGCGCCAGCTACGTAAATATTTTCAGGATCGTTACTGCTTTTAAGTTCCACAAAAGTAATAAAAAGTTTATCAGGTAGCACAAAGAGCGCATTCCTGAAAGTTTCAATAACTCTCTGAAATTTTAAGCTTCAATTTCACGGTGTTATTAAATATAGAAAACTTAAAAAACAGTATTTGCTGGAGAGTTGCAAGTTAAATGCAGGAAACTTAGTTAGTTTTCAGAACTTTACGAATTAAGGTAAAAAGTATTTAATTCTGTATTTTCCCTTTCGCTACATAAATAATTAAGATTTTAAGAAATATTTCGTTATAAATAGGTTAAGCTTAAAACTTTATTTAAAAGTATGATCTTTTGATAGAGACCTAATTTACAATCTACCTAAGCGTGCTTCGCCCGCGTGTTCCTGCTGCACGACGTTATCCCGCGCGGAATTGGATACCGCGATAACCCGTTAGTATAGTTGCCTTTAAGACCTACTTTTCCTTAACAAAAAAAAACCGCATCAGAGGGTCTAGCAACCACGAGTCCGAAGCGGGTACCTGTACAGTTATTTTGTTAAGCAAAAGTAGGTATTAAAGGCAACGGACTATACTAAAGGGTCATCGCGGCATCAAATTCCGCGCGGGATAACGTCATGTACTAGGTACACGCGGGCGAAGCCGCGGGCGAAAGGCTATTAGTTCGATAAGTAGATATAAGTGGGTGTGTGTCCAAATTCATAATGTGACAAATGTATCATGTGGCTACGAGATACTTTTCGATAAAGTGGCAAACATCTCATGTGACGAATTGCGAAAGTGACCTAATGCGCACAAAGGCTTTCTACTACCAAAATGATTTATATAGGTTCAAAAACCATTCAAAGAACGATCATTATTTTTTTTGTATTTTTTAAAAGTACTTGACAGTCTGATGATCAGAAACATATTAAAACTGTTTGCTCTGCACAGCACAAATAACATCTCCCCAAAAAACAGACTTTCCTCAACTACGTATTACGAAAAACTCTACAAAGGCTTAAGAAACAAATCATTGGAGTGATGGTAATTTTTTACGAATTGCAATAATTTTGCTAAGTACCTACTCGAGAGCGAGTGCGAAGCTGTTATCATACATTAAATTGGTGATATCTGTAGGTACTTCGTCACTTTTATCAAAGATGGCGGCTGATTCATTGGGAGGAAACTGGAAGCTTCTTTACAATGTCTGTCGAGTGTGAAACTGCGCCTATTTCTTTTCACGATGATTGAGTTCATAAAATATCGAAAAGCATTATACTCAATCATTAATGCATAAATGGAAACATTACTTTTTTATTATCTGCATATTTTTCGATTCAACTCCCTTGTGTAATGCTGTTGATATGAATATGAATAATGTACGTTACGAAAATAAATTAATATTTTAATAAAAAAATATGTAGCCTTTTTTAAAATGGTATATACGTTATTTTATGAGCGAGTATACTGTTGGAATCAAACTTAGCTATTAATAAATCATATTAAATTCAATAATAGTAGGTACTTACCTAATGTTCTGACTTCTGATACACACGTATGTTTCATACTTACATCAATAAATTAGCTTTGTATTTATAGGGTGTGTTAAACTAAGACATCGTCATTTTTAAATAAAAAAAACAAATAGCTCAAACCACTTTATTGCATTTCTAAGTCACATCATAATCTACAAGAATCGAGATCTTTGACATTTATGTTTCATACTCAAATAGTTAGATCATAGAAGATATCTACAATAAGACATGTGGAATAAAAAGCGTAGGCAATGGTTTCCCTTTTTTATCAGTAACAAATATTTTTTTAAACTTATAACATTTCTGACAATTAGTAAGAAATTACAGTAAATGTTCGTTTTCTAACGTTTCTCATTACTAGAGAAAAAAACATATTCATAATGCTGTGTTCTTGCTTCTATATAATAAAAAGTTTCAGTTTAATAAAATTTGGGACAATATCAATACTTATTCTACGATTCTACTCCATATTACACTAACTACATACACGAATAATTTTATCTTTGTTTCCATTTATTAGGCTAAATAATATTTATCATCACATATCTTTAATAATTCTCTATACATATAAATATTCAGTTCAACATATGAATCCTAAATAGAACAATCACGACTTGACGACAGAACTGAACTTAGAAATATCTACCAGCTTCTAATGACGGCGCCCACTGGAAACCTGAAACAATAAGAAAATGTCTTTTAATACTAAAACACTGTTTTTTTATTGAAAATATTTTACGTGATTTTCTATCTATGTACTGTTTATATTCCGGAATAAAGAGCTCATCTACTGATAAAAGAAAAAAAAAACCTTAAGTTATTTAATTTGTACATTTTAATGACAAAAAAAATGGATTTCGTGAATTTGGTTGAATAGGTATTTCTTCCTCCAATTTTTCATGATCTAAATTATGAATTATCCAATTCAAGATTTATAATAGCGACCTAAAGCCTACTTCATGCGGTTTAATCTTCCTTTACACTAAAATCAATCGAATTTATAGTGATTCCATAATATATTATGTAGATGATAAAACAAATAATTATTTAGCTTAAGTTGAGATGCTAATAATAAATTATGTCTAGGCAAAACTCGTTCCAGGAAACGTTATAATTCGTGTAACATTAAAGTTAATTTTGTTTTAATATGTGTTACACATTTTCAAATTAAATTTGATGTACTGACATCAAATTTAATTTTTATTACTGAATAACACCCTTTACCCAAGAGAAATACATTATTTAAACCATCTCTACTGATAATGAAAATTGATTGCAACGGTAAAATAAAACAAAAAGCTGTTAGCTTGTAGCGTGAGATGCTCTATATTCATTGATGGTAATTCTAAAAACATACTTGGTTACGTTTCATACTAAAAAACAAAATAAGTAATAAATATTGCCTTACAATATCTTGGAGAGTCCGTTTCTTACATATTGACTTAGGACAATCGAACCGTAAACAGTAATATACTAGTAAACTATCTATGACAGGGGACTGTGCGTAAGGGTATTTTTTATTACGGAGTGTATTATTGCTACAACAATATCATATTAATCTTAATTTTTTATATATTCTCGCATAAAGCTAGTTTATTTTTTTACTGAACTATAGCTTAAATGTAAGTGGAAAACAAGATGTTCTTGTAATAAATTATTATTGTTATTAAATAAAAAAATATAACACCATAAAGATGGTGTAATGAGAATGGAGAGTCAAAATTAATAAATGACGTAGATCAAAGGGCCCAGCATAGATGCAAACACTTTTGAATCTAACATACTTTTCGTTATTTTTATGTATAATATGTAGCCAAAAAAACATTAATAGTTCATATATGAAAAATGTGAAAGTAAAAAAACACGAGCCCTATAAGTAGTTTTCAGGCGGGATTCGAACCCGCGCCGTGCCTCCGGGAATCCGGCCCGATGTTCTGACCAACTAAGCTACCGAAAGGCCTACACGACTCGTCGAATTTTGCTGTCACTTGTTAAGCTGTAGTGGCCTACATGTAGTGTAGTAGTAGGTAGTACGCCACTGTAGTGGCGTTGATTCTTCAATGTGAGGAAACCCTCGCATCCGAAAGATTTTTTTTTACAAATATTTAACAATCGATTAATATTCAACAGCCATTAAATTGAGATTTTAAATTATTTTTATGCATTCACAATGCAATTCTGTAAACCTGAAAGCTACTTATAGGGCTCGTGGTTTTTTACTATCACATTTTTCCTATACTTACTTACAGAATTGCATTGTGAATGCATAAAAATCATTTAAAATCTCAAATTAATAGTTCAGCTGAAAATAGAATATTTTTCGTATATACCTAAGACATTCTTTAAATTTTCAAATTTCCTCGAAGTTAGCAAGCTAGTAACTCAGGCTTTATGTGACGCACTTCGTGCTTGAAGAATTGAAGATAGTTCTGTTTGCACGATGGCAGAGTAACTAGCTTGCTTGATTGCTTACCAACTACCAACACTAGCTTACGATAATTTCTCAATCCAGTACAGTAACCTAGTGTTAGCAAGATAGCTATCTACTAACTCTGGCCTCGTGTATACGTAGATACTTTGTGCTCGAAGAATTGAAGTTCTGTTTACACGAAGGCGGAGTATATTATATAGCTTGCTTGCTAGCTTACTAACACTAGCTTAGTTACTATAATTTCTCAAGCAAGTATAGGAAGCTAGTGTGGGCAAACTAGCAATCTAGTACCTAACTCTGGTTTCGTGTTGTAGATACAGTTCACGACACGAGCAATGTCTGTAAACAACATAGAACTTTGTCACATCGAAGCGCTTCGAAACAAGACGATAGGATAACAATTCTTGCGTGAGGAATTAGCCTCGCATATTTCTGGCATCAGTAATATAAGGTGTATTCAAAATAATCGACAATATTTTAGGGAGTCATTCTACCTACCTCTATGAAACTGCAAAACTTTCCCGTAGAAACATAGGTCATAATAATAATAATTGTAACTTTGTTTATGAAATAAATTCTTTAACTCTTTAATTAATTTAATAATATATATATATATATATATATATATATATATTTTCGTCTTCCCATACTTTACTGCTCATCGAACCTGATCCATTAAGTATGGGATGCCAAATAAATATTTTGACCTATGTTTCTACGCGAAAGTTTTGCAGTTTCCGTCATGTAGTCAGGTAGTCAGTCATTCCCTAAAATATTTTCGCTTATTCTGAATACAACTTATACATCTACACGCTTTTAGACCCCTCACCTCGTTTGCCAATGTCATTCAAGAAGTTCCTGTTGGAAGCGGCTCGCAGCGCCTGCATCTTGCGCTCCTTCTCCAGGCTCAGCTTCTGCCGCAGCACCGACATCGGCAGGTCGATGGACAGCGACGGCATGCGCCGCTTCACCCGCCCGCTGCCCGCCTTATTCCCCAAAGGCACACGGGTTAGTGAGCTATCTCTAAATGATCAGACACTTTTAAATGCAAATTAGGAAACAAAAGAGTTGCGGCCAAGTAGTCCCATTTTCTGATTTGATTTTGATATTGTGGAAAATCCAATTTTGAATTATTTTTTACGTATTTTACATTTACAATGCCATTTTAATTTTACAATTATATTGAAAAGGCAATATTAGAGAAATATTAAACCACTTCTTGCGCTGTTGCACGGTTTGAGCCAGAGAGGTTATTTCATTAATGTGAATAAATAATTACCTACTTATATTTGGCAAATGGGTCGATATTTTTCTATTATTTCACTTGCAATATAATTATTCCAATTTTGAAGGGCTTGAATTTTCCGATTATTGTCTTGTTGTAACTTAACATTAATTTACTTAACTGAAAATATTATCTTTTGTGAATTGAAATAGACAATATACTTTTTATTCAAAATCAAACTCTAAAAGGATGATGCCAGGGTTTGTATGAAATCTTAGTCCAAGGTGAGAGAGAGAGAGAGAGAGAGAGATTTGGAACTGGGCGCCTTTTTAATCAGCTCTAAAATACCTATCCTAGGATATAACACATAATAACTATTAGAAAGTGGGACCAGGATTTTCATCCTCCTTTAGAAAAAAATAAAAAATTAACTTTTACTACACTTATTACTTTTTAATAAATTGATTGACTCGGTGTGTGAAAAATCATATTTACCATACTACAAGGGAACTCACATGTAAAAAATATATGGCCTCTTGATAAAGAGAAGTACTTAGGTAAGTAGTTCTGATGATATCAAAATAATTCATTAGCACAATATGGAATTCCATTGATCTAATATCGCTAGGATTCCACGGAAGATATTGCTATCGCTAGTCACTTTCATTCAGTTTATTGCTCATCACGTTGAAAGACACTTTTATATTATGCAATATAAAAGACTTTTTATAAAATAAAAAATATATTTACCTATGTGTTTATGAAATTAATAAATAATAAAAAAATATATATCGAAAAATAGCTTTATTTACGAGTTCACTATTACTGTATGAACAGAACACGTTTCAAATACCATGGACTAATTACCTAAATTGTATATTATTTCACCAAGCTAAGAGGTTGTAATGATTAAAAAGAAAATATGACATTCTCAAAGGGCCTTTAGTTCAAACAGATGCAGTACCTGTATGACGAATGATCGGAACCAACCTGTTTCATTCTCACTGGCTGAAGTTCATGAACTATCAGTAGTTACCAACTATATCTTAAAGTGGGGCTAGCATTGTTCAGCTACTAAACAGAGTTTGAATATCGTGAATGTCCTGCAAACAAACTTGAGGCCCGTCGACAACGATTACGAATTTCAGAAGTAATATCAAATAGTTGAAGCTTCTGAATAAAATTTCTAGGCCAGAAACAAAACTTTAAAGTAACATCACAAAAGCAAAACATTTCAGGTTGACTTAAACGAGAGCAACGTAGCTTAATAATTATTACCTTCATAATGGCTTCTAAGCTGAAATACTTGAAAACTACCAAGGTTTTCCCACAATAAATATAAAATGAGAATCGTAAATACTATTTTATTGTAAAATATGGTCTCAACAGTGGTTGGAGAATGCTATTCATGACTAGTTCGCAAAAATGTTATTAACAATATTTTGTACAGAAAGCGTTTAACTAATATCGACATTTCGACTAAATGATTGATGTTAAGCTTCTTTCTTCTTTAGTTCGCTAATCTGGCGACTTGCGATGGAGCTGGAAAATCAAAAAGTTAAGGTTAAAACCAATACAATGGTGTTTTGTTCCTAGAAATATTCATCTACTTTCATGCATACCATAATATTATGTAGCGACTCTATCTACAGCTCAGGCTTCACTACTTTAGTAATATGTTTTTCTACACATCTATCTACGTTACGTAGGCTTCCATAGCAAAACCTACAAGGTATCAACTAACATCTAATTTGCATCCACTACAATTTCTACACATCGAATTATTTTATCCAACTCAATTTTAACTTACACGTGGTATCGGAAAATTTATTTTATCTGTGGTGATTTAAAAAATCATTTTCCTATTTTCTTTTTTTCTTTTCTTCTGTGTTCTTACCTCTCTTTCCGACGCGGTCTAAATAGCTCCTGTTGTTGTTAACTAGGCGCTCCATATAGGAGTTGAATGCACTTCGCTGCAGCACGTCCACAGCTGGGTTCACAGAGAACGACCGGCGCTGGCGCATCGGACTCTCAATAGTGGCCACCTTTATGCATAGATCTTTTAAATTATCATAGTTTTTGGCAGTTTACTAAAAAGCTGACACCTTTTAGTGTATTTTTTTATTACAATATTGTTTCCTAGTTTTGATTTTTGGAATAGATTTTATGTCTACTAATCATTATTTCATACTTATGTATTTGTTTGTACACGCTAAGTGATAATTGCCAGTTCAATATAGCAGCAAAATTTTCTTTATTAAAAAAAAGTTGAATAATTTTGGCATTTGTGCCTATTATAAAATATAGAAGCAAAATATGGAGAAAAACACAACACATATCTATTTATAGGTAGGTTAAATAAGGTATTATTAATATAGTGTGTATAGTATTATAACTTACATACTAAATGCAAGCGACAAAGAATAACAATCTTTTACAAGTGGTATAGAAAACACAACAATAATATTCTAAAGAAAAAAGAGATTTTATTTTTTTAACTGCACAAATGAACCGCTATAGTACGCTAGTTTTTGACAAAGAATCTTTGTGTGAATATTTTCTGTGAAAATGACTCGACTTAACTGAAATTTTTCATTACTATTCCTTTTCATTCACTTAAAACTTTTTATATGTGCATTATTTTGAATTTTAAAATATACAAGCACTAATGTTTATCTATTATATCCATACAAGGCTTTTTAAAACTGTTTTCAAACGCTCCCGTATTGAATTTAATTTTCCTACTCAATTTAAATCCTACTAATATTATAAATGTGAAAGTTTAGATGTTTGGATGTTTGGATGTTTGGATGTTTGGATGTTTGTTACTCAATCACGCCAAAACGGCTGAACGGATTTGGCTGAAATTTGGTACACAGATACTTGGTAGCCTGGAGAGGAACATAGGCTACTTTTTGTCCCGGAAAAATATCACATTCCCGCGGGATAACGTCGTGTAGTCCACGCGGGCGAAGCCGCGGGCGGAAAGCTAGTAGGTTATAAGGCAGGCCTTGAATTTGCCTAATGCGGAAAACAATTCGTAAAACGGCGACTGTTTCATAGGCAAATGAAACATTTCCTTTTTAAGGATACGAAATTTCTCATAAATAATTATGAGATTATGAACACAGAGATTCTTTGTTTTGAAAGTCTTTAAAACGAGATTTAAAGGTCAGATTGTTGTGATATTATTTTGTTACTTCTAAATGCAAAAGAGAGAAGGGTTTTGAATTGTTATATTGAAGGATTTTTAGCACATCCGAGGCCGAGTAGCGTAAGCGGCTCCAATGCCCGTTTCCACTTAAATTAGGTAGGACTTGATTTGCGCTTGAAACAATGAATGCGAATATCAATAATTTATATTCGTCAACATCACATTCATTGTTAATAAATAATTAATATTTATTGAATTGTAGAATTTGTGTTAGATTTGCTATAACGTCAAAACTGTTTTGTTGTTTGTTGAGTTATTTGCAAAGCTTTAGCTACATCTTTAGCTGACAATAAAAATCCGATAAATCTTTTGAAAGACGCGAAAGTTTCGAATTTACGTACCGAAATGATTACGTATTATAATATTTGCTTTTTAATGTTTTGGTTTATTATAAATTGCTACATTTTGAGTTGTGGAGAAATAATACTCTACTGGATTCAAAACTATTAAACTCACTTACAGTAGCGTAGAAAAATAAGTAACGCGAAAGTAGTCATCATGTAGAGTTGTACAACAAATATTATTTTTTTAAAGACTGATTTTACTTTAGGTACTTTGTATAGTTAAGCGAAGTAGGTAAAAGTTGTAGTCTACAAAGCCACTTATTTACATAGAGGCGTACCACGTACAGTCGGGGACAAATTCGGTGAACCACCTCTTACTTCTTTTCATGTGGCTGGCGTCTCACCGTTCACTTGCAGTTAGGATTACGGATTACGGATAGGGATCCGTAATTTTTTATGCATAAGTAGTCAAAGTTAAAGTCAAATTTGTTTATGCAATTTAGATTGTACAATACTAATCGTGAACGTCATAGAAGCTACGCCATCGGTTCGCAAACCCTACAGCGGGAGACCTTGGAGAAGAACCGGCAAGAAACTCCAAGGGTTGTTTTTTTCTCCCTGTTTTATTTCATACAGAGTCGTAAAATTTAAAAATGACCTTAACATAGTAAATACAAAATCAAAAATTAAAGGTGTCTGAGCGTGAATGGTGAGGCACCAGCCACACGTAAAGAAGTAAGAGGTGGTCCACCGAATTTGTCCCTGACTGTACTAATGAAGCAACAGATGTGGCAACAGTATCAAGTGTGTAGGTTGCGCTGCGAGTGGCTCGCGGTTATCCGCCGTCTGGCGATATTTGGTGGCATATACACGCAGTGAGCCGTACGACGACGTACACACTTGCAGATTGTACGCTACCTACACCGCTACACCTCTAGTGAGTACGCGGCTCAACAACGGTGGTGCGACATATAGTGGTGCCAGTACCTGTGATTCGCGGGGCATTTCGGCGAGCAGGTACAGCCAAGGCGCGCCCGGCGCGTACCGGCTCCCCATCGACGGCATACCGTAGCTGATTCCCTCCTGTGAAGAAAAAATACATAGGATAAACTACCCTGTTTTTGACACCCCTCCAATTATTGGCACCCCGGAGTTTAGCTCGATAGATCAGCACTATAATATACTAAGGCATCAGGTCATTTATAAAGTTAAGTCTGTTTTTTTTATCCACAACGGGGTAGCACTTAGCCTTCATCACACCTGATGTGAAGTGGTGATAAGGCTGAAGGTGGAAGCGCACTACTTCCTTAATCCTCAATCACTGAGGAACTGGCTATCTTATCTCTTACTGCCTGAACACAATAATGCTGAAAACATCATTGTTATGGCGTCAGACTTAGATAAGATGGTGGCAGCTAGCCAGGCGGACTAAGAACAAGTCGTACAACCAAGCAAACCAAATAAAATATGTACCCCCTCTGGGAATCGAACCCGGGACGTCTTAGTCTGAAACCGGTGGTGTGATGTGAACCACTAGACCACAGAGGCGGCTGTTTGTCCATTGCCTATCCTCATGCACTACTCGACAACGCACTGCGCCCACCGCGCTACCTGCATGCCACCCGAGACGGATGCCCAGGCCACTGTGCCCTGGCTGAATGACGGCACGAAATCGACAGCGGCAGCTGGGGCGCGCCCGGGGGTGATCACATCAAGCGAGTACCCTGCCGTGATCCCGTCATGGTGCTTCGGTGTGAGAGAAAAGCGCTTTACTTCATTTTGGCGTGCGTTAGGTTAATATTTACTGAAATTGCTAGTGGACACGGTGAACTTTGTATCACCTATATCAAAATTAATCTGAAGCGGCCATGGATGTTTTTCAGTCTTGTATAGCAATAGCACGTCAGTTAAACGATTTTCTATACACAATTACCATTCTTATTTTACAATATTTTTAAATATTTTAAGTTTTTTTAAGAATTTCGTTATTATTTTTTATAGTTACTAGGTATACCCTTAGGTGTTATTGTTGATCAAGGACTATACCACCCCTAAACTATAAGAGAGCAAAACAAAAGACAAAGTAGCTATTTAAATCGGTCAAGACGCTTCTAAATTTTAGTGAGACTAACGACTAGCAACTATTTTTTATTAAATAGAGAGAGAAGATATGGTGTAAAAGAGTACGAGTAGAATAATGTGCATGAAATGCTTAAAGCAAATAACGGATTTATGCCCGAATTCTTGTACGCTACTTATCTTTGGGAGCGTCTCAAACATCGCCCTGTCACTTTAAATGTCAAACGTGTGAAAGAGATGCCATGATGTTTGAGACGCTCCCAAAGATGATTTGCGTTCGAGAATTCGGGCGTTAGATTGTTAATACTGTATCCGTCTAAAATTCTAGATTGAACTCAGGACTTTAGACTAACACGACCATTATTTAGTTTTCCATAGTTTCAAATAAACTGCCATGATTAATTTGCCCGAAAGACGACTTGTTTTTCGAATTGGTCGTTTCACAGATTATAAAGATACTGTAATGTAACCACATTAGCAATAAATGTTTTGCTTAACATCCCACGAAGGTAAAATTTAAGTGAGATTTAATCTCATATAAGCTTGTGAGGCGGTAAAGTAAGGTATTAAAGAAAATTCACGACCATGTTGTTGTGGATAAAAAAAAATGCTTTTTTCATAATGAACCTACCATTATTTTTGTTCAAATGTCCGATGTATAAATTATGTCTTGCTATGCTATGTTGTGGAGATCCTTGGGGGAGGCCTATGCCCAGCAGTGGGCGTCGTTCGGCTTACATGATGATGATGATGATGCTATGGTGTTTGATTGAAACTTTCGGAATTTGGGACGTCATGAAAAAAAAATAATCAAACACGGTCTATGCAAAAATTGTTTCCACCACTTTACGATTTGTGGTCCAGTAATTTACACAGCACAATATTCATGACTGGAGTTTGGTCTGATGGCTAGTGAAGAAAATCTAACTTTTCTACTAGGTATTTCTTTACCATTTCTGATTTCTTTACCTCAAGGGATTACGCAATTTAACGATTAGAGCTATTATCTGTTTTGTGGTCTTAATTTTTTTGTCCTGATTATTATACTTAAAACCTTGTCATGACAATAGAACAGTACCTGGTACTAATAATATAAGAATAAGAATAAGAATATTTATTTAGTATACAAACGAAACAAACACACCACAAAAATAATGTGGCACCGCAGCCTGAGTTAGTGTAAACTGTGCTACAGGCCACGGTTTTCCCAAATAGTAATACATTTATTGTGTTTATTAGTAGACAATGCAAGTTAAGATTAAATTTTTTAAAAAAAACCTTCGCAACAAAGTATTAACCAGAACTACTTATCTAATTTTATACGAAAAGACTCTGTAATCGTACAAAAAGACATTCAGTTGTTTCATAGTCTAGTTCATTTAGCATATTTAAAATTAGATATGAAATCTTTCTTTGTGATTATCAAACAATTGCAATGTCCAAGTGATAACTTTCCTTTAGACGTCTCAGTTCGCAAAGAAAAGATTACGTTGCCTAAACACACATGCCCACGCGTTCAGTGGCCGATGTCAATTTTCCACATGACCAGAATAACGCGAGTTTTAAACAAAAAATATTTCACCCGCTATTTGTTTTACCCCGGGCTCGCGAATACCTGGATTACTCAGGGCAAATATTACGAAGTGCAAAAACATTTAAAGAGTGTGGAACAACACTATCATAGATAGATAGTAACTACGAGTATTAAAATTTCAACCTGCTTTTAGTTCTCTACATCTTAAATAAACGGGCTCTATGTTAATGATTGTTGAAAAAGATCTATCTATTTAACCGACTTCTAAATCAAAAAGGAGGAGGTTCTCTATTCGTCTGTATGTATGTTTTTTTTTTTTTTTTTTTTTATGTATGTCCACCGATTACTCGAAGACGGCTGAACCGATTGAAATGGTTCAAACGTTATTACATCAGGTTAGTTTCCAAGTTGGTCCCATTTTTTGAAATTTTGAAATCGTAT
The DNA here is from genome assembly GCA_949710035.1 of Crambus lathoniellus. Lineage (NCBI taxonomy): Eukaryota > Metazoa > Arthropoda > Insecta > Lepidoptera > Crambidae > Crambus > Crambus lathoniellus. Next base: position 17,468,234 of record OX453297.1, read on the forward strand.
CAGTAGTTTTCAGGAAATCTTGAAAATACTGTCGTTTTCGTTACCACTTTATGTGAATTTAATACGTATCTTTAGGCATAACTCCTTTGTTTATAAACCGATTTAGATGATTCTTGTTTTGTTAAAAAGGGGATACCTCAAGGTATTTTAACCGACTTCGAAAAAGGAGGTTTTCAGTTTGATCACATACCTATTTACCAGAAAACACGTAAATTGCCTGCACGATGCACTAAAAAGAGTGAAATAAAAATTATTTTTATAAAAAAATAAAAACCGCCTTCAAAAAAACCACATCAAAAAAGTAAGAAATAATTCCTCACCAAATAAATAACGTAAGTACTTTGAAGTCGGGCGGGTTTTAACAAAAACAACAAAAAATTGTATACATTTCACGCCCGACTTCAAAGTACTTACGTTATTTATTTGGTGAGGAATTATTTCTTACTTTTTTGATGTGGTTTTTTTGAAGGCGGTTTTTATTTTTTTATTTTTAAATAGGTATTTCTTGCGTTTTCACGACCAAACCATGTCAGTAATCATTTATTTTAGAAAAATGTAATAAAGTAGTCGATGTCTTTATATTTTGATAACTTAACCATGATATTTTTTAACTGCATCAGTTTCTCATTTGTGTTTAGTCTTATAAATCTCACGCCTGCGATCGCCATCCGCTTGTCAAGCATAATGATTATTGAAAAACTAACCTAAACTAATCTACTCGTAACACTGATACATTTCGTAAACGTTTCATTCGTAGCAATGGAAGGAAATAATTTTTACCTATCCCTATTGCGCCTAAAGGCAATGATTATTCATTACAATCCTAGCTATAGTACTTACGAGGGCAGAGCCCGATGCGTTAGTCAGATCAGATCCGCACCGCTTTCGACACCAATTTTCACGAATCTCGGACAAGATATGTACTTACAGAGAGGAGGAGGTAAAGTTACTTACGTCATCAGGTGCTTGTGGGTCGATCTGTACCAGGTCGAGGGGCGCCAGGGAGTCGAGTGCCGGCCACCATCGAACACCATACCGCCCTCCACATCTGGACTGACGACCAAAAAAAGGTACTTACGTCACCAAGTGCTGGCGGGTCGATCTGTACCTGGTCGAAGAGTCGAGCTCGTAGATCACCACCACTGCAAACCATAGGTACCACCCACCACATCTTGTCAGGCGAACACAACAACGGTACTACGTCATCAGATGCTGGCCAGGCTATCTGTCTGTACTAGGTCGAGGGGCGCCAGGGAGTCGGGCGCCGGCCACCATCGAACACCATACTGCCCTCCACATCTGGACAGACGAACAAAAAATAGTACTTACCGTCACTAAGTGCTGGCGGATCGATCTTGACCAGGCGAGGAGTCGAGCTCGCAGATCAGCACTATTGTACACCATACCACCCACCACATCTAGTCAGACGAACACAACAACGATACTTACGTCATCAGGTGCTGGCGGGTCGATCTGCACCAGGCGAGGAGTCGAGCTCGCAGATCAGCACTATTGTACACCATACCACCCACCCTCAGATCATATAATACTAGAGCACCCACCACATCTAGTCAGACGAACACAACAACGATACTTACGTCATCAGGTGCTGGCGGGTCGATCTGCACCAGGCGAGGAGTCGAGCTCGCAGATCAGCACTATTGTACACCATACCACCCACCCTCAGATCATATAATACTAGAGCACCCACCACATCTAGTCAGACGAACACAACAACGATACTTACGTCATCAGGTGCTGGCGGGTCGATCTGTACCAGGTCGAGGGGTGCCAGGGAGTCGGGCGCCGGCGCGGCCACCGCGCCCGCACACGCCATCACCACCGCACACCATACCGCCCACCACATCTAGACAGACGAGCAAAACAATGGTATTAGTAGGGGCTATTAATCCGACAGCGGCAGCAGCAGCCCTGGAAGTGAGGTTGCGACGGGCGAGCCGCAACCTTGTACATCGACAGACACGACCACTTTGTCGAAAGTGTCAGACTAGGAAGAAGAATAGGAGTTTTGTGCCCGAATACTCGTACGCTACTTACCTCTGGGAGCGTCTCAAACATCGCCCTGTCACTTTAAATATCAAACGTATGAAAGAGAAGCCATGATGTTTGAGACGCTCCCAAAGATGATTTGCGTTCGAGAATTCGGGCGTAAGAATCTCAAATCATTGAAATAGAAAGGGAGCCGTTTCACCGTGGTCACGGTATGACCCAGAAAATGAAAATGAAACATCGGGCACAATCGATTTACCTAAATATGATAATGACTAAGACACGTCATATTGTTTATCTCAGGTCCTGGTCATACCTAAGCCACCACACCAGCAGATTCAGCAAATTCAGAAATTGATTTAATCAAAATATCAAAAAAAAAGTATTTCTGTAAATAAAAATGTAATCCTTGTATTGGCAAATTGGACATGAACTTGGCCAGGCTACCCAATACTTATTATTATTTGTAAGACTTAAGGGCCGTGGGCCAGAAAAAAAATGCCCATTTTTGAAGCAACTTATCGGAGGTGCATCAAGCAAGGTAAAAATTCATTAGAATGACACTAAAACTAAATTCATATAAAAATTATGTAAATCACTTAGGAGTTTTCACATTATTTTTATGCACAATAGGGTAGCACTTAACCTTCATCACACCAGCCGGCCTAGCATGAGCGGCGTATAACACGCGATATGATATAGCACGTCATGCTGTTTTGCTTACACCTTAGTGGGGTTAACAAGACAGCATGACGTGCTATATCATATCGCGTGTTATAAGCCGCTCATGCTAGGCCGGCTGGTGTTAAGTGAAGATAAGGCTGAAGGTAGAAAAGCGCATTACTGCCGGAATCCTCAACCACTAAGGAAATGGCTATCTTATCTCTACCTGCCGTAACACAACAATACTGAAATAGTATATTATGATACAAGTGAGCTTAGGTTGCTCATTATACACGAGGCTGTGGGTTGCAGCCCGAGCCGCAGGCGAGGGCGTAAATCAGCCGAGTGTCTAGTGAGAAACACCCAATTGCAGGAAGCTCCATTAAAGTTAATGCTTCATTAAATCTATTGCTGTCACTTTTTATTTCTTGACAACGAAAAGTGACAGCAATAGACTTAATGAAGCATTAACTTTAATGGAGCTTCCTGCAAGTGGGTGTAAGTTGCTCACGAGTTTTATACGCACTTTTTCAACACACTTGCGAGGAAAAACAAACATTTATTGCATACATATTGTATTAACCTAATATTAACTAAGGGAAAAAGCGCGCATGTTTTTTTTTTTGCACGCACCAAATGTGAGGTGATTGATTACATACAGCCATACAGCCTACTTCAAAATAATTAAGTATAATAATAGTGATAAAATGCAAATGTTTTATACCAAATTATTGTGAATTATAAATAATTTGATAATAATATACTTAATTATGTTTTTTGTCTTAATGAGGAATTTTCCAAAAGGTATCGTAAGCTTATTTCAAATAGGTGCAAGAGATGGCGCTAGCGAAACTTTTCTTTTTTTTTTAAATAACAATACCTTGGACGTTTGTCAGCCTACGCAAAACAAAATAAAATTTTAAAATGTAAATAATCTTGTTATATAAGGTTTTATTTCTAAATTACTACTTTTAGGATATGACTTAAAGTTCAACCGTAGGTTTTTATCCATACTTCGCTATTTTTGTTGTACCTATGAAGGTTCGCGCACATTATGTCGGGGCGCAGCGGGCCGGGCCGCAGCGCAAAAATCCGCCCAAATCGCTCGTATGTATTTTATATGAACTATCGCACACTATGCCGGGGCGCAGCGGGCCGCATAATCCGCCGCGGATTTTGTTGCGTGTGATAGAATATCAAGTTTTGACATTGATTCAATTTAGTATTTATTACACCTAAATTCATTAAATTAATTTTGTGGATAACATCGTACCTTATTTATCGTGTTTTCATTAAATTGTAGTTTGATTTGTGTCGGTGCCATCCGACAACAAAGCGATATGATATGGAGTTTTGTTATTAATCTCATATAGTTATTTTTACATCTAAATTCATTATAATAATTATGGAGATAACATTTTACTACATGTATCCTGTTTCTAATAAAAAGTATTTTGATTTGTGGCGGGGCCAACCGTCAACAAAGCATGATCAAGCAATTGTACTTTAATTTGCCTATAAGTACTGAATAATGTGTATAAAATCATGTTATTACTTTTAATTTTTTTTTTTTTTTTTTTTTACTTTTAATGGGTTTGCTCTTGATCCCAATCAAGCCCATGGGCTAGAACAGGATCTTCGATGGAGCGAGCTCACCCAGAAGGTGCCTATTCACTCTTGCTTTGAATGTGGTCGGGTTATAAGTACTCGGGAATACAGACGCAGGGAGGGAGTTCCATTCCTTTGCTGTGCGCAATATAAAAGATGCTGAGTAGCGCTTGGTGCGACATTTGGGAATATCAACCAAGAAAGGGTGGTAGCCCGCTGTGCGTCTGGATGTCCGATGGAAGAAGGGGGATGGCGGTATGAGCTCATGCAGCTCCTGAGCACACTCTCCGAAGTATAATCTGTAAAAGACCGACAGACAAGCGACTTTGCGGCGGTGAGCTAGGGTGTGAAACTTGCTCTTCACCAGTTTTGGGTCGCCAATTAGCCTCTCAGCTCTGCGTTGGATCGTGTCCAATGCAGCTAGTTGATACTTCGCTGAGCCGTCCCAAAGGTGACTGCAATATTCCATGCAAGACCGGACTTGAGCTTTATAAAGAGTTGAAAGCTGTCCCGGCGTGAAATATCGCTTGACCTTATTTAGGACGCCTAGCTTTTTGGCTGCAATTTGAGCCTTGGACTCGATGCTGGTGCCGAAGTTGAGGTCTGAAGACAACTCCATACCAAGAAGCTCGAGACTGTCGGTAACAGGCACAGATGCACCCCGGAAAGTAGGAGTCAGGTCAAAGAGACTCCTTTTTGCGGTGATAAGACACGCTTGTGTTTTGGTGGCGTTAAAATTGACCAGGTTCCTGTCACCCCACTGGGATACGTGGCTTAACGACTGGTTCGTTCGCTCAACCATGGCCTCTCTCATCAATATCACGTCATCACCGCTGGCTCCTGCATCCGACAGGTATCTCTCTACGACAGTACTGTCATCTGCATACCCAACAATTCCCGGTATCAACAGGTCATTGATGTGCAACAGGAAAAGCGTCGCAGAGAGAACAGACCCCTGAGGAACTCCGGCATCAATAGCCACTGAGTCAGAGGAGCAGCCATCAATGACTACTCTGATCGACCGTTCCGTCAGAAAATCGGCTATCCAACTACAAAAGTCAGCGGGGATACCATACGCAGGAAGCTTGCGCAGCAGACTTGCGTGCCAGACCCTGTCAAAAGCCTTTGAGATGTCAAGTGACACGGCAAGTGCTTCGCCGTGCATCTCAAGGGCTTTGCCCCAGTAGTGCGTCACATAGATTAGAAGATCCCCAGTTGATCGTCCTCGGCGAAAACCATATTGACGGTCACTGAGGAGGTCATTGAGTTCTAAGTATGAGAGCAACTTACTGTTCAGAACTCTTTCCATAATTTTACAAATTATGGAAGTGATGGCGATTGGTCGGTAGTTGGAAGGGTCCGCACGACTTCCCTTCTTAGGTACTGGCTGAACATTGGCAAACTTCCAGCACTTCGGTACGGTTTTCGTTTTCAGAGAGAGGCGATACAAGTGTGTTAGCACAGGAGACAACTCAGGCGCACAATATCTCAGCACTCTCGCTGGTATGCCATCAGGGCCACTGGCCTTATTAACGTCCAGACTAAGGAGAGCTCTACGGACCTCTTTATTGTGTATTGTGATCTCCGGCATCGAAGAGTCACAACGAGGTATTTCTGGCGGTTGTTGAGAGCCGGTGTCCAGACGCGAATTGCTTGCAAACAGAGTGGCAAATAAGGTTGCTTTCTCAGCTGCAGAGTGAGCAAGTGACCCGTCAGGTTTCAGCATTGGAGGTAGAGTAGGACGGCAGAAATTCGCCTCGACTGCCTTGGAGAGGGACCAAAACTGTTTACTACCGCTAGGGTAAGACGAAAGTTTCGTCCCTATTTGGCTGATGTGGTCGAATCTCGCCCTACGTATGACCCTCTTGCACGACTTGGCAGCCAAATTATAGGCTCTCTTCTTCGCCCGGATTCTCCGTGCGCGGATCCTGCGATCGCGGGCTTGCACCCAAGCTTGGTAAGCAGACTGTTTTCGGGCCTCAGCACGAGCACAGTCCGCATTATACCAAGGGCGGGACTTGTAACCGAGCGGGATGTCGGAGAATGGAATAAAATACTCCATTCCCTGCCGAATTACATCCGCGATCGCATCAGCAGCGCACGAAGGATCACTCGAAGAGAAGCATGTTTGCCGCCAGGGATAAGAAGCAAAGAAAATACGCATCTCGTCCCAATCTGCTGATTCGTATCGCCATACTCGCCTCGTGTCCCTAGGGCTGTCATCCGGAGGAGAGCAGATCAATACGGATTTCACCACACAATGATCGGACGTTCCCAGCGGAGCTAAGACCGATACCGAGTGTTTGTGTGGATCAGTTGTCAGCAGTAGGTCAAGGCAATTGGGTGTGTGGCCAGCGATATCTGGAACTCGCGTTGCTTGATCCACCAACTGGGTTAGATTTAGCGCTAAGGCAAATCTTCGCGCCTCCCTCCCAGCATGGTCAGTTTCCTGGTACGGGTACAGCCACTCTTTGTGGTGAGCGTTGAAGTCCCCCAGAAAAACAAGCTCCGCCGCTGGATACCGCTGAGTTGCTAAGTCTGCCGTCTCAGTGAGGTAATCTATGAGCCGAGTCGTCTCCTGGTTACCGCTGTGCGATCGGTAGACACAGACGTAGACCATCTTCTCTACCCCAGTGTCTACCAAAAGCCAAATAACGGAAAACCCGGATTTCTCAAAGCACCGGAGACGCCTACAGCAAATGTTATCGCGGACGAACACACATACCCCTGCGTACTTCTTAAACTTATGTTCAAGTGTGTAACCAGGGTAGTTAAGGTATGCCACGTCCACCGGGGTTGCTATCTGCGTCTCCGTCAAGAAGAACAGGTGCGGCTTCTCGGTCTCCAGGTGGTGATGGACCGGATCGAGATTTGAATGCAGTCCTCTGATGTTTGCGAGGTGCACTTTTAGTGGGAGGAAGTGCAGCCGTTGTTTAAATGCTTTCTTCTTGTGCTTGGTCATGAATGGTGAGTGTTGGGGGGGAAGGATTATTAATCGAGACGCTGCTTAGTCGACCATAAAGGTGATTATAGGCTAAACTGACTTGAGGGGAACTCATTTGGAGACTGCGGGGACGCCCGAACCCCCCCGAAATGGCCACCGGGTCCTCCCATCCAGTCGCCAACTGGCACGGTGGAGCATTTCGGGATTTTTCGCGAGTTGGCGGGGCAGCCTTTCACGCGTGGCTAGCGCGCTAGTTGGGCCCCCAACTAACTGCGGTCGGCCAACGGCTGAAACCGTGCTTCGGATCCCGCTACCCTCCAGAATGAGTTACCCAGTACAGCAGAGCAAAAATACCAAGACCGGTCCTAAAGCTGCGCAACTGACTCATAACCAACCAATAATAATCAATAAATTTATTACTGAAATGTAATGTATAAGTATCTAAGTAGGTAACGTGTACTTTTACGTTGGTACACGTTACTTCCGGTTGAAAAGAAAACAAAAAGATAATTATTGTAATTATTGTATTTATAAATAATGTTATGTAAAATCATTATTTGATTTTGGAATACTTTTTCATAATTGTTATGTTTGTATTGTAGTATTTTCTGTAATTTTCACGGATTGAAATTTATCAGTTAAATTGGCGGTAGACGCTAACATTTATAAGGCGAGGCCGCCATTGTAGCGGGGTAGTCTGGTTCGAGCCGTGAGCGGTGTACAAGTTAAGTAACAATTCCGTTGTTTCATATTTCTCATTCCTTGTTATTTCTTGCTGTTTAATGCTGATGTATTGTCTAGTAAATATTGCTGAAGATTTGCCCTTGTTCGAAGGATATTCGGTAACTTGTTAAATGTAAATGCTTATTTGTTGATAATATTAAATTAAAGTTGTCCTTATCGGTTTCGAATAAATTATGTGAGTACTGAAATAATATAAAGTAACAGATTATAAAAAATGCTTGATGATATTCGTAAATGTTGTTTACTCTTTTATCATGAAAAGTAATGTTGTTGTAAATGTTGTTAAATGTGTTGTATGTTCAACAACGACATGATAATTTGTAAATGTCGTTGTTTCTGTTAAAGCTGGTGAGTTTTTTTCGCCCGTTTTTCTTGTCAGCTAAAAGATGTCCTTAACGGGTGGTAGGTAAAAAAATAAAAGGACGATTCAAAAGAATAAAATAGTTTATTAGAGATTTGAGATTTTTATTAATCCTGACCTTATTGAAATAGAAGCTTTATAGTTTTGTTTATAGTTATTTGAAAAGTTTAATGCTTTTATCAGAATAGTTATATTTAGATTTGAGATTTTTATTAATCCTGACCTTATTGAAATAGAAGCTTAATAGTTTATTATATATTTATACAACAAAACCAATGAAAAACTATCAATATATCCTAATACTCGTAAGGAATGCAAAAGAAAAATCAAGAAATGGCTTTGCGAATTAAATTATGATGAGACCGAGTCCCTGTTGGCTATCGCAATCTAAATCTGGCGCTTGACACTTGACACTGACCAGCAGTTGCTGTAAGCACTGCCTCACTGATCCCAAGATTATAAATTAATCGTAGGGCAAACGTCAGAATTTTTACATTATTGTCTATCGCAATCTTTTTTTTTTTATTCTTCTCTTTGGCTCGTACGGTTTGTACATTAGCCAATGTCAAGTAAAGGTAGGGAAACCAAGAGGGATATTGTAATGAAAATAGAATCGGAATTAAGGATGAATAAAAGGATCAGGATTGGTCAGGCAGGATAAAAAATATGATATTTAAATATATTTTACATCTTTGTTAAATATGATATATGATATAGTAGATTATAAGAATGTAGGTACTTATAAGAATAACATAAGGTATGGAATAAATAATTATAACTTAATATTATTTACAGTTAGAAAGTTAGTAATTAAATTAAACAAATCAAAATTTATACAGGACAGCAGAGTTGGAATTGATGTAGGGAGAGGAACACGGAGGGAAATAAGGGAGGTTAAAAAAGAGGAGTTATCATAAAGTGGACACTGGAAGAAAATGTGGTTTAAATTTTCGTCACCAGTACCACAAGCACATACACTGTTGTTACAAATACCCAATCTAGTCAGATGATAGGCGGTGCAAACATGTCCTAACCTCATACGGATGAGACTGGATGTAGCAGATTTTGATAATTGAATTTTCGTAAACCACGGCTTTAATGGGATGTCCTGTTGAATTTGTTTATAACTTTTACCCTTATTCGGAGTATTCCACAAACCTTCCCAAGAGCTACGTAAATGCTCCTTAGGAAGAGAGAGGAGATCAGATACTAAATTTTTATAATGAAATGTATCACCAGTGTGTGCTGCATCCTTGGCAAGCTTATCCGCTTTTTCATTTCCTTCGATATTTTGATGGCCAGGTATCCAAACAAAAAGAACATTGTAACCCTTTTCTCTACATGTTAGTAATAATTGTCTACATTGGAAAATATAGGCAGAAGTTATGGAAGATTTGAATGGAAATTTTTGTAGGGCTTGAAGAGCGCTCTTAGAGTCCGAAAATACAATTGTTTAAGTTTTGCGATCAGGATATATTCTAATGACTTTAAAATCCCGAAACATTCTCCAGTGTAAACAGATGTTTCAGGTGGAAGTTTAATTTTTTGATGAAGATTGTATTGCTGATGGTAAATTCCGATCCCAACTATGCTAGAACCAGAGTGCTTAGAAGCGTCGCAATAAATATAGTGCCAGTCTGGCCAGTTAGTATCAATTAGAAATCGTAGAGTTACGTTAGCATTGTTGTTGTTTTTTAAACTATCTAAATTATGAAGGACATTGGGTTCTAGGACCAGGGCTTGAAACCATATTGAGAAAATAGGAAGGTACTGTGATCTATGGGTTGGTGCAAGTAAAGAATTAAATTTACGGAAGCTAACAACTAGGCAGGGAGGAGGTTTGTTAATCCAGAATGGAGCAGTTTCAACTTTCCCGGATAGGTCTTGTAATTTACTGAAAAGTGGATGATTTGAAAACTGGAGAGCACGGAATACAAATTTATCGCATAACATCTGCCTTCTTAATTTTAATGGGGGTTCAGCGCATTCAACTTGTAGTGCATTTAATGGACTGGACATCATGGCTGGCCTATAAGACGTAGTGATTTCGATTGGATCGCATCTAACTTACATAATCCAACTAAGTTACACGGTTCTAAGAAGTACGCGCCATAGTCTAATATACTTCTAATTATAGCATTATAGAGAAGCTTTAAAGTGGAGGGATCGGCGCCCCACCAAACACCAGAGAGACATCTTAGAATATTTAGCTGTCGTTCACACCGTGCAGAAGCATAATAGCAATGAGGCAGTCCGGTTAGTTTTGAGTCAAAAATCATACCTAAAAATTTTGCTTCATTATTTGAAGGAATAACTTGGCCATCATATATAACCGAACAAGAAGGAGGACTTCGCATTTTAGTGAACAATACTGAACAGCTTTTAGTTACAGAAAGACTTAATGAATTTTTATCAAGCCATGATTTCAGGAGTTTGAGAGCATTGTCAAGCAGGTTTGTAACTTTTTAAATTGATCTGCCAGAAACGTAAATGACTAAATCATCAGCGTATTGTAGCACATTCACATTGTTGGCGATGGAAGATTCAAGGTCATAAGTATAGATATTGTAGAGAATCGGACTGAGTACCGAGCCTTGTGGCAATCCCTTCCACGTCAATCTAGATTTTACCTTAGAATCATCAATATATATTTGAATTTGCCTTCCTGATAAAAGGTTTTTTATGAAGTTACGTAATAAAGGAGGTACTTGGAGTTCAATTAACTTATCGTATAAAATATCAGGATTAACATTATCATATGCAGCGGAAATATCTAAAAAGGCTGTCAGTAGGAATTCATTATTTGTGAGAGCTAACCTTATGTCCGTTGTGAAAATAGCTAGGCTATCCATAGTACTCTTGCCTTTTCGAAAGCCATACTGACTTGAAGCCAGCAACCCGCGACTTTCTACGTACCATTCTAGTCTGTTCTTGACCAGATGTTCGGCCAGCTTACATAGTACGGTTTCAAGAGCTATTGGTCTATAAGAGTTTGGATCTGAGGGGGGTTTATTGAACTTTAAAATGGGAATTATTTCCTGAGATTTCCAAGAAGAAGGAATGTTCCCCGACTCCACTACAGAATTTATGAGGGTAAGTAAATACATCAAACTATCATCATTTAAATGTGTGAGGAAAGAGTATGGAATACCATCAATGCCAGGAGACGAGTCCTTAACGTAGGACAACACACCTATTAATTCAACCAAACTAAAAGGTGAGTTAAGGGTGTCAGAGTTCTCTAAATTATTGGGATGTTGACATAATGATAAACTTTCCTGTGGCACAAAGGGCGGAGCTAGTTTGTCAATGAATTGTTCAGCAACGGACTCATCTATACACTTAGGAGTGCGTTCTTTGTAGGCAGACCTAAACCTTCGTATGTTTTTCCAAACAGCTGATGCAGAAATATTAGGTGATATTGCAGAACAAAAAGCCCTCCAGCCTTCCCATTTCTTCTTTTTAAATAATTTGCGCGTCTTATTAATGATTTCTGACAATTTAGCAAAGTTTTCTGTGGAGCTATTCTGGTAATAATTTATTTCTGCTTGTTTTCTTTCCTTTACAGCCGTAGTACATTCCGAATCCCACCAAGGGGGGGAAGGAATGTATCCCCTTAATTTTTTCTTGGGAAAAACTGCATCAGCTGCTTGTAATAACATTGAGGCAAAATCGTCTGCATTCTGTGACAAATTGTTTTCTTGACTAAGAGGGAGAGAGGATATTTTTTGCGCAACTTGCTCCGTAAACATTTTCCATCTGTCACTGTCATTATTATTATCTAATCTGTATTTTAATCGAGGAGAACGTCTGTTTTGGTGATTTAATAAGTTTTTAGGAAGTTCAATTAAAATGGGATAGTGATCACTTCCAAAAGTGGAAGAAAGAGTAGTCCAAGACAGGACTGAAGCTAAATTAGGAGTACATATTGATACATCGGGCGCACTGGCACCTTCATGCGGCAAAGTTCGTCGGGTCGGGAGCCCTGTATTAAGGATGCAAAAGTTGTTAGAGTCTACATAGTCTAAAATTCTAGTCCCATAATAATTGGATTTAGCGCTACCCCAGGCTTGATGCTGCGCATTGAAGTCTCCCATAATGATAATAGGTTTTGGAAGTTGTGAGATGATGTTATCTATTTCATTATATACAGAGGATGATGGATGAGGAATATAAAGGGACACTAAGCATAAATTATTTATCAAAACAGCTATAATTGACAGATCATCACTATGATTTGGGATAGGGATGTGACGGAAAGGTATGGAGTTGCTGATCAAAAGAGCAACACCACCATACGAGTCTGATCTGTCTTCTCTTAAAACTAAATAATTGGTAACATTAAAGATGCTACCTGGCTTAAGCCAAGTTTCCTGTAGAGCTATAACTACAGGTTTATATTGATTAATTAAATATAATAATTCACTTTTCTTATTATTAATGCTTTGGCAATTCCATTGGAGAATGGATGATAGATCCATTATGGGTGTTATTAACAATATTTACATTTTCAGATGCAGCGATGGACGGTTCAGACATAGACTTTGTATGTGTTAATGAACTGATTAATGCAATGATAAGGTCTCTAGTAGACATGTTTAGAAAGGGATTGTTTTCATTTAAAGTACCTACTGATGGCAAAGGAATATTGTAATCCTTAATTAAAAGGTCATGAGCCTCCTTATCATAGCTTTTATTATTATTAACCTTTGTCTTGGGTTGAATAAAGAATGTTTTTTTATATGATGTGTTTTTATTTACAGAATTTAAATTATATTTATCTATTTGTGATTGTGTGGGGGCAACAGATGATGTAAGGACCTCAGCATAGGACTTAGTCACTGCAGGGTGGAGTTTGATGGCTTCAGCATAAGAAATACAGTTCTTTGCCATAGATTCTTTTATAGCTTTTTGCCTTGAGAATTCCGGGCACTTGCGGTTAGTGGCATAGTGGGACCCAGAGCACAAACAGCACACAACATCATCTTCATTAATGTGACAACTCTCACCCGAGTGACCATTACCACATTTAAAACATCTAGGCGTCGACCTGCACTGTATTCTTGTGTGACCAAATCGGCAACAGTTAAAGCACTGGATTGTAGGAAATATGTAAAGATCTACTGGTAGGGAATTGTAACAAACAAATATTCTTTTTGGTAAGACCTGGCCATCGAAGGTAAGGACTACTGTTTCTGTAGGAATAAAGTTTGACTTACCGTCTTGTATACTTTTTCTATTTATACGCCTGACTTTTAAAATGTTTCCACACCCTATAGAGACAGTTATATTTTCCATAATTTCTTCTTCGGACCAGTCAGTTGGCACACCTCTAACTACTCCCATACGGGTTACAGAGAAGGTAGGAATGAAGGCTTTATAATTATTTTCGATGAGTGCTTTGTTGGTAATAAATTTGTTTGCTTCCTCATATTTAGAAAAAGAAATGATTACTTTATTTCTACCTATTTTTTTCAAGCTACCATTAACAATGTTTTGGATATTATTCCTCTTTAAAAATCGACCAAAAGATATGGGATGAATGGAAACGTTTTCATCTGGACTAGCTAGTGTCTTTTGAACATGTACAATATAAGGAGAGGCATCAGATGCATCATACATATTTCTGCCTATTACTGGGCGAGGTACATTAGTGTTATTGGGCAAGTTAGAGTGCTGTGCTTGGGGTGCTGAAGACGTTATAGTACTTTCAGGAGTCTTAAATGTACTAAGGGAAGAGTTTTCATGAATTTCACATCGGCAGTCAGTTGCTGTAGCATTTGAAGCTTTGTGATGCCTCCTCTTTTTATTACAATGCTTGCATATTTTACGGGATGATACCCTTTTGCGTTTGGAGTGATTATTTATAGAAGCATCTGAGTCTAAGATAGACCCATCAGTCTCCATACCTCCCATGCCGTCGTTACATGGAACAGTTATGACCTGAGAAACCTGGGGGACTACTGTCCCGCCAGGGTCCTCAGGTTCCTCCATCACAACTTACACAATAATTAAGAACTTACCAACTCGCTGCAAAAACTTATACGAACACTTATACTAAATATATACACTATATAAACAATATTTACACTTAACTGACCCTTTTATTTACAAGAAATAAAGTAAAAATCGAGGAAATAGCCAAAAGGACGCCCGCCTAAATCGAAGGTTTCCCGCGCTTTTTTCGTCTATCGCAATCTCAATCTGGCGCTTGACACTGACCAGTAGCTGCCTGGAAGCACTGCCTCACTGATCCCAAGATTATACAGGGTAATTTTTTTATCAGTGCACAAATTTTTAGGATCGACTCAGAATCGGCAAGTGAACAACTTTCTCCTAGAAACATAGGTCGAAATATGACAAAAATTTTTTGGCCTTTCATACAAATCGGACTGATCACGTGATCGAATTAGTATGGGAAGTCCAAAAATTTTTGTCGTATTTCGACCCATGTTTCTAGGAGAAAGTTGTTCACTTATCGATTCTGAGTCGATGCTAAAAATTTGTGCACTGATAAAAAAAATATCCTGTATATTAATCGCAGGGCAAACGCCAGAATCTTTGCTTTATCTTATTTATTTATTAAAATGGTTGTGTCGATCATATTTTTCTGATAAGCAATACGTACATTTATTATATTTTACTTTAAAAAATTAAAATACACCCACTTTTGTTATTCACATAACTAAAATCTAACCTATTTATTATTATGATTTACTTATTTAGTATGTAATATACATTTTTTTTTTCATGATAATAATGATTATTATTATTATTGGTTTAAGAGATTACCTATACAGTATAATACAATATTTAAGTAAGTATATCAAATTAAACTAATTGCACTAATCAGTGTGAAAGGTTAAAATTTTTGTTAGGTAAGTTAATGCTTAATGTTTTTCGCTGTTTAACGCTTACTGTTTTCTCATGTGCTAATGATGTACTCTAGGGTAAGCATTGTATATAATATTATTTACACCAAAGTAATTCCGGGGTATGGAGACCTGGTGACCTGTAAAACGGGTCGTAACCTTAGTACGGGCACCAGTCTCCACAATACTAATATTAACTTAAAATATGTATACAACAAAACCGTAACTGTAACTTTATTATTGTGGAGAAAATAAAGCATAATTTTATTTTATTTTATTTATTTTGTTTATAGTTAATTGAACAGTTTAATGATTTTATCAGAATAGTTCTATTTCTATATTATCCGCCCTAAATCTGTCACGTGCGTGCGATGCGATGCGGCCCGCCCCGCCCCGCTGCGCCCCGACACAGTGTGCTATAGCAAGCGGATTTTTCTCGTACTTTTCGGTCTGATAACATGACACCTACAAATTATACCCGTCTCTATCACTCGATTCTGTCATGCCCGGAAAGTGAGAGAGACGGGTATAACCGGCAGTAGTAGAAGAAATTGGATGTTTGAATTTGGTTGTACTAAAAATCCGTCAAAGCTCTGCGGCCCGGCCCGTCACTAATGTGCCATACTCAAATCCGTCAATGCGATGCGCTGCGGCCCGCTCCGCTGCGCCCCGGCATAATGTGCGCGCTCCTTAAAAATGTACAATAACTGTCAAGTTGAAAAGTTTGTTCAAGTTTGTTTTTGCATCTAGATGAAAATTCAGTACATAGGTACTAACTTCTTAATTAATTTGAGCTATTAATTTCAACTTTTTCATGAAAATGCCACTTTTTCCACATTTTCTTTTCTTTCTGACATTAACAGTTATTTAAATTAAAATATAATCAAAATCAGGTAAAATAAGAAAAAAACGATAACTCATTAATATATATACGCAACAAAATTCGTGAAACAATACATTGAACTTTCCCGTAAACTGGGGAACGCAAAAAAACATACCATATAGTGTGCCAATCTTTTCTGTTCCGGTGATTCTCTTTGGAACTAAAACAGTTTTCATACGACAGTCCATTTTGACAGGTAATTTCGTATTGCAAGTGGCTCCTCTGTCACGACTGTCACCGGAACAGAAAAGCTTGTGGCACTATACATGAAAATTAAGAAAAAAAAGAAAAGTGGTCGCAGCGACATCTATTGAGCATTATAGAACCTACTGGAAAACTTCTCATTAGGGACACATTTATTTATTCTAAAAACGTAAATGGATTTTCAGCCGTATAAAACCTCTTTGTTGTTACAAAAAAAGAACTGTATCTATTACCCGCTGAAATTGAAAATGCTCTGTTGACTCGCATATAACTTGCAGTTAGGTACTAACTTAACTTTGTAGGGATACTGTATTACCCGGTTAAATTGAAAAGTCTCTGTTTACTCGCATATAATTTGCAGTTAGGTACTTACTTAACTTTGTAGGGATAATTCTATTACGCAACTAGTACTGTAATATTATTATGCACGCGTGGGTTATAGTTCGGTTTATGGCCCTAAGATCGATGCAATAAGGCTCACTTTATGAGCAAGTGTGTTAAAAATATTTTTACTTACACCTTAGTTTTAATAACTTCTTACATAAATAAATAACTTCTTACATTTACACCAATTATCTAAGCCCATGTTAATTTCATTAAGAAACTGTATCATGGAAAACTTGATAACGGATAAATATATACTTAAATACTTTTTGTTTGTAAATACATACTTAATTTAATATACATAGTTAACACCCAGACCAAGACAAATAGACATGTTCATGCACACAAATACTTGTCTCGTTCGGGAATCGAACCCGACACCCGAGTTTTAGGCGAATATTATGAAAATACTAATACTATATACTTTATGAATCTTGTTGTGCGGCTGACTAATAAATTTTGTCAAAAAACAGTTAGTATCTAATAAAATTATTAAGCTAAAGTTAGTAAATTAGCTGAACAACCTTCGAGGTTTATATGATCGAAGTGAACCGCAGATAATACAAAAGGTAAGACCTACGTACGTACTACGGATCAGAAACTAAGTATGGATTTTCTAAAACTTGAAATTGAGATGGAATCGAATACCCATCGAATACGGCTTCGGAATCAATTTCGGAAACGGGGTTGTAAATCTATGTACTAGATTAGTTCTCAGCTTAAACTTTCACGTACTGTTCTGTGGTTAATGTGGATTGCTGGAAACATTATTATCGGACTTTGTTACAGTTAAGTTCGTTCAATTTAGATAGGTACATACATATGAAATCATTAGAAGTGATAACAACATCTAACTATATCTACCTTAAAAAATGTTTGATAATTGGAATTTTATCAGTTCATTTTCCTTGCTTGAGAAAAACAAATTACTGTGTAATAATGATTGAGCGTCTTTTTACGGAAACATCATTCGTTAGATCCACTAGATTTTTCATAATTTATTATATGCCTGAGCCTTAATATGAGGAATTTTGCACCGGGATGGAGGGGGACCAACGCGTAAAGGGACCGCCCAATGTCGTCGGCAAAGCTATCGAATTCATTTGACAGATGGATATGAAACATTTTCTGTGATATGTTTTTATTGGTGCCCACAACACTTAGGAGGTAGCCCCACTGTATCTATGACCTTCAGGCTTCATGCACATTTTGTCATTGGAATAGATACTACCTCGTTTTGATAGATTTCAACAGCCAATACCGCGTGTCCTTAAATAAAGTGTCTAGTTAATTCATCTCCACAAGTTTGTGTTATTTTGTGGACATAATGTACAAATGAACATTGAAATTAGAAGATTTCAATTATTATATTTATGTAACCTTCTGTTTAGTTTGACAAACACTGTAGGTACTATACATATTGCTACGACAAAACGTGGGACACTCAGAAAGTTTTGAGAAAGTTAAAAACTTACTTTTATGGATAAATTGTTTCAATTTAATCTTTTCAAAGAACTCTCCACCTGCCTCTAAACAAAGTTTCATGCGTCTGAACCAATTTTCGAAACATTTTTTTCAGTCATCCGCAGACTCCTCTTCCACGGCCTTCCCATCGATGAAAACTGTATCTCTTTCAGCAGATTTTTTTATTTTAGGGATGAACGGTAGATTGTTGCTTTTGAAGGTCCTTCGTCAAAACTGGTACTAAACTGGTGCTGTCACTTTCATTTTCCAATTTCCAAATGAAAGACAGAATCAGTATCAGTTTTAAACCGGGTCTAACTTTAGTCCACGTTTTGTAATACGGGTGATTAGGTTTTAGGCTGGTTTTAGGGCACGTTTAAAATCGTAGAAAATCATCGGACGAAAATGTTCTCGATGCAGATCCATTTTTAAATAAGTTTTTTGTAAAAACTTCGTTTTTATGACAAGCTTTCTTATTGACTGTACTTTAATATTGTATTGTCATCCAAACCATACCTGTATGCAAAGTTTCAGCTCAATCGGCGGACACTGGAAAGAAAAGCTTGCAAAATTTGTCCCCCACTAACAAACTAACTAACATGGCAAGTTAAATAAAAGCTTGTAATGAAATGAGACACGTTAATTGAATTTTACTCGAAAAAATGTGGAGGGAAATTCGAAATTCAAACAATGGTATTACTACTTATAACCAAATTTTTCAAAATAATAACAACTGGCCAGTGCCTTATAGAAAAAACACTTTTTTTCGCAAAACTTTCTGAGTGGCCTGGTACAAATCACTGTGTAATATGAGCCAGTGATAGATAGATAGTTCGTCTTGGACCGTCGTATTGAAATCAATCGTGAGTTGAGTGGTTGTTCAGTAGCCTTAGCACGATTTTTTTTTGTTAAGATTGAAGAGAAGATCAATTGTATCACACGCACGTCGTTATGGTTACCGTTATCGTGATAGTAGGTATTTGTTTGTATGAAGTCCAGAGCAGCGCCTCATTCAGTCGTTTATGGAACTGAAATTCAAAACATATTTGACAACCAGCACTTTGACAGCCTTTGAAGGATGGTTGTTCGGGCTGCTGCGTAGGTTTCTTCTTCAATAAAGCTCAGTTTGTTTGCGTAGATAAATATAATTAATAAAATAGCGAATTACAATAGAAAATAGTTAAAATAGCGAAATAATAGGACAGAAGTAAAATTTAGTGCGTATAGGAAGATGCGAATTTTGAATGTGACGAATATTTAATTTTTAGTAACGAATATTGTTTCGCGCTAAAACTTCAATTCGGGGCGCCCCAGTTGAACTTGATTGGTCGAACGCACGGGCCGCGCAGCCAATGGACGTACGGCTGCTGCAACGTTCCAGTAGACGCAGCTCATCACGTCTTCCGTCCGAACATGCCCCCGGCCTTGGAAGCACCAGCGTCCAACGTCTTGTCTTTCTTCGATTTTGATGAGAGGACGTATCTTGGGAAAAGCGTAAAGAAATCTCTCCTACTTCCAACTTGCATCGCTGAGCTGTAATCTTTACTCCAGCGGCTCCAGAAGTGTTGTCGAATCTAGGTATTCCTGTGGTTGATGGCGCGTCAGTCGATGAGCAGGAGCATCTTCCAGTTGCATAGTCGCTGGTGTAGTTAGCGACCGGCCATTAAGGAAGTGAGGACATAATGGATTAAGATTCGGATCAGTGAATATAGGACTCCTAGGATGGGGATTTAGGATGGATGTAACCTGTGACAATACTGTGCGAAATTCCTAAATGCTAAAAGAGCATTTCCATCTACCCGTCATAAATCATGCAGCTTATATGATTTACTCCAGCTTCCACAATCCACCGAAATGAGGCGCTTAGAGACAAACAAATGAAAATAAGCCTTGACTAGTTGCGTATTCAAGGATATCATTTGAGCATCTCGATAATAATTTTCCAAACTTGTTCGCAAACGCTCCAATGTTTCCATCATCATCTCGAGCAAGTTTTCCATGACGTGCAATTATATCATTGTAACGCGAGCAGATACAAAGCATCCGAAGTCAGATAGCCTACAAGCTCTAAATGTACAGCGCGAGTACAGAAATAAATAAATAAAAAATATACCCTTCCACTAAGTAACGATTTAGTGTGAGCAATAGTCAAGCGTAGGCTACACTACACTACACCTACCTATATATTGGTCATAAAGGTATGTGACAGTAAATGTGAAAAATATTAACTAACATAAATTAACTTGACAACCTTAACTAGGTGTCAAAACTTGCGCTATATTAAATACTAGAAACGTAAATAAATAAATTGGAAACATGCTTAAATTAAAACAGAAAACAGTATATAATATTAACCTAAAACTAAAGTATATAGGAAAAACCACCAAGTGACAGCCCCGTAAAATGGGTGTTCTATGGTGTTATTGTTGATCGAAGACAATCGAAGTCTATACTATATCATTTAAATTAAAGTTTAGCTTCCATTTGCGAAGTGGAGCAACTAGAATTTAATGTAACTATACCTATACAATTATGTGATTACTAAATTAAAAATTAAAACCAATAAAATATAATGAAACAAAGTAGACATTTACACATAAGTGCCAACCGTAATGATATGCAAATATATTTCATAAAACGTAATTTATTAGGTTTTCACTAAAAATTATACTAAACTACAATAGCGAATGTGACTCGTAGTCAAGTCGTAGTTCGTAGTATGTACCTACTATGTTTGCGAAAACTATCATGGTAGGGCAAAAAATTTGAAAAAAGATGAAAATAGGTATTTTAAATTTACATTGCGCTGTAACTAGGTACGCGAATTTCAAGTGAACCGCTGTTCAGCTTGCGAAATGCAAAACCTTTCATCACTTATGCGCGTAGTGGTTGTGATGAAATGTTTTTCACGTGCACGTTCCTCATTAGTTCGCGTATCCCGAGATTCCCGAGTAACGTTCCCTTCTTCGAGATCCCAAACTTGACGCAATTGGGAGTTAACTATACGAGACATATTACAGTGAATATATTGGTTCTGTCGTAAAGAATGGCAGATCCGACCTGATATAATCCATCGCAACTTAGAATCTAATAAGACGGGACCATTAGCTAATTTAATTTTACTATTTGTGTTTAATAAATCCCAAAACTTATCAGCGCCGATAAGAATATCTATACTTTGCGAATTATAGAATTGCGGATCAGCTAACTGAATGTTATTGGGAATATCAAACTTAGCGCTATGTATACTCGTCGCGGGTATCGATGACGTAATAACCGGCAAAACAAAACATTGTAGCTGCGTAACATACGGGTTGGTGCGCGACTTAATCTCAATATCACATTTTTGCGTGGAATTTGTGATTGAGTTTCCAACACCACGTATTTCATGAGTGGACTGTATTACTGGCGTTTGAAGTAAATCGCATAATGATTGTGATATAAAACTACTTTGGCTACCGCTATCCAGAAGCGCGCGTGCGACATGATAATTATTATAACGATCGGCTATTTCTACTAATGCGGTCGGAAGTAAAACTATATTCGCGTCGTTTAACTGTGAGCCGTCAAATTGCGTGTGTGCGTTGTTTGCTTGTATAGTAACTTGCGCTGATAAAGATGAAGATGGTAGGTTCGGTGCAGAGTGCACGGGGGGAGTGGTCCGCTGGTGCGAGTCAGTAGTCACTTCAAGCCGCGAGCTACCAGTGCTTTGCGGAGATCCGTATGCGATAGATTTATCATTAGTCATCGTCATAGCACTATCGGGATGTACAAGCGAATTATGTTTCTGGTTGCACATTCGACAGGGACCGAATCTACAGTTTTCTAACGTATGACCAGCGCGCAAACAATTAATACAAAGGTTCATATCGCGAATGAATTTTAGTTTTTGATCTAAATTATAATTTATAAAAGTGTTACACGAATATAGCGGATGGTTTCTTTTACATAGCAAGCAAGTGTTTTTAGTGACATCGCGTGAAATACGTTCCGTTGGCTTATTTGCGGAAACATTACAGTGAATTTTAGAATTGCTTGGTTGCGGGTAGTGTTTTTTATTTTCAAAAATGGTTTTATTATGCGATAATTGTAATGTTTCTAGCATATCAGCCCGGTCTTTCAGAAAGTTAATGAGATGTGTTACTTTTAGTTGTGTTTTAAAATCACCGTTAGCAGAATATAAGCTACCTTTGTATTGTTCCCACTCGCGTTCGGTAACTGGGTCTAGTTTTGAAACCATAATGTAGATAACCAAAGTATCCCAATATTCTGTCGGCTCGCCAAGTATTTTTAATGCGCGTAAATTCTTTAAAACATTGTCGATTAACTTTCTCAGTAAAATTGATGATTCTTTGTTTACACTTTGCATGTTAAACAACGACTTGATGTGATTCTGCACTAATAACCTGCTATTATTGTAACGATTAAGAAGTAACTCCCAAGCAACGTAATAATTATCACTTGAGAATTCCACTGAATTTATTACTAGCTCTGCGCTATCCTTAAGTGACGACTTAAGATAGTGGAACTTTTCAATATTAGTAAGTTCGGTCGAATTGTGTACCAAAGAGAGAAAAGTGTCCCTAAACTCTAACCATTGCTCACATGAGCCGTTAAATGTGGGCATAGAAATTGTAGGCAACTTTACAGATCTATTACTATGCTGATTACACTTATTAGAACTGCCGGCCACCTGACTAGGATTCAAAAGATATTCAGCTCGCGAAAGAATGCTGTAATAACTATCTTCGAATAACTCTCTCTGTGATAATTGCTCGTCTAAGTCAATGGATAGCTCCTCAAGTTTGCCCTGGATATTATTAAATTCAGAAAATAAATTAGATACTCCTTGAATGCGCAACTTAAGGTCAATTTGAGTTTGACCAGATATGGATTGTACGTTAAGATTAGATATATAATTTTCAAATTTTGTAAGTCTCCCTTTAACAATCCCGCGTTTTTTAACTAACTCTCTGAGTAAAGTATTGTCAGGCGATTTGTAAGGGGATTTATCCCGACTATTATTAGCCTCAACGTCTAAAGTCATTTTCGGTGGAAAGTAGAAAGATGGAGTACTCACAGTTTAAAATATGCCCGTTGATGCTGCGTCTCGAAACGACTCGTAGGCTCGTACAACACAGGCAAATTGTGACACTGAGAATAGGAAAATACACAGTATTGTACAGTGGAAATGGAAAAGAAAAGGGAAAGGTAGGATTGGCCGGCCGTAGCTATATGCGCGTATATGATGCTGGCTGGTAAATCCCTCTTTTGCGGCTCAATTTCTTACTCCTTGGCTTCCTGACTGCACAAGCTGATACCTCGCTCTTCTCGGGATCACGTCGATGGAAGTATTTTCTTCGAAGTTGAATGATGAGAACGAAGTCTTCGGTCCAAATATTCGGCTCGCAGGTCCAAATGTTCGGGCTGCTGCGTAGGTTTCTTCTTCAATAAAGCTCAGTTTGTTTGCGTAGATAAATATAATTAATAAAATAGCGAATTACAATAGAAAATAGTTAAAATAGCGAAATAATAGGACAGAAGTAAAATTTAGTGCGTATAGGAAGATGCGAATTTTGAATGTGACGAATATTTAATTTTTAGTAACGAATATTGTTTCGCGCTAAAACTTCAATTCGGGGCGCCCCAGTTGAACTTGATTGGTCGAACGCACGGGCCGCGCAGCCAATGGACGTACGGCTGCTGCAACGTTCCAGTAGACGCAGCTCATCACGTCTTCCGTCCGAACAATGGTATAGCTTACTATTCGGTTACCGTAACGATAGTTCTTCATGAAGGGTACCTATAGTTGAATGTAGTTTGTTTGTCTTGTAGACAAAGGCCCGCGGCAATAGTAAATTAAAATCGTAAAATATTTTTCTTATTGGTGTCTTGGGAGGCGAGTCATTACGTTCCCTAAAATTGAGCGAAGCGATGGCTGGCTCATGCGTCATGCTCGTGAACGGGTGCTGTCATTAGGAATGGGTCTGCTCTTACCTGCTTGTCTTAAAGTGGTATTTTTTTCTCGTCTTTAATTTTGTTTTCATTATGTATTATACTTGAAGCTATTTGTATGGCGCAACTTGCAGTGCATGGTAGTGATTTCGTAAACAATACATTTTATGCATTGTATACTCACTAACTAAAGTTCATAATACGGTATTTTACTGAATTTTTTTTATTTCTTTAAAATGTTTTTCGAAATATTAGCTAAACAAAACAAGTTTTCATTTTGAATTATCTTGAATATTTTCAAAGATATAGGACTTTAAACTTTATAATTAGACAAGGACAGGACGCTATCTTAGTGACGTCAGTGGGTTAGTAGCGTCATAGTCACGCCATAGAAGAATTCGTTTTAGAAAGAGACAGCTATAGTCAAAATCAAACAGACTATAATTCTTTTATTATAAAACAGATTCAAATTATTTTTTCACATTTGGTATTCTTAATTGCAATATTTTTTAACGTCATGATTAAATATCTACATTTCAACAACAGTAAAATACCCTATTGCGATAGACCCTGAGACTGACCCTATTATAGGACGACTCTGTACGAAATAAATCAGGGAGAAAAAAATAACATTGACAAATTTCTTGCAGGTTTTTCTCCAAGGCCGCGGCCGTATGGTTTGCGAACATGGCGTAGCTTCTTTGACGTTCACAAGTGCTGTAGCAGCCTAAACTGAATAAAAGTTTTTTTTTCATTATTACTTTGTCAGTAATAAATAAATTGCGTGCCAATCTAACAAAATTATCATTGAAAAGTTGCCAGAAATTAAAAACGAAAGGTCCATACTTCAGGAGCTGAAATGTGCGGCGATCTCCGCTCCGTCATGCATTTTTCCCGAACTCATAAATATTCAAAGCGCAGTCGCCTATTCTGATCATGTCGCAGTCTTGCATTATAAACTACCACGGTACCTGGTGGATTCTTGCCTGAATTTTCGGACAAAGTATCTTGTATTAGGTACTTATACCTAGGCATATTTCACCATTTTTTTTTCTTTTAATGGGTTTGCTATTGGTCCCAGTCAAGCCCATGGGCTAAAACAGGATCTACGATGGAGTGAGTTAACCCAGAAGGTGCCTATTCACTCTTGCTTTGAAGGTGGTCGGGTTATAAGTACTCGGGAATACAGACGCAGGGAGGGAGTTCCACTCCTTTGCTGTGCGCAATATAAAAGATGTTGAGTAGCGCTTATCTAAGGTTTTCGAAACCTCACCTTATGTCCTTGATCTGAACTGTAGTCTATGTAAGCGATCAAATGAACTATACATCTGCATATAAAAATAAAAAGATGAAATTAGTTGTTTATTAAACATGTTGAAAAAACTTGTGCGGATTAGTCATAGTCATGGTAGGTATAATATTTTACAAAACTAACTTTAAACTGACTGAATAACAGCAACCATAGTTTTTGCCTTGTCTTCCCACAATCTCCATTTTAAAAAGCCCACAATACCTACGTAGCAGTATGGGTTTTTTGGACAATTCTCATAATCGTTACCTGCGTGGACAATAGGGTATTTAAAATGTTAGTCGAAATAGTAGCTACACAAAACAAGTTTTTATTTTGAATTATCTGGAATATTTTCAGAGGTATAGGACATCAAACTTTCTCATTAGACAATGAGAGAACGACTATCTTTGTGACATCACCAAGTCAGAAGCGTCGTAGCACAGATTACTAAATAGTTACTACGTAAGTCGTAGTTTCACTATAGAAGATTTTGTTTTAGACAGAGACAGCTATAGTCAAAATTAAATAGGTAGCTTATAATTTGCTTGTTATAAAACGATTTTTGACTCGTGGTCCCACCCCACTCTTTTAAACACTAGGGTTTGTGTAGGTAGGGTCACCTAAATCTTTTGCTACTGCATACATAAAAACACTTACATGGTTGAAAGTGTTTATAAAAGGTCCATACGACGATTACCTACTCTCATTCATCCATTTCTCCATTTAGCTTATTTTCGCCTGTAATAATTATATGACGCATTTCAACATTTATAGAGTTATTAAAATACTGTTGGTGACCGGTCGGCTTTTCGGTGGACGTCAGATATTCGTTTAGCTCCGGATTACGCGATTTTGTCGCCTGTCGCCTGAAAACCGCGGGACTTTCACATAAAAATCCATTAATACATTTCTATAACTTAGGTTACAGGTACATAACATGACCGAATTGTTTGATAAAAAGCAAAGAAAATTATGAACAACAAGATATTGGCCTAACTCACACATAATTGGGTATTTGACAGATTTTTTTTATTGACTTAAAATGTTCATTTAATTAGTAGCAACACAACATAGGTATTTATTTTCAAATATCTTGCATATTTTCAGCAATATATACCTAGAGCATCAAACTTTCTAATTAGACAAGGAGAGCGCTATAGATACGTGACGTCACATTTCTATAGCGCCATACTCTGGCCATAGAAAATTTCGTTTTAGAAAGAGATAGTTACAATTCAATTCAATCTGTATTATAACAAGCGAATTAGCTACTATGAGCTATGAGCTACTTAGCTCATAATTCGCTTGTTATAATACAGATTGAATTTATTTTTTAACATTTGTTATTCAATAATGTTATATTATTGAATGTCATAAATAAATTATCTACATTTCAACAACAGTCTAATACCCAATTTGAAAAAAACTTTATTTACTTACAACTACTTCTGTTTTCAAATTTAACTTGTATTTTTTTAAGTTACTGGTTTTGTTAAAAATAACCTTATTACCTCTTAGAATCAACGTTCAAGGTACATATACCTACGCAATTCACCCTGAATAAAATATATTACAATTATTGAAGTCGTTAATGGCAAAGCACCGCATTACTTAATTATCTTTTCACACTTTATGCTCTGAAATGTTAATATTATATTTGAGAAAAGAATGCAGTACGTGGCACTTTTCCGAGGTAAACATTCTAAATTTGAAAATCACTGCAGTAATGAATTTCAGTACTTACTTACTGCACTAAAATCAGTGCAGTAAGTAAGTACTGAAATTCATTACTGCAGTGATTTTCAAATTTAGAATGTTTACCTCGGAAAAGGTACTACCCAAAGATATTATTACCAAATTTTTTTCTTTATTTTTTCTTTCGTTATTCCTGTGTATAAAAACAGAAAAAAGCAAAGGGACATTTGTACCATACAGCCACATTATTATTATTATTATATAAGTAACTATTATATCATAATTAGGTTAACTTTTTTTTAAATACGGTGCGCACAGAGTATATTACTTCGTATTGTACCACAAGCGTTATGTACCCTTAGCACGAACATCAATCGAAAAAACAAAATGAGATTTATCATAGACAAAATATCCTTTAGGAGTAATTTTGTATGGGAAATATGTACAGCGCCATCTACCACCCAGAAGCGGGTATTGAAGTTGCGCATTTTAGTAGCAAGTAGTAAGTATCAATAGGCTGTATGACCGTTCCACTTGGCCTCACAAACCAATATTAAAAAAACGGCGGGAATGATTTTCAGCGGTTGATTTGATATCAATACAGTTTATTTATATTGTGTAATAAATTATCAAAATGAGTTCTGCCAAAGAAACATATACAGACATTGTATGTACCTACTCCACCAAATTTAAGAGCAGAAGCAAAATGAATAACAGAAAACTTACTGCCAGCAAAATCAAAAGAAAGATATAGGTACGAAAACCTACGATCTGATTTGGAAAAGTGAAAAAAGGCGCATACGTTTTCGGAATCTGTGTTGTTGGCGTATTTTAATGATACCTACATCATCAAAATAATATTATTATGGGCGATTTATACATAAGTGTGCCCGGGAAAACAATAACATTTACATTTAATAATTGCCCGAACATATGTGATATAAATTTTAATAAATATTATTTAGTTAAACAGTTTTTTTTGTATTTCCTCGCATTTCTTGAGAAAAGCACTATACAAGCCTTGTACGGTAAGCAAATTACCTTGCCTCGAATGATTAAAGCCCTCGCCTGCGGCTCGTGCTTCAAACCATCCTCGACAATGTAATTTCTTACTTACCTGTCCTCGGCTGTAATGTACTATTACAATTAGTAAGTTTAAAAACCTCTTCTAAAATGAAATTAATAAATTAATCGGATTCCCCATTTCCGTTTCCTTTACAACTTTGGGAATTCAATTTGGATCTTGACAAATCACATTTTGCTGATGCCCCACACGTATTTAGGAAATTCAATAAAATCGTCGTTACTCTCAAGCAGCGGATTGAGACGGATCTTTATTTATGTTTTGACTGAAATATACCTACTACTTAAGTATTTAACAGCTTTTTTCTTTTTAAATGATACATAAAAGAAGAGTTGAAAAGCGTAGTTTTAATATTTTCACAAAATTTTGACAGTTTTTAATCATTGTAATATAATTGAAGAACAGGCTGGTGCAGTAAAGCGCTTTCGACTTAAGGCGCTACTCGGAAAAATATGGACTTTTTGATTTAAAACTATAGGACGGTTACAGGTGTTACAAATTTGGTAATCTATATATATAAAATTCAAAGTCCTGACTGACTGACTGACTGACTGACTGACTGACTGACTGACTGAGATATCAACGTACAGCCCAAACCGCTGAACCTAGAGACTTCAAATTTTGCACATAGATACCTTATACAGTGTAGGCATCCACTAAGAAAGGATTTTTGGAAATTCCACCCCTATGGGGGTGAAATAAGGGATAAATGTTTGTATGAAAGTCCGTCAGTTTTGAAGTTAGGTTCTTCAAATTTTGTATTTAGGCTGGCAATTGAAAATTAATATTTACCTGTGTCAGCGTTTTTGACAATTCCACCCCCAAAGGGGTGAAAAGAGGATGAAATGTTGTATCTGGAAAGTCCTTTATTTAATTTATTATTTAGGCTTATGGTCGGAAAGTAAAACAAATAAGGAAACACATATTTTGTATTTTTCCGAAAATCAACCCCTTAGAGGTTAAATGGGATAAATAAACCTAAAAATTGATATGGATGTCGTTATTGAGGTTTTATGGGATGACGATTGCAAAAACGGCATTTATTTTGATGTTAACACGCTGAACATGGTTCAACCCCTAAAAGGTTGAGAAATTGGGGTGAAATTTTGAATGACAAATCAGGGGTAAAATAGACATTTCAACTTGAAACTTTGTAGGCTTACTTCTTCAAACAAATAGGCAACCCATTTCGTAATTTTTCCAAAATCAAACCCAGGGGGTGAAATAGGGGACGAATATGTGTATGAAAGTCCGTCAGTTTTGAAGTTAGAATCTTCAAATTTTGTATTTAGGCTGGCAGTTGAAAATTAATATTTTCCTGTGCCAGCGTTTTTGACAATTCCTCCCCCGAAGGGGTGAAAAGGGGGACGAAATGTTGTATCTGGAAAGTCCTTAATTAAATTTATGATTTAGGCTTATGGTCGGAAAGTAAAACAAATAAGCAAACACATATTTCGTATTTTTCGTAAATCTACCCCTTAGAGGTTAAATGGGATAAATAAACCTATAAATCGATATGGATATCGTTATTAAGGTTTTATGGGATGACGATTGCAAAAATGGCATTATTTTGATGTTTAACACGCTGAACATGATTCAACCCCTAAAAGGTTGAAATAGGGGTGAAGTTTTGAATGAAAAAGCACGGGGTAAAATAGACACTTCAACTTGAAACTTTGTAGGCTTACTTCTTAAAACAAATAGGCAACCCATTTCGTAGTTTTCCGAAAATCAAACCCAGGGGGTAAATAGGGTATAGAAACCTAAATCATCATAAGTACCCTAAAAGTTCTTGGTACCTAAGCTACTCAGAACTAATTTTTTGATTGTGAAACAGACACTTATTATGTACTAGCTTCCGCCCGCGACTTCGTCCGCGTGGACATTCGAGAAAATACTTAGGGGACCAATAACCAGGATAATAAGTATTCGATGTTTTAATTTCATCAAAATCCGATCAGCTGTTTTTACGTGATTAGGCGGGTACTCCCTCACCAAGTGAGCAGCCTCGTGCGAGGCCCGCCGCACGTGGCAAACGTTCTGCCTCGTACATAATAAAGAAACAAAAAACAAAAGTGAGCGAAAATAAACTAATAAATTCAAGGATAACACAAACTAAAAACACAACAAAACTTAAGCACAATTATTAGGGTTAAAAAAAAAACTAAATATCTACCTGTCATTAAAGAAAAGCCTACTAATAAGCGTTCTCGCCTTTGGGATACCATTACTAAACACATCCAGATCGCAACTATTTGCAAATTTGTTAGCTTGTTTCATTGCTCTGCGGATAAAACTATTCTGTCTATAATTAGTTCTACATAACGACAAATGGAATGTTTCATTTCTTCGTTGGCTACGCGGTACGTTAAAAGTGAGTTTGGAAAGATGTTCAGGGCAGTCGACTAAGCCGGATGAAATCTTTATAAGGAAGATTACATCAGCTATGTCACGACGCAAGTGCAAGGGGAGAAAGTGGAACTTCTTACACAGATCCTCATACTGATACGAATCATAAGGAATTTTAGCTCGAAAACATAAGTGTTTTAAAAATTTCTCCTGTAAGCGTTCTATACGTGACTTATAAACACTATACTGTGGGTTCCATACTGGTGAAGCATACTCCAAAATGCTTCGAACGTACGCACAATATAGCACTTTGAGAGTTTTAATACTAATAAAGTCACGCGAGGTACGTAGAATGAAACCTAAGGCTCTAGCTGACTTGGCTACAATATTTTCAATATGAGCGTCATATGTAAACTTCGCGTCCTGAATGATTCCTAAATCTCTTATTGAAAATACTTTAGGAAGAGGGGTGCCTCCCAAGTGATAATTATACAAAACATTATTGTTTTTCCTAGTGTATGTGACAACAGAGCATTTAAGGGGGTTCAAGTCGAGGCTGTTTTCTTCACAGTAAGATCCAAGGCTGTCTAATTCATCTTGGAGTGCTTTAGCATCACACACTGATCTTACTGCTGAGAACACCTTCATGTCGTCAGCGAAACACAACAATTTGGAGGACCGGAGGCAGCTGTTAATATCATTGATATAAATGACGAATAGGAGTGGGCCCAAAAGGGACCCCTGGGGGACTCCACTCGGGACCCTGACCCAGCTGGAAATATAATTATTCACAACGACAGCCTGCGATCGATTACGGATGTATGACTCGAACCACCTCAGAAGGTCACCACTAATTCCCACCATCTCCAGCTTAATTAAGAGTCGATCATGGGAAATTCGATCGAAGGCCTTGGAGTAATCCGTGTAGACGGCGTCAACCTGGGCTCCCCCCTCCATCAAATCAGCGGCAAGACCATTAAATAGTATAAGGTTGGAAGCGGTGGATCTACCTGGCAAGAAACCGTGCTGAAAGTCATTCAACGAATGTTTAACAGTAGAATATACCTGGTTGTATGCAATTTTTTCCATTAGTTTGGATATGATACAGAGTTTAGAAATGGGGCGATAGTTTATAACTTCATTTCTTGGCCCTTTTTTATGCACGGGTGTAACAAATGCCGATTTCCAAACTGCTGGAACATAGCACTCACTAAACGACCTTTTAATTAGTAATGTTATAGGAGTTGCCAAGGTTTCACAACAATTCTTTAGAAAAATCGCAGGTATGCTATCAGGGCCAGCCGATTTATGACAGTCAAGGCTTTTTAGAAAGTTTAGCACAACGTCCTCGCTTACAGTAACAGAAGAT
Organism: Crambus lathoniellus; assembly: GCA_949710035.1. Lineage (NCBI taxonomy): Eukaryota > Metazoa > Arthropoda > Insecta > Lepidoptera > Crambidae > Crambus > Crambus lathoniellus. Next base: position 17,500,114 of record OX453297.1, read on the forward strand.
ATATGAGAAGCAGATGAAGGAATCTCAGGATTAACGAATGATTGGGTTTGATCCGCTCCTACAAAGCCAGAGAGAAAATAATCTGAAAATGCGTTAGTTATATCTTGACCTTCATTCAGACTTTTATTCTCATAATACATATTAGCTGGCATAATGTTTGACTTCATTTTATTTTTAACAAAACCCCAGAAATGTTTAGGATTGTCAAGAATAGACTCCTCGACAGACCTCAAATAATCATTATAGCAATTTTGCTCCAAATACCTCGCCCTTGTGCGCAGTAATTTAACGGTATATAAGTCGCTAAGGTTGCCATAAGTTTTATATTTACGAAAATATTTAAATTGTTCTTTAATAACTTTTTTAAGCGTAGCAGAAAACCAAATAGGGTAATTATTTTTATTTTTTATACGTTTGAATGGTATGTACTTATCGCGTAATGAGCGCAATGTACCATAAAACAATTCAACGCTTTCGTCGAGCGATTTATCAGAAAATAGTCGAGCCCAGTCAATGTCCTGTAGAGCGCAGTTAATAGCATTATAGTCCCCCTTGTGAAATAAATATTTTATATATGGAATTGTTTCAAGAGGCTCGGTAGTCACAAAAGATGTTGTGATTAGCAGAGCACCGTGGTGTTTATCAATGGCTACTAACGGGTCACAGCCCTCACTGACAGTCAGGTCATCATTACAAATAACTAGGTCGAGTACTCTGCCATAAGCGTTCAAGTTCCCATTATATTGATTTAAGCATAATAAGTTTAATTCATCAACCAGCAGATGTTCATTGCTTGTATGAGCATTTTCGGGCAAAAAGTAACTGAAAGATGATTTCCAACGTATGCCACTTAGGTTAAAATCACCCACTACTAGGATTTTATCGTTGGGATTCAAGGTTACTATGTGTTCGAGTTTATTTAAATAATTACTAAGCTGTGTTGTAAATGAGTTGCCCATATTTTGGTTACATAAATAAAGTAAGCAAATATGCAAAGAAACCGTACTAGTCGATGGAGTATTTTTTAAGGTAACTGTCAACCAAAGATCCTCAGCAGTAGAATGGTAATTAGGACGCGGGGTAACAGTTAGCTGCAGGTGGTGCACCACCAAGGTGGTGGAGTACTTATCTACACTGCTACTCGGATATCTATGTATACTAATATTATAAAGAGCAAATATTTGCAGTTTTGTTTGTTTGTATGTTTGTAATGGAAAAACTCAAAACTACTGAACCGACTCTGAAATGACTTTCACCATTTTTGAAAGCTTCATTCTTCCTGAGTGATAGAGGCTATATGTATTTTATCCCGATATTTCTACGGAGCCGGGTATCACGCGGGTGAAACCGCGGAGAGCCACTAGTAATATTATAAAGAGGCAATATTTTCTTGTTTGTAATGGAAAAACTCAAAAGCTACTGAAACGAATTACTTTTTATGATTTAATTGAAATATTAGAAAAAAACATTAGAAAAAACCACATCAAAAAAGTAAGAAATAATTCCTCACCAAATAAATAACGTAAGTACTTTGAAGTCGGGCGTGAAACATGTACAATTTTTTGTTGTTTTTGTTAAAACCCGCCTTTTTTTGAAGGCGGTTTAATTTTTTTATAAAAACAATTTTTATTTCACTCTTTTTAGTGCATCGTGCAGGCAATTTACGTGTTTTCTGGTAAATAGGTATGTGATCAAACTGAAAACCTCCTTTTTTGAAGTCGGTTAAAATACCTTGAGGTATCCCCTTTTTAACAAAACAAGAATCATCTAAATCGGTTTATAAACAAAGGAGTTATGCCTAAAGATACGTATTAAATTCACATAAAGTGGTAACGAAAACAACAGTATTTTCAAGATTTCCTGAAAACTACTGAACCGATTTCAAAATTTCAAAAAATGGGACCAACTTGGAAACCAACCTGATGTAATAACGTTTGAACCATTTCAATCGGTTCAGCCGTCTTCGAGTAATCGGTGGACATACACAAAAAAAAAAAAAAAAAAAAACATACATACAGACGAATAGAGAACCTCCTCCTTTTTGATTTAGAAGTCGGTTAAAAAAGCGACCTATCCTCCAAGTACCTATCCTTCAAATTGCATTGTGAATTTTGCATTTACAATGTAAAAGTAATTTAAAATAGCAATTATTTCATCTTTATCGATTGTCAAATATCTGAAAAGATATTTCATTTGGATTTTGAGGGTAGTAATATATTCACATTGATGAAGTAAACGGGGTATGTATCATAATAACTAGGTCGTTTCGACTATGGTCGCAATAACTACGTTCGATTCACATATTTTCATAATGACTATTGAATAACTCAACTACTGGTCATTTCACCTTTGGTTGATTCAACTACAGTTGATTCAACTAACTTACAATTGTTCTAATGTTCATTTCATCTATTGGTTATTTTGGCTATGGACGACTGGCCTACAGCATGCTGTTTAATTAATGCATTTGGGCGCGTTGGATTGTTTTTTTTTTTGAAGTTGGTAGTATCACATGACGTGTTTTAAAGTGGTGGGTTCATTCATATTACGGATAGGTACCCATTAAAAAAAAAAATTTGCAAAAAATAAAAATAAAAAACAAAACAATAAAATTAAAACGATATGTGCGAGGAGCGAAGCAACGAGCATGTTAGGTTAACATGAAGAAAACGCGCGAGCCGAGCGATCGAAGCGAGCATGCCGCGGCAGCGGCCGGCAAAGCGCCAGAACCGACTTCATACTCTCCCCCTACCCCTCACTTTAATATGAAATGGGAATAAGTATAAAGTCGTTTCTGGCGCTTCGCCGACCGCTGCCGGCACGCTCGCTTGACTCGCTTGGCTCGCGCTGTTGGTTCATGTAAACCTAACATGCTCTTCGCTTCGCTCCTCGCACCTATCAGGAGTACGTGAGTGGCTATTTTATCTATATATATAAAATTCAAAGTCCTGACTGACTGACTGACTGACTGACTGACTGACTGAGATATCAACGCACAGCCCAAACCGCTGAACCTAGAGACTTCAAATTTTGTACACAGATACGTTATACAGTGTAGGCATCCACTTAGAAAGGATTTTTGGAAATTCCACCTCTAAGGGGGTGAAATAGGGGATAAATGTTTGTATGAAAGTCCGTCATTTTTTAAGTTAGGATCTTCAAATTTTGTATTTAGGCTGGCAATTGAAAATTAATATTTACCTATGTCAGCGTTTTTGACAATTCCACCCCTGAAGAGGTGAAAAGGGGGATGAAATGTTGTATCTGGAAAGTCCTTCATTTAATTTATTATTTAGGCTTATGGTCGCAAAGTAAAACAAATAAGCAAACACATATTTCGTATTTTTTCAAAAATCAACCCCTTACAGGTTAAATGGGATAAATAAACCTAAAAATCGATATGGATGTCGTTATTGAGGTTTTATGGGATGATGATTGCAAAAATGGCATTTATTTTGATGTTTAACACGCTGAACATGATTCAACCCCTAAAAGGTTGAAATAGGGGTGAAATTTTGAATGCAAAATCAAGGGTAAATTAGACATTTCAACTTGAAACTTCGTAGGCTTACTACTTAAAACAAATAGGCAACCCATTTCGTAATTTCCCCAAAATCAAACCCAGGGGGTAAAATAGGGGATGAATATGTGTATGAAAGTCCGTCAGTTTTGAAGTTAGGATCTTCAAATTTTGTATTTAGGCTGGAAATTGAAAATCAATATTTTCCTATGTCAGCGTTTTTGACAATTCCACCCCTGAAGGGGTGAAAAGGGGGATGAAATGTTGTATCTGGAAAGTCCTTCATTTCATTTATTATTTAGGCTTGGTCGGAAAGTAAAACAAATAAGCAAACATATATTTTGTATTTTTTCGAAAATCAACCCCTTAGAGGTTAAATGGGATAAATAAACCTAAAAACCAATATGGATGTCGTTATTGAGGTTTTATGGGATGACGATTGCAAAAATGGCATTTATTTTGATGTTTAACACGCTGAACATGATTCAACCCCTAAAAAGTTGAAAAAGGGGTGAAATTTTGAATGAAAAATCTGGGGGTAAAATAGACATCTCAATTTGAAACTTTGTAGGCTTACTTCTTAAAACAAATAGGCAACCCATTTCGTAGTTTTCCGAAAATTAAACCCAGGGGGTCAAAATAGGGTTGCCACGTACGTGGCAAACGTACTGCCTCGCGCGAGGCTGCTCGCTTGGTGAGGGAGGACCCGCCTAATCACGAAAAACGGCTGGAATCGGATTTTTATGAAATTAAAACAGAATACTTTTTATCCTGGTTATTGGTCCCCTAAGTATTTTCTCGAATGTCCACGCGGACGAAGTCGCGGGCGGAAGCTAGTACATAATAAACCGTAGTTGAGTTGACCGTAGGTGAAATGACCAGTAGTTCAATCAACCGTAGGTGAGATAACCGTATAGGTGAGTTGACCGTAGGTGAGATGACCAGTAGTGATTTCGTCCATTAGTTATTATAAACATAGGTGTAACGACCAGTAGTTATTTTGAACAGTAGGTCTTTTGATAGGTCTTTTCATAGTCGAAACGACCGTAGTTATTATGATACATACCCAGTAAACGCTGGCTCACAGCGCGTAAGAAGTATTAGAAAGATCCGACGCTTCCTCTAACGACTCCGTAGCTCAGCAGTCAGAGCATTCCCCTGGACAGTGGAAGGTCCCGGGTTTGATTCCCGGTGGACCTACTTGGAGGATGTGTAGTTCTTTCTAATGTTTCATTTTCTACTGAAACGAGTTTGAAAATTCTTTTACCATTAGAAAGCTACATTCTTCAGGAGTGACAGAGGCTATATTTTATCCCGATATTCGCACGCCACCGCCGCGGGTAGCAGCTAGTCTCTAACAATTCGTCGAATCGCCTTAAAATTTCATATGTTAGATACATAAGTATCTTGAATTTATTTTACTTTATTTGTGTTCAGTGTGTGATAAGCACTTCGCTCACAATAATAACAAATTCATGTAAAAGTTAATCGTTTCGTCGACATAAAGGGTATTAAACTCGTCCATTTGGATATAATAGGCGGTTTAGTGAAATAGCAAACCTATAAAAATATTAATATGTAAACAAGGAATGAGTTTGTGCAGTACTTATATTTTACAGGAATTGGTCTTCTTATTTACTCCGTAGCGCATTTTTCGTTTGAAACAATGTAATCCATTAATTTTATCCACTACGGGGCAGCACTTTGCTTTCATCACACTTCACACCTGATGTTAGGTGAAGATAAGGCTGAAGGTGGAAGCGCACGACTACCGAAACCCTCAACCACTGAGGAACTAGCTATCTTATCTCACTGCCGGAATACAAAAATGCTGAAAATATCGTTGTTATGAATTCGTTGTGTTGATTTTTAATGTTAGGTGTGTGTATATTTCTTTTATCCACAACGGGGTAGCACTTATCTTTCATCACACCTGATGATAGTGATGATGCGGAAGCGCACTATTCCCGGAATCCTCAATTACTGAGGAACTGGCAATCGTATCTCTAATTGCCGGAACACAACAATACTGGAAATACAGTGAAAATATTGTTGTTATGGCAAATTCATCCATTCTTCATGACCACTTTTGCTGTATTTAAGTAGATCTTAATTCTAAATCTAATTATTAATTATCCATGGTTCTCTCGGTCTTGTTTGTGTATCCTTTTGCGTGCGGTTTCTTAATGACTTCAACGATACTCGGGTCTGTTATGTTGACGAAGGGCCGTCTCTGTTTATGATGTCCACCTGCCCACTCAGACCCTCAGATAAATACACTGATTGACGGCACTTGTCTAATTGTGTATTTATTTGGCTACATTTTTAGAACAGGCGAGGGTAAAACATGGTGTACAGTTGCACTATGGAAACCGCTATAATCACGTATGTAAGAAAAACACTCCTATTACGTGCGAGATAAAAGTTTTGGTTCTTAAAACTTGGTGCGCTGTCAACTATACATTATCCTGATCTATTCCCGTAACCATGAATTTGTTCTTTCAAAATTTTTTCTAAATAGGTACAATTATAAACTAAGGTGAAAAACAGCTTTGTAAATGCAAATATGTTGTAAATAATTTAATAAAAAACAATATTTTAATTAAGTAGTATCAAAAAAATGCATGAAAGTTTAGTAATGTGGCACAGTGACTTATCTATCACTTAAGCTTGAAAATCATAGGCATGATTAATCTAAGCAAACCTTAAGTATAGGTAAGGTTTACCCGAGAAAAGAAGAAGGCGCTACTTTATCAAGAACGTAATTCTCATATTTTTTTTATAAAAGTGATGAAGCATGAACCTAAGCTTTTTTAGTCGCAAATGTATCAATCAACATTAACTCCTGTGTAATCTAGGAAAATCTTTTTTATTAGAAAAATAATGGTCATCTCTGATTAAGGGCGTTGGATTAGGTAAGTTCGGATTAAAAAAGCTATCAAATACTAAGTTTTAAACGTACCGATATCTCTGTCTATCAACAAAAATAGACAGAGATATCGGCACGTCATTCAGCTAGATTCAAAACTTAGACTAAGTTTAGTAAAAGCTATGTGTTGGATGGTTGCTTTCAATAATAAAGGCGGAATAGAATGGTAAAAAAGAAAAATGCCAGTACTCGCTCCATCACTGAATCCCAGGGAGATGCGCCAAGGGTTGCTTGAAGGCCTAGACAAGTGGCACTCCATGAAATAAAATGAATGTAATTATAAATTATTTCAGCGTAGTCACGTGCTCTACGTCAACGATTCAGTTTTTATTTTATCGCTTGAAATTTGCGCGATTGAAATCTAAGTCACAGTGAAACTATCTCCTAAACTTGACCAATAAAAGTAATGTGTGGGATGCTTTCAATAAAAGGGAGGAATAGAACGGTAAAATAGAAACAATGGCAGTACTCGCTCCATCACTGAATCCCAGGAGGAGCCAAGGGTTGCCTGTTGCGAGAAAAAAACCGCTAGAAATGGTTGAAGTGTAATTGTTTTTGTCTCCGCGAATTAAAATTGATTGGATATTGTGCCACCCTTTTTGATTGGATCCAAATCTTTGTAATCTGTTGAAGTGGCAATTCCAGAAGTTATCTAGATGTTTTTTTCTATTGGATTTAAATTGAGAAGGGGTTTTTTTAACAAAAAGTATTCGTGCAAGAATGAAATAATGAATTGAATATAGTAACTGAATTGCAAAGAGACCATTTATGTATTACATCTTTAATGTATTATGGTTATTTGGTAATGAACAGATAATCTTACTTTTATAAATTATGTTTCTAATTACGAAAAAATGTATTGCTAACAAAGCTTGTTGTCTTAATATTTTTCTTTTATAAATGGGACAGTTGCTTTCAAATTAGCTTAACGAAATCTTGCTTATTTTAACTGGCAAAGTAAGCGACAATATAATCAAATAATGTTTAATTCAAATATATCAAAGTTTGAATCGCCAACCCTGTTCAAGTAGAGCGAGGAATTGCGGTTCACCCTTTGCGACCGCACAACAAACTTCTGATAGAAGGCAACTTCCTTTTACAATACGAACACGATTTTAGTTCGCTCTAGCTTTCCGCTCACACTTTCGCCTGCTTGGTCTAGTAGACTATGAATAAGATATTCTCCTGGGGTAAAAAGTGAATATGCCTATGATGATGTCTATATGGCCTTAGATATACGAATAGGAATCGTCGTTCAGTATATTAGTTAGCGGTGTTCAAACATTGTGTGGTTATGAAAAAACATAATATGTTGCTAAGTTATTTCATAGCCACATTGTATGAACATTTTACGTGGTACTACTGAGCCGTAACTTGACTATTTTCGCACAACGATTGCTGCACTGCACCACACCCGGATTGATACGGTATCTATATATATCAGAGTGCCGGTATTACCGACGGCGCGCTATTAATTGTTGTCGGAAACTCACATAGTTCAACTCATCCGAACAATACCCCTGTTCCGAGAGATTTTTCATTTTAGTTCAAAAAACACCAGTGCCTACTCAACTCGATAATTTCAGTTGGTTATATTTCCTACTGTGCAGTAACTTGACTGTTTCCGCACGAAGATTGGTGCACCACGCCCGGATTGATACAAGAACATGTGAGAAACTTCGGAGTGGCGTCATTACCGACGCGTTATTAATTATTGTCGGAAACTCCCGTACCCCATCACACCCCATCCGATCCGAACAATACTGGGGTTATGAGATTTCGAATTGTTAAAATAACTAATAACAGCTCATTCTATTACTAATATTGTTATTTACGTAGATTATGTTACTTTACCTATACCACAGGATAAATTTTTAAATCATATCATATTTCGACCCATGTTTCTTTGAAAAAGTTGTTCACTTGCCGATTCTGAGATGATCTTAAAAAGTTGTGCAGTGTTTAAAAATTTAACCTGTATACATATACTTATAAAGGGTTTTTCAATAAGGGCGGGTAGATGTTGAAATGAAATTAAACAAGCTGTGTGTGAGGTACTAACGTATTTTATATTTTACATGATAGATCCACGTGTGCCATTACTTATGGAACACAAAATCGTTTAAGGCTATTGCGGCGATCAAACTCAAAATTTTCAATGTTTTTAAATTAAATTTCCTGACAAAGTATCATTGCTAGGCCTTCCAAAATATTATATGTGATAGATCTTTTCTTTATGAAGGGAAGTTACTAAAATTTATTTGAATCAAATAAATACAATGTACTAAAAAAAATATTTTCAAGACCCCTTTTTTCCGTCTTAAACTCAATTATCTCAATAACTATTTGAGTAATCAAGCTAATTTTTTTTGTGTAAGTAGTTCTTAGTCATATCTAGGGAAGTTACTAAAATTTTTTTTTGTTATATTTATAGTCAATAACTAGTAACCCAAAATGCATCGTGCACCGTTTCGCAGCATAATTATTCAGTCTCCGCCTGGCATTGGCTGCGTTTGGACGTGGAGACTGTATCGCTCCGATTGCGCCAAAATTTAAAAAAAAAACTCACACTAGGATCCTAATTTTTTTCAATGATGCTTATTTTGCTAGGAAATATTGAAATAGCGCTTCAGGATTGGGTGTAGATGAGTGCTTTGCCATTTATTGCATAACCATAGACCTATGTAACCTAGGACAAGTTATTTTACTCATTACCTAAAGCAAACATCAATAGTTTGAAATAAAAGTGACGGATAATATTGCCTAAGATACTTAAGAGCCCATAAAAGTTGTACCTATTTGAGTACCAATATTTTGTTGTGTTGTAGGTACATAATTAGTCTAAGTTTCTAACTTCTACTACTGTATATTAAATTTATGTTCGTTTTAGGTTCCTCAAAATTGAAAATGTGAGAAAGTTAAGATAGGTAGGTGTAAAAAATTGCATCAAGAAATAAGAAATTCGCTTGTTGAAAAAGTTTTTTACAGAGACATAATGTAAAAGCAATTCTTGAAATAAAACCGACGTAAGAATTTTATATACCTAGTTGATCTAATATCACCATTACACCAATTTTATGAGACTGTGAGAAGTCCAGCTTCTTTCCTTTGAGTGAGGAACATAAACCGCACCATTTTGTGTAAATTTCAGGTTCAAAACATTTTTATTACTGATTCTCTTATCCATTATTAGTACAAAATAGAGCATGCATACAATTTCTTGCAAGAAATGCTCTCGCGGTTTTGAAATTCGAAATTCGAAATCCCCACAACAATATCTAAAACCGATGGTTGAGGCGCCAGTAGCAATAAAAAAGAATGAAAAGTCTGTCAGCTGTATTGACAGTTTTAACTCTCAAATTTAACCACCGCGTCAGATAAGTTTGCGGAGTTCTGTAAGGAGACTTGCATAGTCGGAGTAAAATTTTTGATACTCTAATGAAATATTGCATAGGTACAAGTACTTCCGAAGGAGGGATATTTATTTCATTATTTAAATTTCATTGCACAAAGTATAAACAAGTGGCGGGCTAACTTTAAACTGACTAACATATTATATCAAAGATAATAAACTCATAAAAATAAATAATCTCGAAGAAGTTTTATATTCACTCTCTGCCACAAATGTCATTTATTAAAAGTAGGTGGCTAATACAATAATAAATACAGTGCTATTTGCTGATGACACTTCCTCTAGTCTTTAAAGTTGACAGAGGTAATAATTGTTCTGACGAAGTAAATAGTACTTTATCGAAAGTTGCGCATTGGTTTCATAGCAATAATCCATTCCTTTACCATGGTACCATTACACAGTACCATTGATGGTACTGTGGCAATTTCTTTTTGCCGTGGTACCATCAATTAATCTATCATTAAACTCGAAAAAACAAAATGTGAAAAAAAACCCTGCCAAATGTAAGACAGGTTGATATTCACATAAAATTGGATGACAATATATTAGAATAAATTAACAGTACTAAATTTTTAGATATAACATTAGATTATCGACTTCAATGGGACAGTCATATTGAAGCCTTGGCCGGTAGACTCAGTTCTGCGGCATTTGCTGTTAAAGAAATAAGGCTCTTAACCAATATTGAAACGGCAAGGTTAATCTATTTTAGCTATTTTCAGAGTGTATTGTCCTACGGCCTATTACTTTGGGGTTCAGCAGCTAACCGAAAGTATTTTTGTGCTTCAGAAAAGAGCTATTCGCGCCATATTCAAACTTCGGCCATGAGATTCTTTAAAAGAAATCAACATATTAACTGTTGCAGGACAATACATATATGAGAATATGGTATATGTGAAGAAGTATCTCAATACATTAGTAAAACGTAGCAATATACATCAATTCAAAACAAGAAATAAAAATAAGATTGCCGTTCCAAGGATTCGACTTGAAAAAAACAAGAAGTTCGTTTTTGGGGAAAAGCGTAGCTAGTTTTAATAAGGATATTACAAAGTAGACGACTGTTTGAAAGACCGTAATGCATGGATTTGATGTAACATATATCCTTAGCTGAACTAATGTAATATTATTATGAAAAGTTGTAAAAGTTAACGATATAAATCTTTGGAAATATCGTTACTCCAATTATTAAAGCTGATAAGTTTATTGCGCCTATTCTTCTTATCAGTTAAAAAAGTCTTGAACGAAAATATTGACGATTCAAAAGAGCTTATGTCTTAAGTCAAGTTGAATAAAGATATTTTTTATTTTATTTTATTATTTTATCCTTCAGGTCGTCAGGCCTGGCACATAATTAGGTCCTCCGTATTGCACCACTTACTGTCTTCACGCACTGGTGATCTATGTGATCACTGGCAAAGATTAGATCAGGGTTTTAACCCCTGTTCCAGCAACCGCTGTTGAATGATGACGGAAGTTTCGGATCATGGATCAAAGATAGTAGGTATGTGTCCATCAGCCCATTCTTCAACCTTCACTCCGTTGTCATCACTGGTTCTGTATCCCCAGTTCTCGCTATGGCTATTAAAATTACCAAGGACGAATCTAACCGGATGGGCGTTAAAGTTCGGCGGACAGCTGAATAATACGGTGCATTGGGAGGTTTGTAGACTGAAGTGACCGTACAGTTACTAAGTTCGGTAGTAAGGATCTCTATGTTACTGGTGTTAGTCTGATACACAGTGCGTACCTCTTTATCTGGCCTGGCGAATAAGCACTCCCATACTGTCGATGGGGGACTTCAGCTATGAGTTTCATCCCCTGAGTCACTTGTCAGATATGCTTTAACGAGTGTGCATCTGAGTTGCATAACCTCATTCCGCCCTCTCCTTTAAACTCACGCTCAGAGAATTAAGTACTCCTTCATCGTGCCTGGAATACCCTGCCAGCTTCTGTTTGCCCGAGTACCTACAACCCAAACCTCTTAAAGTCGCAAGTGAATAGGCATCTTCTGGGTGAATCTATTCACACAAAATTTTATTCAAGTACTATAACCAACCACATTATAAAACTACCTTTGTGAGTTCACTCAATTCACGCGACTAATTTAATAAACACTGTTTAACTGTTTAGAATTTTCCGAATATCAGTCAATCACTTTACAATGCAATGGATGCACCCATAATTGTCTTTTTTGCTGTCGCCTTTGGTTGTCATGTCACACATACCACAAAATTGTCTTGAGATTCATGTTAATGAATATGACAAAATTTTAACTTATAGTTGTGTTGCTGTCGCTTCGGTTGAAATTTTTAATTAGTACAAATATTTCAGCATATCGCATAATATTTAAACAGAAAAAAGAACCTGACGTTAGGCAAGTTTTTACGTTTTTTACCCATTTTTAGAGCACAAGGGATATGATGCGTACATGGCGAAAAATAGTGACAGTGAAAAATAAAGATATTTTAAAATGAGTAATGAAAAAAGGTTTTTTTAAAGTGGCTGATTTATAACCTTACGTGGCAAGTTTACATTAGTAAACAAAGTATCAATTATTTCAGTTGCGCTACATTTAGTTTAAACAAATTCGACGATCTCCGTGGCCGATTGGTGTACGCACCGGTTTTCTAGGTGCCACTATCTCTGAGGTCCCGGGTTCGATTCTCGGACGGGTAAATGTCGAAAACTAACTTTTAGATATTTTCTTGTATCTGGGTGTATGTGATCGTTGCTTCCAATTTTCAATGACACAAGTTATTGTATTATTTGATATTATCATTTTTGGTATTGGAATAATATGTATTTTATTTTATTTTTTTGTACTTAAACAATATTTTTATTTAAGTGTTTTTTTTATATATTGATTTATATTATAAAATTGATAGCGTGATTTTATATAAACGGTATACTTATTTAAATATTGATTAACTAAGTAGATTTATTTTGTAAAAAAGTATTAGATGATGGGCTAGTATGAGTTATTTATATTTTTTCATATTAAATTATAAGTTTTATTAATTTGATTGGAATAAATCAGAAAATGTACCTACTGGTTAGAGCAGTATACATTTTTTTTTCAGTGTAATTTGTAGCAAATGTTGTAGTTTTGCCTGCGAAGATCATTTCGATAATGGATAGATTATCGAAATGATCTAGAGATAGAAAATAAATATAAATAGCTGCTGCTGTGTTCTGCATTTTGAAGAATCGTTTGAAGTGACTATCTTTGTTAAAAAAAGCTTTTTTTACTACATACGAATAATATCTAAGATCTACTCTTCCTACAAACCGACGTTTACAATAAATATTCATAATAATTCTTCTTGTATTCTACATAATATAATTTCCTTAGTAAAAGCGCACATAGGTGATTTTTTAGATGTAAATAGAATGCGCGCTGCATGCCGCGTCTACACGTATTTCTCAGTCTACGAGAGTGCCGCGGCCGGAGTCTTACCGATCCCAGCACCCCCTCGCTTGTGTAAGCAACGGCCATCGACGATATTTTTTTTACCTATGCTATATCCTTAAATGTCCGTCACGGCTTCTTACGGTGGCACGAATCCGAAAGGTCCAATTTTCAACCACTCTGCCGCTTAACACTGGCTGAATTTGCGTGATGGCGTGGTATATGTTTGCTTTAGGAGCATTGGTCGATTGTGGCTGGTTGGCATATACCTGCGACTTCAGGAATCCCCACAAGAAAAAGTCTAGCGAGGTTAAATCGCACGATCTTGGTGGCCAATTCACGTCACCTCTGCGAGAGAGAGATAACTCTACATTCAAATCGTTCATGCTGAATGTGCATGGTGGCGTCCGCTGTGTGGCACGTAGCGCCGTCCTATTGAAACCACATGTCGTCTACGTCCATATCGTTCAATTTAGGCCAAAAAAATTTGGCCTCCAAACGTTGGAGAGTCGACTGTGAAGGGCCACCGCGTCTGCCGTAAAATGGGCGCAAGGCGCGCAACGTTTGCAATATGAACACTCATTGTGATAATAACATTTTATCATTCATTAGGACGTGCTGCTGAATCGTGTAACTTGCCATAATGATTTGGCATAAGTAACTAAATAATAAACAACAGATTTGACAGACGCCAACAAAACCAAATGGCCGCAACAGACCGCCAACATCTACCCGTACCAATTGAAAAACCCTTTATACAGGGTGTTTTTGAAGTCATTGGCATCCATTCGGCCCATTATTGTACTCATATAAAGCTATGTTTTTACGTGAAAAGGAGTGATGCCCGGCGTCAGCGCGGGCGCAGGGACGCAGGCAAAGCGGGCATGAAGCATGGGCGACATTGTTTGTTTCGGTGAATTCCGTGCGCGAACTTGAATAAATTCACGTATAGTAGAGCCCGCGTTTTGTCGAGAGGCCAATGATAGTAGTTTATGGCTTGTTTGTTATTTGAATATTGATTAATCAATGTTTTTTTTTATCAAACTGTTATTTTTAGTTATTTTAATTTTTATTTGCTATAGTGATCAATTACTGAGTATTTTACGCGATTTTTTCAGGTTTTTAAAAATAATTATTTTACGTCTTGGATTTGCATCATATTTTGGGAAAAGGCTCTATATCATGAGTATGTTCTTATTTTAAAAGGATGCTAACGACTTCGATTCCACCCTGTATAAAAGTCTTGCGTTACTGACCGACTGACAGACAACGCACAACCGAAACTACTGGGCGCAAGAATCTGAAATTTGGCATGTATGTTCCTTGAGGAGTATGAGGGAGCAGTAAGAGAGGATTTTTGGAAATTCCCCCTCTAAGGGGGTAAAAAAGGCGATTTTATGCAACGTGACACCGGGTCAGTCTCGAACTTGTAGTGGCGGAATTCGAAATTTAAACTGTTAAATTATTAGTTACACTGTAACAGCATTTTTCGAGTGGTTGGCTGAGGCACTCATGTGTGCCTAATCCGAGTTAGCGCGATATAATGTTTAGGACGTCTGTGTGCCTGATTCGAGCGTACAGGTTAAATAAACTATTTATTGTAAACTTTTTCTTGGTATGTACAGTCAGCGTCATAGATGTAGGATTAGTGAAGTTGGTATGGAGCGTGAAAAGGAACGTATGAATGCGAGAAAGGGATGTACGAGGAAATGAGAGAGAGGGATATACGCAAGGGAATGACAGAAGACGTAGTGTGTGCTAGGGTGTTTAAATTAAGAAAAAGTGAAATAAATCTGTTTTCAAGCCACAATACTTTTTTATTGATCCCACAAATTGGGGGCTCGTCCGGGATCAGTAAAGGTTCGTGGCAAGAAACCTGAGATTGAAGCGATATTTCAAGATTTGCGATCACGGACGCCGCCATACAATACGACGAACCTGCCGGCGTGGTTGCAGTGAAGAAAGAAGATATGCCTAAAGACGGTAGAGACAGGCGTAAAAGCCGACAAGACGACTTCGCTGACGACGAATATTACGAGGCACGGGCAAATTCGACGCACATGCTACAAATGACCTCCGAATTGGTGCCGCACTTCAATGGCCGCGATGGTACCTATCCCGTATCTAAGTGGATTGACGACGTTGAAAGCAATGCCGAGATATTTGGGTGGACACCACTGCAGCAGCTATTGGTGGCAAGACGATCCCTCACCGGTACGGCGGCTCTGTGGCTGAAAGCCGAACGTCCATTCAAGGCTTGGGACGAATTAAAAACTGCGATTACTAAGGAATTTCCGGATACAGTCGACATCAAGACTATTCACGAACTAATGAGCGCTAGAAAGAAACTAGTGAATGAATCCTGTATAGATTACATGCTTATTATGAAGGAGATGGGCAAACGTGGCAAGATGCCAGATTATGTCGCCATTAAATATATAATAGACGGGATTAGCGACCGCGAGAGCAATAAGGCGATTTTATATGGCGTGACGTCGTAGGGCGTTTGTGCACTACAACTGAATTTTACCGATCCGGCGGTCCGTGTTTTTACGGACCGGCGTGGCATGAAAAACACGGATGATAGGCTTGTGCACTTGTCGGGTTTTTTACTGGCCGGGGCAGCGCAGTGATCTCTTTGAAACTACGCTCTACGGACGCGTTTTAAACGAGAGGAATAATGAGTTCCTTGGAACGTCTCGGCAATTACTTGCTTTATTGCTTTATGTACGAAGACGTAGAAGACAGAAAGAATTTTGGGTTCATCCTCTTATCAGTGAAAGGTACCTGACAGGGTCATTTTACCGAAATCACAATTAATTGAGGCTTGATGAAAAATTATTTTTTAACTACTATCGAATGTCTACAGCTAGCTATATAACAAAAAAAGTTTCATCAAAATCCGCTTAGTAGTTTTTGCGTGAAACACGGACAACAGACAGACAGACAGACAAACAAAAATTTCAAAATCCATATTTTTGGTGCTAGATATATTACGTGTTATTGGTGAAAAATAATAATAATAATAATAAATAAATAAATTCTTACATTCACACCAATTATCTAAGCCCATTTTAATTTCATTAAGAAACTGTATCATGGAAAACTTGATAACGGATAAATATATACTTAAATACTTTTTGTTTGTAAATACATACATATTATACATAGTTAACACCCAGACCAAGACAAATAGACATGTTCATGCACACAAATATTTGTCTTGTTCGGGAATCGAACCCGAGACCACTGGCGCAGAAAGTGGGTAGCCTACTCCTGCGCCAAATCGGTCGTCAATCGAGAAAGGCGCTTGAATTTATTTTGGCGTGCGTTAATTTATTTGCGATAACTCTTAAGATATTCTTTTAAATTATATGGTGTAAAAGAGTAAAATAATGTGCATGAAATGCTTAAAGCAACTAACGTATTTAGATTGATAAGGGTTAATACTGTATCCGTTTAAATAGCTTTCCAAATTACCGCATTGTTCGTAACCATTTTTTAAGAGATAATATGGCTATAATATGCTATCCTTAAAAGATAGACATATGCTATCGCGGACTTTTTTGTAGATCTATAGAAGAGGAATATCCCAACATGCATTATTTTTTTAAACCTCGAAAGGATTAGGCAGCGTTTTTGCAGAAAACTCCCGGGCGGCTTGCCGTTTGCCGGCACTTTCGACAATTATCGTTATATTTCTACCAATTTACACAAAACTTTCATAAATTATATATTAAAATCTTTCTGAAGAACCACGCTACCTGTTAGTGAAAACCGCAAAATCTGTTTCGTAGTTTTAAAGATTTAAGCATATATAGGGACAGACAGACGGGAAGCGACTTTGTTTTATACTATGTAGTGATTTATGATTAAAATACTACCATCCGTTTTTTTCCGGACGGTAAAGTTCAGTGTAGTGCACAAGCGTACATATGTTTTTCATTGCCGTCATCTCGGAACGGAAAAAAACGGTCCGGAATGGGGAAAAGTAAAATGACGGACGGTAAAATTCAGTGTGGTGCACAAGCGCCCATATGTTTTTCATTGCTGCCATATCGGTCCGGAAAAAACCGGATCGCCGGATCGGTAAAATTCAGTGTAGTGCACAAACGCCCGTACAGTGAGTTTAAGGAAAAACTTAAAATTTATGAAACTATAAAAAGCAAGGACCGGTCGCGGTCGGAGTCGCTAAGCCAAAGAATTCAAGCTCAAAATCAAAAGGTGCAGCGTGAAACATTCAAACGGGTGCGGTGCTATGATTGTGGTGCTGTGGGGCATGCATCGGCGGAGTGTCCTCACAAGGGCAAAGGTATGAAATGTTTTCGTTGCAACGAGTTTGGACACATTTCTACTCGGTGTCCTAACAATAACAATGCAGAAACGCCGAAAGGAACGGAGCGGAAGCGAACTTTTGTTACCACGGCGCAAGATGGCGCGGCAGACGAAGTTTCGACAGACGTCGGTCAAGCAGTTGCGGCGAGCACTGAGGGCAGCACTAACGACAAGATGGCGCACGCACAGGAGTTTGACATTGACTGCTACGAAGACTTTGACGTTTTGAAGCTGGATGTAAACAAACATTCAAGAAGAAATAAACCGGTGAAAATTGTGAAAATGTTATGCGGTAATAGTACTAGTACACTAATAGACTCGGGCAGTGACGTCAATTTAGTATCAGCTGACTTTTACACCGAAATCGGCTCACCGGAGTGTACGACTATCGGGAGAAACGTGACGTTAACCGGCTTAGGACTCTCAAAGGTTGTTTCAACTGGACAATTTACGACTGATATTGAGATCGATGATTGTGTTTATAACGACGTAATGTTTTATATAATTCCTAATAATTGTATACCAATGAAAATGATTTTGGGGCACGACTTTTTACAAAATGTGTTACTGGTTATGAAAGGTGGTTCTGTATGGGTGAAACCTAATGATTGGATGCGAAAGGTGAATTGTTTTCCATGTTCTGTTGATTGATCCTGGATGCAGGAGTGAAGGAGGAAGTGGTTAATCTGGTAGAAAACTACAAACCATGCCGTACTAAGGATGCACCGATGGAACTGAAGATCATAATGAAGGATGACATTCCAGTAACTCAACGTCCACGACGACTTTCCCCAAAGGAGCAAAATGAAGTGAATCAGCAAGTGAACGAGTGGTTAGAAGAAGGCATCATTCGGGTAAGTTTCTCTGAATACTCTAGCCCACTTGTTCTTGTTAGGAAAAAAGATGGTAATCTCCGCATATGTGTTGACTACAGGAAGTTGAACCAGAAAGTTGTTAAGGATGAATACCCCCTACCTATTATAGATGAGTTATTAGATAGATTGTCAAGTGCAAAGATATTTAGTGCATTAGATCTTAAAAATGGATTCTTTAACCTTAAAGTTCATGAAGATTCTATTAAGTATACATCATTTGTGACCGCCACTGGGCAATATGAGTTTTTAAGAGCTCCTTTTGGACTAGCCACTTGCCCTAAAGTTTTTACTCGTTTTATTACAATAATATTCCATGATTTGATAAGAAGAGGTATTGTAATTATATTTATCGATGACTTAATAATTCCAGCAATTAATGAGAAAGACGCAATTGAAATATTAAGAGAAGTGTTACAAGTAGCATCAGAGTATGGGCTTCATATAAACTGGAAGAAGTGCCAACTACTAGTGAAGAAAGTGGAATACCTTGGTTATGTCATAGAAGACGGTGCAATAATGCCTTCGCCAGGGAAGACAGAATCTGTTATTAAATTCCCTGAGCCACAGAATGAAAAGCAATTGCACAGCTTTTTAGGACTTTGTTCCTATTTCAGAAAGTTTATTCCAAATTATGCTAGTATTGCACAACCTCTGACAGACATGTTAAGAAAGAATGTTAAATTTGAGTTTAATGAAGACCATAAAGCAGTATTTCAGATATTAAAAGAAAAGTTAGCCAGCAAACCTGTCCTGAAGTTATATGATGCGGGAGCGGAGACCGAGCTTCACACAGACGCGTCAAGTATTGCTTATGCTGCTATATTGATGCAGAAGGACTCAAATGGCGATTTGCATCCTGTTCATTATATGAGTAAACGTACGTCAGACGCCGAAAGTAAATATACTAGCTATGAATTAGAAGCTCTAGCTATAATTGAAGGAATAAAGAAGTTTCGACACTATCTCTATGGTCAATGTTTTAAATTGGTAACAGATTGTAAAGCATTCCAGATGACTCTCAACAAGAAAGACTTAGCTTTGTGCTCAAGAGTTGCAAGATGGATTATTTTCCTACAGGACTATGATTTTGTGGTTGAACACCGTCAAGGTTCTAAAATGCGTCATGTTGATGCTCTAAGTCGAAACCCTGTAGTAGCATTGGTAACTTTAAATCTACACAGTGACTTGCGACGTGCACAGGATAGTGATGATGGGCTAAAGGCTATTAAGCAGATACTAGAAGATGCTAAACCTTATAAAGACTTCAGCTTACGTAACGGGATAATCTGTAAAGGTATAGAACAAAGCTTCGTTGTGCCTGAGAGAATGGAAATAGAGATAATCAAGAGAGCACATGAAAATGGCCACTTTTCAAAGAAAAAGACAATAGAGCTGATAGAAAAAGATTTTTATATTTCAGGTTTAGGTAAGAAAGTCGAAAATTATATTTCAACATGTATTCCATGCTTGTTGGCAACTCGAAAGGAAGGGAAACAGGAAGGATTTCTGAACCCTATTGACAAAGAAGATGTTCCTTTACATACTATTCATTTAGATCATGTTGGACCTCTCACTGAAACAAGAAAACAGTATAACCATATACTCACCATGGTAGACAGTTTTACGAAGTTTGTTTGGTTGTACCCAACAAAAACAACATCAACTCAAGAAGTGCTGAACAAAATGAACATCCATCAGCAGATATTTGGCAACCCTAAGAGAGTTATATCAGACAGAGGTACTGCATTTACGAGCAATGACTTTAAACAGTATTGTGAACATGAGAAGATAGAACAGGTGTTAATAACAACAGGAGTACCAAGAGGAAATGGACAAGTTGAAAGAATACACAGAATAATTATACCTGTTTTAACCAAGCTGTCAATAGAACAACCAGGACAATGGTACAAGCATATCAGCAAGGTGCAAAGAGCATTGAATAGCACTTTTCAGCGTAGTATCAATTCAACCCCTTTTGAAATGCTTATCGGAACAAAAATGTATAGAAAAGAAGATTTGGAGTTATTAGAATTATTGTCACACGAAGAAAGAAGTAGTTTTATTCAACATAGAGAAGAGCTCAGGAAAAGTGCAAAACAACAAATTTTAAAGGTCCAGGAAGAGAACAGACGTGACTATAACAAAAACCGAAAAGAAAGTAAAGTGTACAAAGAAGGCGACTTGGTAGCTATAAAGCGTACTCAGTATGGCAGTTGTTTGAAGATAAAACCGAAATTTTTGGGACCATACAAGGTAACAAAGGTAAAGAGGAACCACCGCTACGATGTTGAGAAGTTGAATGTACACTCTGAAGGTCCTAACAAAACTTCCACATCGTCTGACTTCATGAAGCCTTTCCCAGACTATACCAGGGATTCAGATGGGTGATCAAGTTTGGTATCAACAGGATGATGGTGAGCAATTTGCTTTTTGTTGTTTATGAAAGATGATGTATGAAAGGAAAATGTTTGTGTTAGATGCCCCTTAGTGTAGTTTTTCTGATGGTAGTTTAAAAGATATTATAAAATGTTTGTCTAAAGTGCAAGATGTAATTTAAACAAGTTCCTACTGATGTTAC
The DNA here is from genome assembly GCA_949710035.1 of Crambus lathoniellus. NCBI lineage: Eukaryota > Metazoa > Arthropoda > Insecta > Lepidoptera > Crambidae > Crambus > Crambus lathoniellus. The sequence continues at coordinate 17,521,175 of OX453297.1, forward strand.
TTTATAAGATATTATAAAATGCTTATTGTTTAAAGTGTAAGATGTAATTTAAACAAGTATGTATAGTACTTCACATGATTCCAAGTTCCTGTACTAAGTAGTGTTAAGTTTTTTGAATGTCTAAATAAGTTCATAATGCTTGTGATTATGATAAGTTTATAATCCTTCTGAATATATCATAAATGTTTAAGTATTTAAGTTCTGATTGTGTAACATGTTTTAAGTACCTATGTTTACATGTTTTAAGTAGGTACCTATGTTTTTGTGTAACAGTATGTATGTCTGAGGTCAGCCAGAAGTGCAGGACGGCCGAGTGTAGGATTAGTGAAGTTGGTATGGAGCGTGAAAAGGAACGTATGAATGCGAGAAAGGGATGTACGAGGAAATGAGAGAGAGGGATATACGCAAGGGAATGACAGAAGACGTAGTGTGTGCTAGGGTGTTTAAATTAAGAAAAAGTGAAATAAATCTGTTTTCAAGCCACAATACTTTTTTATTGATCCCACATAGATACGGTGCCATCTAAAGTGTACCGAACTATTTGACCAATTTGGATGGCACCGTATCTATGACGCTGACTGTACCAATACCGTACCATGAGACTGGAAGTATCATACGAAATTCAACGTGTTCAATTGAGAGAAAATCTCATTTTTGCGGTTGACTGTGCTTAATTTTAACTTAACTGCTTTTATACAATCATTCCGCTCTAGTAATTTATTTTAATTATTTTCTTGCTGCGAATTAAAGTCACTTATTGATAACTTGTTTTGCGACTATGGGACCTTAACTAATTTACAGTCACCGAAGAAATACAATATGCTTAAAGTCATTACTTTGGCATAAGATTTTTTAACCAGGTCTGTGGTCTAGTGCTACACACCACCAGTATCAAATTAATCCAAAGGTTTCAGTTTTGTATTCCCAGTGGGGGTACATACTGTATTCCGTTTGGTTGGTGGTAGGACCAGTTCTATGTCCGCCTGGCTAGCTACCACAATCTTGTCTAAGTCTGACGCCATAACAATAACGCATTGTTGTGTTCCGCCAGCTAGAGATAAGATAGCCAGTTCCTCAGTGGTTGAGGATTCTGGGAGTAGTGCGCTTCCACCTATAATTAACCTTATCTTCACTTAACATCAGGTTTGTTATAGGCTAAAGTGCTACTCCGTTGTTGTTAAAAAAAGAAAGGTATGTTATAAGTATTTGCCTAGTGTTACAAAATCACCGGCCAATTTTATAGTAAGTATAGTATGTGCCACTGAATTATTTTTTATTTTCATAGCTTTCCATAGCGTATGCAAAAGTCAGTTACCTTACAAAAGATGTTTTAATCAATCACTTTTATAAGCAAACTTATTTGAATATCCTCCTGGCAGATCACGGTGTGTTGTTCAGACCGCGTTCATCAATCTACTTCGTATAATTTCTTGTAACGGTGTAATTGTTTGTTTTGATCTCTGGGTATGATGGACTACAATTTTAAATACTCAGTGCAAGGTTTATTGCAAGGCATATTTGAAGGACGTGCAATATAATAATACTTTGCTATTTAAAGAGTAATATGATTTCAAATGTTTTACTCGCAATAAGTATGCGTTTATTCTCATATATAAAAATCATGTCACAGTGTTTGTTATCGAAGTCCTCCGTAACTGATTGACCGATTTTTATGAATTTTTTGTGTATATTTGGTTGGTCTGAGAATAAGTCGTAAACTATTTTTTATACCAAATTTTCACGTGAGCGAATCCCCGGGGCGCAGCAAGTTTTATTATAAATTTTAACCTTTCCTTATTCGGTGAATTGTAAGTGACAGCAATTCCAATTGGTGTCATAAGTGTTCCCGTCGAGCAACAAGTGTTGGCAGCCAATATTGACGGCAGGCGACGCCGGACGTCCGGGCCGCCGGGCTTTCCGTCCGGTTCGGACGGCTCGCTGGCGATTCCACATGGTTTGAAGCTTTCACTGATATACTATGGTGATTGCGCAGTACAGATTGCCATGTTTCATTGGAGTTATTATGTAGTGAAGTTAGGACGGGTTACTATAATAAACAACCATCCGTTTTCTTAGCAGCGATGACGGTTGACACTTACAGGGACGAGGAAACAAAAATACCTGATCAGTTTGGTTAAAACACCTGAATTCGTACTTAATACAAAACTACCGAAATAGATGTCATCTTTCAAAATTATATGTTCACCGGCAGGCTTATCAAGTACGAGTAACTTGCAAAAGCCAAGCAATAGCAAAAACCTCGCAATTATTGCTCTAAAATCGCAAATTCGTTATCTATGTAGCAGCAGAAACTTGTTGTGATGTGCGAATTATTTTAATCAAATTTAAATTTATTAATGTTATATTTTCTTTTTAAATGATATTATCATTATCATTTCAGTGGTGTAAATGAAATACTTATATTTCAAGCTCGAGCAATAATTGCGAGATTTTCACTATCTCTTGGCTTTGTGTGTGTTTTGCAAGTATGTGATAATAATCCTGTGCCGGTCAGATAATTCATTGGCACTGTTATATTGACAGTTCACTAAAGTCTCTCTACGACAGAACACGGGAAAAAAATTTTTTTCGTTTCTACAGATCTTAGCCATCTTATCCACGGCTTAGCTAATATTTACTAAAGTACCCCGATATTAGTGAAACGTCAGGATATTCTAACTAAAGGAAACAATATTAGGCTCAACTTACACTTCAACTCTGCGCCAGTGTGAGTTGAGGCTTATTTTAAACGGACACATTTAGTAGTGTTGATGTCGCAGGGATTTTGTCAAAGTCGTCGTGATATTATAATTCCACTAGTGAAATTATAATTTCGCGTGATATTATTACTCCACTAAGTAGTTAAATTATGAATAGACAATGAAACAATCCATAAGTTGTATTGATAAAAAAAAATAACCACGAAATTTAGGGCGATCGCTTCGCTGTGCTTTGCGATCGCCTTAAATTTCTAACCTATCACGTGTTCTATATGACTTCCGAGGCTCGCAGCCGTGTGCGTGCATACAGTCTCGTAGTGTCTATTCATTATATCACGCGAAATTATAATTTCACTAGTGGAATTATAATATCACGGCTTTGACAAAATCCCTGCGACATTGATAAGCGACTACGAAACGATCATTCTGATCGTTTTTTCTTTTTTGAGAACTGGAACCCTTTAAAGATTACAAAGAGCAGTAGGTATACCTACAGTCTACACATATAACATACCAGTTATTACAACCAAGCGTAGCACATTTTATCTCATATTACGGGACCGAAACCTATTATAATCGAGAACAAAAGCTAATAGGACAGATAATTAGACACGTAAGACGCACTTGATGCAATTAATTTACTAGCCAACCTAATTTAGGAGTGTACTATATCTTAAGAAATATTTAATTAAGCAGTGTGTGTAACCCTAAAAAGGTTATGGGCAACAAAAAAATTTTCTTTCGGATTTTTATGTATTAACTAGTTACCTACGAAATTTCAATAAAATCTAATAAGTTGTGACATTAGAGAAAGTTTTTCTTTCGAAACAATTTTCTCTCTATGAGGACGTACCTAAAAATTTGAAAAAGATTTTTTTAACAGATTGGTTTATTTTTATATTGAGTAATACACAAGATGCTATCGTATAATTATAATACGTAAGTGTAGTATGAATTTCAAGATGATATTTTTTTATCTATGATCTGAGGTTGCTCTGTACGAATAAATACAAGTTATACTTAGGTACTTGTAAAAAATGTAAACCTAAAACACCATTTTATCATTTGGATAAGAGATTTTCTTGGAGTTTTTGCAGTGCAACAAAACTTTATGTTTAAATGTTAAGCTTTAACGGCGCACTGTTAAACGTAAAAGTGGAGGTATAAAAATCCCTACTAATGTTATAAATGCGAAAGTAACTCTGTCTGTCTGTCTGCTACGCTTTCACGCGTAAACTACTTAACCGATTTTGATAAAATTTGGTACAGGTATAGAGTCGACTTTGGGAAAGGACATAGGCTAATTTTTATCCCGGAAAAACATCATATTCCCGCGGAATAACGACGTGTAGTCCACGCGGGCGAAGCTGCGGGCGGAAGGCTAGTAACAAATAATTATTTAAATTACTTACCATATTGCTGATACTAGTAATGTGTAAATTTCAAATGATCTGTAACAAGAACAAAGGTATAACATTAATGATAGATAAATTTCAATGTTTGTTTGTTTTCTTTTACTTCAGCACGCGGGTTATTCAAATAAACTTTTAACAGATATTTTATTATACTCGTAAAAGACACAGTAAAGTAAATAAATAAAATATAAAAGCTATTTTTTCACAAAGTTGCAATTTAGATTATGTTAGTGCGTTAAGTTGTCGTACCTAAGTACTCAATTTATATTGATGGAGCTTTTCTTTAGAAATACATCATCAAAATATCAATTCTAATATTTTTGCTGACGCGGTTGACATACCAAGCTTCTTAGTTTACGCGTTAGTGTATGTATATGCCGCAGCCAAATGGTTGATTCCGCCATTCAATCAAACGCCTAGGCCGATCATTTTTTCCGTAAGCTATTTTATCTTCCCATAAGTTGACGGTGTCACACAAAAAAATAACCGCGAAATTTAAGACGCTATCACGTATTCTACAGGACTTCCGAGGGGTACATGCTGCCATACTTAACCATCCGGCGGATTCAATCATCCGCCTGCTACATATATATATTCTTTGGTTTAGTTACGAACGATATTTCCAAAATAGAAATTTATATTTTTGGTAATAATAAACATGTTATGCAACATAACGATTAATTTTAAGTTTTATCCTTCAACATTAACGCGGTAGAACTTTTGCAATTTTTGTTGTTAATAATAAATAAATAACTTCTTACAATCACACCAATTATCTAAGCCCACGTTAATTTCATTAAGAAACTGTATTATGGAAAACTTGATACAACACAAAATAGTTAGGTATAATGTTGGTATTACAAACTATATAATACTTGATATCATATCAGCAAAATGAAGTATACGCATACTCAGATCTACATCGATATTGCTATTTTTAGTTACCTACGTATCATATCCGCGTATCTGATTTCATTAGTAATTTATTTTTAGGTTGGATTTTTTTTATCCACAATGAGTTAGCAAGTGCTACTTAAGTAGCCTTCATCACGCCTGATGTTAAGTGGTGATAAGGCTGAAGGTGGAAGCGCACTACTTCCGGATTCCTCAATCACTGAGAAACTGGTTATCTTATCTGTAACTGCCCGAAAACAATAATGCTGAAAACATAACTTTTATGGCGTCAGACTCAGATAAGATGGTGGCAGCTAGCCAGGGGGACTAAGAACAATAGCCCGAGAGCCAAACTAATTCGCTCTATGGAGACTCAACAATAATTCTATATCAGTAATTTCTTAACATTGAAAATTAGATTATCTAGTTTAATAAATAATTCATTAGTAATCCACCAATATTTATGACAGCGACATTAAAAAAAAACAAATACAAAGCTTTAAAAAATCTATAAAAAATAGGCAAAAATGGTATAAGTGTATTTACTTTACATTTGAATACATTTATTATTATCTTTCGTAAAAGTATATAATCCCCCTATATTTGTAAATGAAAAACAAATAAACTTTAAAAAAAACTCTCTACGTAAACTCAAATTGGCATTACACCTATGTTAAAAATGCTATCAGAAACAACCGACTTCTTCCTTAACTATTAGTTTCCCGTTTTATATCTTTATGGATTTCGACTTTGGTGCTTAGATATGGTTTAACATAAACACATGTTAACGATAAAATTGGTGATAGCATATTTGCTGAAAGAATTGCACCATTTTCGGGGTATAACTTTTTTTTTATACCTTCCAATGCGATATTATGTTGGATTCCAAAATATAGTCTCTTAAAATTATATTACAAAAATTTGGCCTGTTATTGAATTTTTTATAAAAATATCAGATAGCTCTTGGGGTACAAGTCGTACAACCAACCAAATCGAATACAATATGTACCCCCTATGGAAATCGAACCCGGGACGTCTTAGTCTAAAATCGGTGGTGTGATGTGAACCACTAGACCACAGAGGTGGTCAAAATGGCTAAATCTAGTTATTTTTAGTTTTTTTGCATTCACAATGCAATTTTTATTTAAAAATATTGAAAATGAAGTACTTATTAGAAAAAATCGACTCGTCTCACAACTAGCTCCACTGAGCTATGGAGCCGTTATGAGTCAAGAGCTACGAGTGAGGAACGACTCCGTAGCCAGAGGTTCGAGCATTCACCCGGGCAGTGAAAGGTCGTGGGTTTGAGTCCCATCGGAGCTAATTGGTTAATCTAAGTTATGCCAAAAAAATGTTTTTAAAGATCTCCAAAGAGCGTTCGTCCAATATTTGGAGAGGTCAAGTTAAAAGCATTTGATATATCAGTAAAGTTTTTATTGCCTCCATTATCAAATAACAAAGATTTAAAATATATGACGCGAAAATATACACATTTAAATAACCTTTTTTTACAGAACGCGGGAACATTTTTTTCTTTACTTTCCATGTTCTGTGCCTTTTTATATTCATTTTGTCAATTATAAATAATCCTTATCCTTACTTCCTTACTTATATTATAAATGCGTCTCTGTCTGTCTGTGTGTTACACAATCACACCTAAACTACTGAACTGATTTGAATGAATTTTGGTACAGAGATAGTCTAGAGCCTGAGAAAGGACATAGGCTACTTTTTAATCCTGAAAAATATCACCTTCCCGCGGGATAACGTCGTGTAGTACACGCGGGCGAAGCCGCGGGCGGAAGGCTAGTGTATGATAAACAAAACAAAATACGGTCAATATGAAAAAAAAACCAGTCAAGAGCGAGTCGGACTCGCGCACTGAGGGTTCCGTACCATCATAAATTTAAATAAATATAACGTCAAAATATTTTCATCGGCGAGGCTAGCTTCGTCAGAGCATTTGCGGTGTAGAATATTGCAGTTTTAGGTCAACGCCAGCTCTTGACCGATAGTGGAACTTATATAATTTTTGTTGATTTTTGAAAAGTTTACTATTTAGAGACATCGTTTTATTTTTCCTGTAATTTTTACATAAACTTCTATTACGTAAAATAATTTCAGATTTTTCTCTATGCAAACTTCGGATAAGTATAAGGATTTTTTTAACATTTTTCATCAAAAGTTGAAAACTACTTTTGCGGCTTAAGAAAACTGTACTTGGTCCATAAATGTTTTTTTATAAAAAGTATAAACTTAATAAACTTTTATAAAATAGTCAAACCACTGAACATAATAATATGGTTCCGAACTTTAGTACGCAGATAATATTTTTTTTATACCGCTAAACATTCGCAAGGAAAGAATTTTCAATTTGCCAATAATTGCACATGCACACCACGAAAATACCTGTGCACAATACCTGCATTTACCAAGACATCAACACACCTTGCACCTTCACCAACTATACTCTACACGTGTTTCGCCCAACAACGCGTTGTGTTTTTTGCGAAAGAAAGCTACATTACATAATTTCCTTTTTTCACAATGGTTAAGGACTTCCGCCAGGTGACGCCTGATTCAATCAAGTATTTCTTTCGATTGTGAGGGTAGTCATATCTTCACATTGATGAAATAAACGCTGGCTAACAGTGCGTTAGAAGTATTGGATACATTTGACGCTTCTCCTAAAGACTCTGTAGCTCAGTGGTTATAGCCTTTGATATCCCCGTTCGAGTCCCACTGGAGCTAGTTGTGTGATGGTGTGACGGGTAGTTTTTTTCTTATACCTACTTCATTTTCAATAGTAAAACATATTGTTTAAAAAGAAGTTCTAGAAGTTGAACTACGTTACCCCGAATTTA